>CM033474.1:125680659-126070207 GCA_019447015.1 Hymenochirus boettgeri
TGCCCTCTGGATCTGCAATTTTTTCATCCAGTTGAAACTGTACATTTTTACACGCCCTTTTTTTGGGGGAGGCAATTGCCAAATATACCTGTGGGGAGTATTTGGATACAAATTTAGGGGTGGGGGTATTAGAAAAATGGTTTTCTTGGAGAAAAGCAGACATTGCTTGAATCAATTTATAGTTGTTGAACGCGGTGGAGTGTTTTTGCAGGCTGTTTAAGCTGTGCACTTGTGGGAGATCAGTTTCCTCTTCTTCCACTTTGAAAAATTTTCTTAAGAAGGGGGGGGAAGAGAAGGTGATAAGAGAGAGAAAAAGAGAAAGAGGAAAAAAAAGGATTGAAAGGGAGCAGGTTAAGGTATTGGGGTTTAGGATATAAACCCTGATCTGAGTAGGGTCTCTGGTGAGAGCCTGGGGAAGAAGACTCTAGAACTCTCCAAGTAGCATTGTCCCTGACCCTCCCTCCAGCCCCCCAGCCGATCCCATTATCATTTTCACCAACATAACATTGATTTAAACCAGCAAAGTGAAATAACATTTTTAAGCCTTTTAAACAGTTATGGCTTTGATATTAGTTGCATATATTGTAGTTTCAATCAAAGCCAAGGAGATATAGTCTTAATTAGGTGCTTAACCTTGTTAGTTTTGTGGTGCTAGCATTATTGTTCGTTGCTGCCTTAGTCTTGTTCTTTCCATCAAATACAGATGGGAAGCCCCATCTGTATTTGATGTCATGGTTGCAGAGTACTTCTGTGACGGGTTTAAGTGCTTGTCTCCTGCGGAGTGTTGCTGGAGCTATATCTGGGTATATTTGCGGGGTTATTCCATCAAAGTTGATTTTTGTTGTTCTTGAGGCTTGGAGGATGGTTTCTTTTGTTTTGAAGTAATGTAGTCGTATTATGATGTCTCTTTGACGGTTTGTGGCGGCTTGGAATGGGCGTAGTGCTCTATGGCATCTGTCCATTAGTAGATTCTCCAGGAGGGATCTAGGGAAGCAGGATGGCGAACACACAGAGTAAGAAGGGTTCTGGGTCAATAGTTTCAGGGACCCCTTTTATTCAAAGGTTGTTTTGCCTTGCTCTATTTTCTTGGTCCTCCTGGGATTCTTGCAATTCTGTTATTTGGTATTGCAAGTCTTGTAATTGGGTTTCAAGATTTTCTAGTTGGGCTTGTGTTTGTTTTCCCTCCTGATCCCCCTCCTCTAGTTTTGTGTCCACCCTCCTGATTTCCTGTGTTATGTCTGCTAAGGAGATTTTTTTATATCTGACTGGATTTGTGCTTTAAAGCCCATCATGAACATTTTGAGTTCATGTATGTCTGCTTTTGTGCAGGTGGTTATCAGATCTTCCCCTTGTTGTGTGGATTGCAGAGCTTGTACCTGGAGGTCTGGAGGTGGTTCTCTCTGGGTAGGCCGCGTCTGGAACATTGGCAGCGTTATGGTCGGACCCTCTACCTTTTTCCGAGGGTTCGGCATTCTGGGGTGCACCGCTGGACCTATCCTGGTTTTTGAGGTATTGGATCTGCTGATTGGGATGCAGGACGAGAGAGGTGCGGCCCGGAGCTGTCTGGTTATGCCGCCATTTATTTTTAAATGCCCTTAGCTGCCTTTAAAACAGCTACCAACACTCAATGCTTGTATGCTCATTTTACAAAGCAAAGGTATGAGAATAAAAACCAAAGTGAAAAGGGGGTGATCTTGCTTTTAATGAGTGAGCTGGAAAAGAGAAGGGGAGCCAGGCAGACAAGTATAGATCCCTTTTAATTTATTCAAAATATGTTCCTAGGCTTGCTGCCAGTTTTAAAAAAATATAAGATGGTCCAAGGTGGCAATAATTTGGGGAAGCTATCAGCCTAATTCAACGGTAAATTGACAATATAATTACTAGATTTTTAAAGAAAATGAAGGAAAATAACATTCAAAGTTTTTCAACCAAAACCCTAGTCCTATATAATAAAACCCTAGATGTGCGTCCCTGAGTCCATGTGTGTGTGACTTTTCCCTTCTGCGCGTGAGCGTCCCTTAAAACTCCGCACGCACAGACCTCACGGACCTAAATGGCCAGGAGGAGGAGGAGGAGTCTAGTGCCCGTTTATATAACGGGCTTACCTGTCTGGTTGCATAATAAAACTTAAATGTGATCCCTAAAGGCAACCACTTTCTGGAATGCAATTTTTGTACAGACTGATGCTCTGAGGATGGTTAAATGAATGAATGACTTTGCCCATTCACAAATGTATGGTGTATTTAAACTGCATGTGCTTGTGGAGGTTCTCATTCATGTCATGTCATCCAGGTCATGGTATATCTGTTGTATTCAGTTAGATCAACTGGACTTAAATTTTAGTTCTTGAAAACTTTAAGTCCAGTTGATCTAACTGAATACAACAGATACTTAAACTGCATGTGCCCTTATCATAAACCTCTAATCCCACAACCACGTCCCCCCATAAAACTATTTAGAATAAAAATGCACATTTCTCCCTGGGGTCGTTAACGATGGGTTGCACCAAAGAGTGGCAAGGGACCAGCGGATTTTGAGGTAAATATATGATTTCAGGTATGTATTGCAAATTAGCCTTATTAAGAGGGTCTGTTAGAATCAAGTGCTTGGTATGAATTCAGTAAAGGGAGAAAAAAAAATCACGAAATATGTTTTTATGTTTCTATTTTGTTTACAGGCAACAAATGCATTGGATGAAAAGACCAAACTTGAATGTGCATTGAAGAATTTGCAGAGTGCTCAAGATATTCATAATGTAAGCCATGATTACTTTTTGTGTTTCAGATAGTGTTTTGTTTTTTTTAGGCATTATTTACAAAGTTAACAGGGTTATTCAATAAAAGTTCTTATTGTTTAAAATGGTGCTAATTTTTCCCCAACCAATCAAATCTTGGTTGGGGGCAAAATTAGCACCATTTTAAACGATAAGAACTTTTATTAAATAATTAATAGGTTATTTTATTAATTATTTAATTATTTATTAATTATTTAATTAATTTGAGCATTAATATATACAAAATCACAAAATTTTACCTCCCAACATTCAAAAGTGTTAAAGACACACAAGCTGGGGAAGGAGTAGAGGTGCACACATAAACGCACATGGAAAATTTGGGACACACCCACTTTCTTTTTTTACTTTTTATCCAAGTATATTATATATCTTGTTAGTATGCTTACAGCATCTTGTACACAAACTTATACACACACACACATTTATACAATAGAGGGGGCATAAAGGTTGTATTAGATTGACGTATGTTATTATTTAACCTTAATTACTATGTTACACACACAGTCTCATGCACTTATACACACACACTCCTGTTCTTATACTCCCATACTCTTGCTCTTATACTCACACACTCCTGCTCTTATATTATTTTGTCTCTAGGGTCTCATAAGATATGGGCCGCTTTGGGCACTCCATTTTTTTAGGCCACGGCCCTTTTTCCACCCCCCAATTAAACCACACCCATTAAACACTAAAAAGGGAAAGTGAGAGCGTGAGATAGTCCCCTTATCATAAATGTGGAGGGTCCAATGATACTTTGTATGAATTATTGTATAATATAACCAGTTATTGAAATCACAAGTGCATAGTAACTATATAGTATATACATACCCTTAGAAATAGAAATGTGCCTTTTATTAATGTTATTATAGCCATAACATCAGACAAGGCTAGTCCCTGTTCATAAAATAATTTACTATTTTAAAGTGAGCAAGCCATCGAGCTGAAATGTAACTTAAAACCAAGTTCAATGCCCTGGAGTGTTGCCCACTGCACAATCAATATAGCATGTATTGCAAACTGGAACAAATAAACCTGTTTTTTTTTCTCTTAACATTGAATAAAACCTAGTAAAACAGTAGTTTCAATACAGTGATAAGGTCATGCTGCATATACCAGTAGAGTAGACACTAATTTAAGACTGCCTAAGAACATTAAATGGAGTAGACAAATTTTCAGTAATACATTCTAACAATAGATGGGATAAAGATTTTGGGAATAAAATCACCCACATCAGCAAATCAGGTTTCCTGTCTGTCTGCACTGAAAGAACAGCAGCAATAGGTAACATTTCCTAAGTGTGATTATTTCGCCCCAGAATCCCGTTAAGAGCAAACAGCATGGCTTTAGCAATTTTATAAAGTTAGTAAAATGTTCTGCAGGCTTCAACAATTTCTAGGAGTCTATATATAGGCTGCACAATTTTAAAGGACAATTGTATTGCCTCATTGCATTTTTATTTAATTGTAGTCCTCCATATGCATTTTTTCCTTGATTTCGAGCCTCTCTCTGCCTTAAATTAGCCATGCTGTGAAGGGGGCATAACATTTCTGTCTGCCTCTAATTGTCACTCAAAGCTAGCAAAGCGAGAAAAAACTCACCCTTGATGAGCTATATTATGTAGGCTGTATCCTAGCAACAGGACATTTCAAGTTTGTTTGACTGGCAGAGGAGAGAGGTTGTTACAGACATTCCCACCAGCCAGTGATAAGTCATATGTTAATCAGGGCGGGCTTTTAGCACTCATCTTTGCTGTGTGATATCTAAGGGAGGGCAGCACGGTTGTAAGTGTGAGTAATCGATTTCAGCTACTGGACGTGTGAACTTGCAATGGGGGTGATGTTATTTTTTTTGATATTGTTGTCTTTTAACCCTTTCAGTGCCAGCAGAATTTAAATTTTTGTTTGCGTTCAGTGCCAGCAAATTTTTAGGATTTTGCCCTCAATCGGTTTAGACTAATTTTACAGTAGGAAACCTTGCAGTAAATCAGGAATATTATACATAGTTTTTTTCAGCACAAAGTGTACTTTAACACGGTAACAAAAACTAAAAATTTTATTTATAGTTATCTTAAAGGGCAAGTCCAGCCCAAAATGAAAACTAACATACAGGTAAATCACCCCCAAAACCCTAAACGGTAATTGTTTGAAATCTGAAATATATTATATAAGTCTAACCTGAAATCCTGCACAATGTCCTGTTTCCCCTGTTTCTGCTCCCTGGTTCTTCCAGTTAGTATCTGTTAGCTATGTATTTGACAGTTGACATTACAGCCAATGACTGACTGTTAAAGGGTAAGTTCAGTACAAATACATGTACTTTTCAGAACAAATAGTATTTTTTCATCTGCCAATTCAGCATTTTTTCTGTGTATAAATAAATGCAACCGAAATACTGACTTCCTGTTTGCAGGACACCTATTAGAGAACGTTATGGTCTTGCACTTGACCCAGCGCCTGGGTTGATTCAGTTGCTCAGTAGAGATCTGAGCATCTTTGACCCATCCAACAGCCAATCAGTAGAAATAACTGTTAGGAACAATCCAAGGATGTGGTGCATCCTGGGAAGAAGGACCATTAGAGCCTGAAATGTCAGCTCACTATTGTCAACAGCAGGGTATGAAATCAACTGATTTTTCAAAATGGGAGAGAATATGTAAAATAACTAAGAAGGCATTACACAAACTAACAATTTAACAAATATTGATAATTTCCACTGAACTGTCCCTTTAATCCCCTGTCTGCCTCTTCTATGCATGCCCAGGTTCAGTACAGGCTCAGTACAGGTTTCTAAATTGCTCAGTTTCCCTGAGGCATCCAGAAGCATAGCAGGCATACAGTAATGAATTCATAGGTCAAAGAATGATATATCAACGTATTTTAAAGAGGCCATTCTTTCTAAAAGAAGTTCTTATGAGGGTTGAGTTGTCCTTAAAGGTTATGCACAAAAATCTTACTGTTTTTAAAAGCTCTGATTATGAGTACAGCGATGCCAGATATATGGTAGGGACCCCACTTTTCCTGTACAGGAGACCCCCCCCCCCCCAAACTAAAACCTTCAAGAATATTACACCAAATTGAAATGTATAATCACGTCTGACGGTTAACATTGAATATCTACAAAACTAACTAACATATCCCAACAAGTGAAAGAGTTTTAGAAACTACACATGCAGGGTTTTATGAGTGATCGAACTATGGAATATATTAAGGAGGGTCCGGAAGCAACAAGAAATAGTACTAAGAATGAATGAAAAAGGTACTTAAGAATGGACCAATGGGAAGTGAAATTGGGGTCCTTATAAGTGATCGGTGTAAGGTGGGCGTCACTATCTGAGGAAGCTCTGACGAGCGAAACGCATCATAGTGACTAAACACCGGAAGAAGGAGGTGGTCTAGTGCCGACAAGACTGTATTTTCTATTCGTAACACACACCGCTACGAGTCCCAAGCGTCCCACTGCAGCATTGGCTGAAATACAGCGTGGGCTGAAGATCCGCTAAACATCCCAAGTGCTAGAAAGCCACGGACGCTCGATACTTGTGTCCGGGGAAGTTCAGGATCATCACAGTATGGGGAGGAATATCTTGTGAAGAGCGGTGATGTATACCACTACTTTATAAATACTATACCACCTCCGGGAATTTAAGTGTGCACACTTACTCTATTTTTTACTATTTTTTACTATATTTTTATTGCTGTACGGACCTTTAAGGAACAAGAAGGATCCTCTGCCTTTGTTACATTTCTGAACGGACTTATCATACAGTACTATAGCCCGGGTGTGATCTTACTACTTACTCCAGTGTTTGCACTTTATTCGCTCTGCATTTATATATTTTACATACCAAGTGGGGGTTTATTTTTTAGTAGTTCTAGTATAGATATATGTCTAGATTTTTATTAAGTAGAGCTGGCCAGCGATATCTATTGTGTATGTATATTTTAGTAATAAATTGTATTATATGCTTTTAGCTACTGTGTTCTTCGTGGTGTACGCAGGTTGCATCTTATTTATTTTTTTATGAGTGAGGTAAGTTTTTATCAAAATGCAGATACCTGGGTGCAGCTCTTTGTCCAAATGTAAGTTATTTTCTCATATTTTCCTTTTTTTCCTCAACTGTAAAATCAGAGACAAAATCAAATGCAAATTTCAGCTAAAATCTGTAGAGGAAAGTTCAAAAGCGTCTCAAATATGAAAGCCTAACCCCTTTTAAATAAAACATGCTACAATCATGGGTGTACCCAGAGACCAAGTAAGCCAGAGTGGGACCAATGCCAAATGTCAGTAACCGCAAATTAGCCAGCTCTGTATTTGAGCAGTCTGCAGTTTTTCCCACAAAACACCCCCCTAACTCAGAAATACCCCAACAAACTATATATTCAAGAAATCTGCACACCTTCAGCTACGTAACACTGTAGTTCATATATTCATACCATCAATGGCCTGGACGCAGTTCTTCGTAGAAGTTTTTCTTTTCTGAAAAAAATAACAAAAAACAACTTAGGTAGAAATCATGCCAAAATGTATATATCAATCTCCCAAATGTTCTGAATCAAACGGTATGCTATATGTGTGGTTAGACATGCAGATGACGTGGAAGCGACTAGCCACCAAGTGAGACAAGGTGTGATGGCTCAAAAACAGCAAAATTATTCAGCCAACTTTGGATTTGGACAGTCTGCAGTTTTTCCCACAAAACACCCCCCCCCCACACACACACAAACTATATATTCCTCGAATAAACACACCTTCAGCTACAAAACTTTGTAGATCATTCATTCATACCATCAATGGTGTGGGCGGAGTTCTTCATAGAAGTTCGCACTTTTCGCAGATTTCTTGTAAAAAAAAAAAAACAGAATCAACTTTCGAAGGTAGAAATCATGCCAAAACCCCATGGAATTTAAAAAAAAAAAAAAAAAAGTTACCAAATTTCAATCCCCCAATTGTCTTGAATCAAATGGTATGCCATATGCATGCTTACACACGCAGGCGTGGAAGCTACTAGCCACGAAGTGAGACAATGCACGATGGTTCAAAAACAGCAAAAATATTCAGCCAACTCAGAATTTGAACAGTCCCCTATAACTCAGAAATACCCCCCACAAACTATTCTTGTATTATACACACCAGCAGCTAAGTAACGCTGTAGTTTGTTCATTCATACCATCAATGGTGTGGGCCCAGTTCTTTGTAGAAGTTTGCACCTTTAGCAGGTTTTCTAAAAAAAATAACAAAACAACACTTTCAAAGGAAGAAATCATACCAAAACCCCAAGTAATATTAAAAAAAAAAAAAATCAATTTCCCAAATGTCCTGAATCAAACAGTATTTGTCAGACTAAATACCCCTCTATATTAGAAATATATATTATATTTTTGGAATCTACACACTAAGCTAAGCAGTGGTGCCATTCTTTTATACATACCACCAATGGTGTGGGCGTAGATCTGTGTTGAATTTCGCACTTTTACCAAAATTTGGGGGGAAATGTACAAAAGTAAATTTCAACGTTAAAGATCATGGTAAATTCCCATGTAATGTAAAATAAGCTTATCAAGTATCAATCTCCCAAATGTCCTGAATCAAACGGTATGCCTTATTGCATGATTACACACAAGAACATGGATGCCACTAGTAACAAGGTGAGCCAATGCGCACAATAACAGTAACTTTCCAGAGATTTCAATTTAAACACCCCTCTAACATACAAATACCCTCCAAAACTATATATTTTCAGAATGTACTCATTTTCATTCATACCATCAATGGTGTGTGCGCAGATCTTCTGCACTTTTAGCAGATTTTTGGAGAAAATAAAGAAAAAACAAGTTTCAAAGTTAAAAATCCTGCCAAAACCCCAAGTAAACCCCAAGTAATGAAAAAAAGTTACCAAATATCAATCTTCCAAATGTCCTGAATAAAACACTATGCCATATGGGTGGGTGCACACAGAGACATGACCACCAACTAACTCAAATAGAACGCATGCACAATTGCAATTTCAAGAACAAAATTGTGCTCTGTAATTTGAACAGCCTATTCTTTTTTCAAAGGAAACATCCCTGAAACATGGATATAATCCCCACAAACTATATATTTTTGAAATCTACACACCTTCAGCTACATAACAGCGACATGCTTTTAAACATACTTGAAGAATTCCAGATGCAGTTATCCATAGAACGCTGTGCTTTTAGATTATTTATTTTAAGATGATTGAAAGGTTAAAATCCTACCTAAACCCACTTGGCAAGTAAAATAACCCACCAAATCACCATCAATCTCCCACATGTCCTGAATCAAACGGAGTGCCATATGCATGGATGCATACAGAGACATGGCCACCAACTAACTCAAATAGGATGTAAGTGCAATTATAAAAAAAAATCAAAGTGCTCTGAAATTTGAACAGCTTACTCTTATTCAGCTCATAAACTTGGAAATGCCCCCACAAATAAAAAAAACCCCACTTAGTCTCAATCTCCCACATGTCCTGATACATGGCCACTAACTAACTCAAATGGGAAGCATGCATGCACAAGTGCAATTAGAAGAAAAAATTAAAGTGCTCTACACTTATTCAAAGGTTCAGCCCCAAAACTTGGACCCCCCCCCCCACACACACAACCTACATATATGTTTGGAATCTACACACCTTCAGCCACATTACTGTTTTAGGAGATTTTGTAAAAAAATAGAATAAGATGATTCAAAGGTTGAAATCTTACCTATACCCGCTTGACAAGCAAAAAACCCCACTAAATTTCAATCTCCCACATGTCCTGAATCAAATGGTATGCGTGGATGTACTCAGAGACATGGCCAACAACTAGCTCAAATGGGACGCATGCACAAGTGCAATTACAAGAAATAAATCCAAGTGCTCTGGATTCTAATTTGAACAGCCTACACCTTTTCAAAGTAAACAGCTCCAAAACTTGGAAATATCCCCCACAAACTATATATTTTTAGAATCTAAACACCTTCAGCTATGTAACGGTGCCCTACTTTCATACATACATGAAGAATTCCAGACTAAAAAAAAAAAATAAGATGATTCAAAGATTGAAATCCTACCTAAACCCACTTGACAATTAAAAAAAACACTAAATGTCAATTTCCCACATGTTCTGAATCAAACAGTATGCTATATGCGTGGGTGCACACAGAGACATGGACATAAACTAGCTCAAATAGGACGCATGCACATGAAAAAAGTGCTCTGTAATTTGAACAGCGTACTCTTTTTCAAAGGAAACAGTCCCTAACCTTGGAAATGCCCCCCACAAATTAAAAAAAAAACACTAAATGTCAATCTCCCACACATCCTGAATCAAACGGTATGCCATATGTGTGGGTGCGGCCACCAACTATGTCAAATGGGACGTGTGCACTTAAAAGAAAAAAATTAAAGTGCTCTGTAATTTGAACAGCCTACACTTTTTCAAAGAAAACAGTCCTGAAACTTGGAAATACCATACACGGACTATTTATTTTTGGAATCTACACAAGTTCAGCTACATATCGGTGCCATGTTTTTAGAAGAATTCCAGACGCTGCCATCCACAGGATCTGTGCTTTTAGGAGATTTTGTGAAACAATAAAATTGAAAGGTTGAAATACTGCCTAAACCCACTTGACAAGTAGAAAACCCTGCTAAGTGACAATCTCCCACATGTCCTGAATCAAACAGTATGCCATATGCATGGGTGCGAACAGAGACAAGGCCACCAACTAGTTCAAATGTGATGCATGTACAAGTGCATTTACAAGAAAAAAATGTAAAAAACGCCAAAACCAGTTGGTACTGAAAAGTTTTTGCACACTTTACTGATCCTAAAAATTCAATTCGGTCTTTTTTTGGTACCTCTGCAAAATTTTCTACTAAAATAGCCTTAGTTTCCCTTAAATTCAGACAAATAATTATCTGCGTTTACTTTACGGATACCACCGGGAACATTGGGAAGCTTGGAGAAGACAAAGTTTTTTGCTAATTGCTAAAAAAAAAAAAGGGTGTGTACCACCCCCCCTTTTTTTTATCATTCCCAAAAATAATCATCAGATCATCTTAAGGAATGATAACAAACTTGAAATATAGGCATAAAAAGTAAAATCGGATATATGTATGACCACCTTAAATCCTATACAGTATCCTGATTAATGTGCAAGGTTCATACTTATTAGTAATTACCACAACAAGTTCCAGATTTACAGTCACTATGGGGTTAGGACTTGGTAGCACAAAATACGGTACTGATTGAATATACATGTTAGGGAGAGTTGTGGATAGAGGAGCTACAAGCTCCACACAGAATATATAATGAAATAGAGCCTTCTTATAACAGACGGTACCTCACAGAATCATGTTATTATAACAGCATTGCCCTAATAATATAACATATAAACACATATTTCTCACTTAAAGAAATGGGTGGGGACATGCAAAGTATCTTATTTATAGCCTGTGGCAAAGGCGTGTATCTAGATATAATACAGCCTGATGGTATAGAGCAGGCGTGTTTAACTTGTGACCTTTCACATGTTTGAAAACTTCAATTCCCATCATTCTCTGTTCGCAGTAAGTTTTTTCTTAATATCCTGTTGCTAAAGGCGACTGTCTAGATCTAATACAGCCTAAGCTTGACATTTGACATGTTTGAAAACTACAAATCCCAGCATTCTGTTTTGCAGTTAGTTTCTTCTTAATGAACTTTTCACATCTTTAAAAACTGCAACTCCCAGCATTCCGTGACTGCATAGAATTCTAGAAAATGTAGTTTTCATACATCCTGCAATAAAGACATCTTCCTGACTTACAGACATTAAAAGCCCACGGTCATGCTTTAGCGCTTCCTACCCAAGGGTTGGAACATACAACAAGTGATTCATCTGCCCTTCCCTTACATCCATAGCTATTAGACTATTAGATTAGGGAAGCATTATATGGGTCGATCAGTTGGCACGCCGTTAATGCCCACTTTGCAGCGGCAGCGCGAGTACTGGAAGAGGCACTCATGCGGCCGTTGCAAAGTAATTTACCAGAGGTTGCGTGCCTCTTTACACGTAAGTATTTAACACCAGCTAATAGCCGGCGTTAAATACTTATGTGCGGGTGAGATTTACCCAAAATCGCACAGCCTCTGGTAAATGCCGTACGGAGATTTGCCAGAGAGCTTTTGCCTCTTGGTGAATCTTCCTGTTAGAGTCCTAAACCTTACCATATTTGCACTCACTTCCAAATACCACCTACCTGGCAGTTATAATCCATGAAGTCTAAAGGTTCGTACACATCGCGGGTGCCGATGCACAACGTGTACAAACGGCCATTTCAGATGATAATCGTGCTGTGTTTGTTGTTTCCAGTCGGCTGGAAACATCTGATGGTGTGAGGCGGCCAGCCGTGACAGAGTTTGGTTGCCTGTATCAGGCCGATCATGCAGTTCCCTATGGGACCACATTATCGGTCTGTCACATGCACTGCAGGCTGCAGCCACTGTTGCTGTGACTAACAATCATCTATCCTGGCAGAGCTCTCACTCAAAGCAGATGCTTAGTTGGGACACATGATAGTGTTATATGTATCCAAATGGTATTAACCTGCAGATCTGAAAAGAGATCCTGAAAATTCTGCTGCAGTGTGCAATTCAGTCTGAACAGCACCATTGGTCATCCTGGGACCCTATACAGGATCCAGAATAACATGCTAGGTTCATACTTATAGGTATTTACCACAGCAAGTTCCAAATGTTCACTCACTATGGGGTTAGGACTTGGAAACACAGGATTCTGATTAGCTTTACAAGTTATGGAGAGGTTTGGATAAAGGAGCTAAAAGCTCCCCACAGAGTATAAAATGAAGTTGAGCCTTCTTATAACAGAAGTTACCCCACAGCTTCACAGTTATTATATCAATAGTGGAATAAAAGGGGAAACTGTCCATTTCTCTAAGAATGCTGGGTAGTTTCAGAGACATGCAAAGTCATTTAATCATTTGCAGACATCACTTCCTGTCTAGCAAACAGAAACTGGATTTTCTCATTACATTCTATGGAGAGGGGAGGGGGAGTAAATGTGAGAATCTGAAGAATTTTCTAATTGGCTTTCACATGTTTTACAAACAGCACATAACTGGGTGTAATACAGGAACTTCCTTACACTTCCTGTCTTGTCCTGGACAGTGCCTAAGAGAATTTTTTGATTTGCTAACAGTGTAAGATGTATAACCCGTCTCTTGGATTTTATAAAATTACACTCCTTTAGTGTCTACTGGAGACCCTGTAAAAATCCTGGATGTGTGGCTTAACCTATCATTTTGATTTTTCCATATACTTTATTAATTGTATATTATTTGTCTTGTAATTCAGTAGTAGGTAGTAGTGCTATACTTTATATAGTGTTATTTTTTATGGTGATTTTAATTAAATAGTGATAATTACACACAGACCTTTCCTACGTGTAATAGTGTTATATACCCCCACCTAATTAGTTGCTCCTAAAAACTAAATATACATTTATTTATATAATATAAGTGATATATTATATATATATCATTTTAAAGAAGTAAAAATAAGTATTTTAAAGAAGTATTGAAGGACTCAACACAGAAAAATCAATAGGAAATGTCACACATTGACTGTCCTTTTGTCGCTTTTCAGGTTCAGTAGCAACAGTCACTAGGGCCTTAGTCAATTGCTGTTTCAACACTTGTATAGTGTAGCCACACTCACAGAAACGGCAGGTCATTTCTCTAAGTTGGAACTCTGTACATTCCCCCTGTACTTCCGGGTAATTTTGTTGTATTGCGGTTGCTATGGTTTCACCATGTGATTGCGCAGTCAGGGGGATGATCTTGTGATCTGCCCTCTCATCTGTATTTTGTTGCGGCGTGTTTGGTGACGCTCCCTGAAGTAGTACCAGCTCGGTGTTGAGCTTATCTGTTATGGCTGTGTCTATTGATTTGCCGCGACTGTTCTCTATTTTGGATTTGAAGGTAGCGTATTACTGTGTACTTTTATATGTATATTTTTAAGGAATTGTTTGTATGTATATGTATAAATAGATCTATGGGGTACGTGATTATGGGTTCTCATTGGTATACTGTGTACTGGTTACAAGGTTTTTAGGGGGTTGGTCACTGGGTTTTTTTTTAATCTGGGTGGTTTGTGTAGCACTTTAGTCCTGATGACGGCCTGATATAGGTTGAAACATGTTGACCAAATAGTCTTTTTTTTGCTGAACTTTTTTGTCAAGACCTGTGAGTGCGTCACATCTTCTTTACTATATTTGAACAATTGGGACAGCACCCGGGCAATAAACCTCGGTTTATACTCGGGAAACCAGTAGGTGGCGCTGTGTTAAAAAAAACTCCTTCACCTGCATAGAAAGTTACAGAAGCTGATCTGCCTTTACACTCCTTCCTGTAGTCAAGCTGCTGGACACTGTAGTCAGCACAGTCACTGGTCATCTGCATGCTGTAAATCTGGTGGGTCTTCTCAGTTTAGGGCAAAAAATGGCTGCTAGTTCAATGCAAATGACAGCTTGAAACTACAACTCTCATTTTTAACTATTGGGGTCAAAGTGCCCTTTACTATATTTGGGTCAGAGTGCCCTTTACTATATGGGGGTCAGGAGAATTGTAAAAGATGATAAGCATAATTAAAAGTTTATTGAACCTTGCCACTCCACATGTTTAGAAACTACAACTCCCGGCAACCAAAGCATGCTGGGAGTTATAGTTTGCAAACATCTGGAGTGCCAAGGAATTGAGGGTTACTGGTACTGGATTTGGCTATTACTGTATGGGAATTCTGCTGTCTATTTAAAGGGCAACTTAAGCCGCAAAACAATACTGAATCAGAAGGCTGTAGTGGTGATAATTTCTTCCCTCAACTCCAATCAGTTTTTACTAATTTTTCAGTTAAAAATAGGTACCTCAGCTTATACTCGGAGTATATATGGTATACTTTATATTATATAAATGTATTTATATCTTCATATGAGATTGCATTGAGTTTTTAGGAGCTAACAATGAGGTGAGGGGGTATAGGATATTACAAAATACATAAATTTACTTACAGAGCTGAGATTCCTATCTTAATATGGAATAGTCAAAATGGGATGTTAAACCAAACTCCTGTGACTACTTTTCAAAAAAAAACTTTCTGTATGCTACACAGGAAGTGTTGTGTATGTAGGAAAGAGGATATAAAGGATGATACTTGATACTTCAAGTTTCTCTAGGTAACGTGGATGGGGAAATATGTGTTTATATTTTAGATTATTAGGACAATGCTATTTTAATAACTGGGAGGTACATTCTGTTATAAGAAGGCTCAGGATCAGTGACTCTAAATCTGGAGCTTGCTGTGGTAAATACTAATAAGTATGAACCTAGCGTGTAAATCTGTATCCTGTGTATGGTCTCTGGTTGCCCAATGGTGCTGTTTAGCTTGAAATGCACATTGTAGCTGGATTACCTGGGTCTGTTTTCAGACCTGCAGGTTTATTCCACTTAGATCCTCTAGATCTAAATTCTAGCTGGCAGGCAGGTGGAATAGGCAAGGAAGGAAAAGTTAAGTGAGGTTCATGAATCCTTCTGCCTTAAGTAACCTATATAATCCTTCCCTATTCCAATAGTGTAAGTGGTAAGGAGAGAAGGGCAGATGGATCACTTTTGTGTCCCTGGGTAGGAATCGCTAAAGCATGTCTGTATGTCAGAAAAATTCCAGCATATGTGAAAAATTAATTTTCCAGCGTTCTGCACAGCCATGGAATGCTGGGGAGTTGTAGTTTTTAAACATGTGAAATGTTAAACACATATGCTCTATATCATTAGGCTGTATTGTATCTGTATATATTCATTAACCAAGGGACATAAGAAACTTACCGCTAACAGAGAATGCTGGGAGTTGTAGTTTTCAAAAATGGTCACATTTTCAACACTGCTCTAAACTATTGGGCTGTATTACATCTGGACACATTCCTTAGTTACAGGACATTAAGAAGAAACTTAGTGCAAACAGAAAATGCTGGGATTTGTAGTTTGTGAAAGGTTTGAAAACTACAAACAAGTTAAACACTCCTGCTCTATACTATTAGGCTGTATTACATCTGGACACATGCCTTAGCTACAGGACATTAAGAAGAAACTTACTGCAATCAGAATGCTTGGATTTGTAGTTTTCAAACATGTGAAAGGTCACAAGTTCAACACCCCTGCTCATTAGGCTGTATTACATCTGGACATATGCCTTAGCTACAGGCTATAAATTAGATACTTTGCATGTCCTCGCCCATTTCTCTGGGAGTGAGAAATATGTGTGTATATATTATTAGGGCAATGCTATTACAATAACATGGGGCTGTGTGGTACCTTCAAGCTCTATTTCATTTTCCACACCTAACCTATAAAGCTAATTAGAATCCTGTTCTCCCAAGTCCTAACCCTATAGTGACTGTAAATCTGGAACTTGCTGTGGTAAATATTTGTAATTATGAACCTTACATAATCTGGATACTGGTTAGCGTCTTGGGGTGCCCAATGGTGCTGTGTAACTGCACATTGTGGCAGGATTGCCTGGGTCCGTTCTCAGACCTGCAGGTTTATTCCACATAGACCCTCTAGATTCTAGCTGGCAGGCAGATGGAATGGTTAATGGAGGGTGTGTGTGTGTGTTTGCTCGTTCATGTAATGCAGAACGATAGCCTGGGTCCTTTCGGGTCTCCCCTTGGATGCTTGCTGGGAGCAGAAACAGAGGGCTAGTTTGGAAAGATTCCTTTTTACCGGCTAAAGGGATCTATGTAGCCTCTTTCTAGCCATACGGCTTAACAGCTATAGGCATAAGAGGCAGACAGATCCCGAACCACTTGCACATTTCTGAACTTGGTGTTGGTATTGGTAAGCATTTCTCTATCTTACAAATACCTCCACAAATTTTTAGAAACCTACATACATTCAGCTAGGTAACAATGCCATTCTGTCATTTATAATTTCTAATGTAGTTCTTCATAAAATTATTGACTTTAATCAGGTTCAGAATTGGAAATCTTGTCCAAGTGCACATAGGAAAAAAATCAGCAGGCATATTCACCCAGAGCCTATTATGAGGTGAAAGTTATGAGGTTTTTAGTTTTAGAAACTTATCTAGCCCACTTCCACAGTTTCACCGTTCTCACTGTAAAGAAACCTTTCCTAACCTGAAGATGAAACTTCTTTTCTTCCAACCTTAAAGGATGTCCAGGAGTCTTCTTATATGACCTATTAGTGAACAGTGCACCAAAGAGTTTATTGTATGGCCCATTAATATATTTGTATAAAGTGATCATATTCCCACGCAAATGTCGCTTCTCCAATGTAAACAGCCCTAACTTGTCTAATATGCCTGAATAATCAAGCCCCTCTATTCCCTTTATTATTTTATTTGCCCTTCTCTGAACTGCTTAAATTTTCAATATGTCCCTTTTGTATATGGGATTCCAAAACTGCACCGCATATTCCAAATTAGGCTTTACCAGTGCCTTGTAAAGAGTGAGAATAATATTTTTCCCTCTTGAATCTATTCCCCTCTTTATACAAGACATATCTTGCTATCTCTAGCCGCTGCTGTCTGGCATTGTTTGCTACAGCTAAGTCTGTTATCGACCAGAATCCCTTAATCTATTTGCTTTAGAAATCCACAGATTTATTTATGGTTTAGGTGCCACAAGGATTGTTAAACCCCAAAATGCATCACCTTACGTTTATCAACATTAAATGTTATGTACCATTTTGCTGCCCATTTTGATAATCTATCTAGGTCAGCTTGCAGCAATTGCACATCATTTGAAGTTTCCAAAACTCTGCATATTTTAGTGGCATCAGCAAGGTCAAAGACCTTGATCTCAATGCCCCCCTCTAAGTAATTTATAAAAAGATTAAAAAGTGACCCCAGCACAGAACCCTGAGGCACTCCACTTTATACATTAGTTGCCTATGTGACACAGTATCAAAAGCTTTAGCAAAATTCAAGTATACTACATCCACTGCTATGCCTGAATCTAAATTCTTACTCACTTCTTCATAAAAACCAAGTAAATTTGTCTGGCACGATCTACAGTATTTCTCATAAATCCATGCTGAATACTATTAATAAGATCAGTTCTGGAGACAAAGTCAAGGATACGATCCTTTCCAGCACCTTTTCTACCATTGATGTTGGGCTTACAGGTCTATAGTTACCAGGCTGGGAATGACTATCTTTTTTAAATATTGGTATTAAATTTTTTCCAATCTAGCGGCACATCACCAGACAAAAGTGAATCTGAAAAGATAAAAAACTGTGGTCTAGATAAAACTTGACTAAGTTCTCTTAAGATGCAAGGATTATTATTATATTGTGGATATTATTGTGGATTTATATAGAGCCAACATGTTCCGTAGCGCTTTACAATTACATGTATACAATCACATCAGGCCCTGCCCCAAAGAGCTTACAATCTAAGCACATTAATTTACACATACAACCTAGCAATATGTATTTATGATTGCTGGGGAAACCAGTGCAAGGAGGAAAACTCACGTAAACACAGGGAAATCATAAAAAACTCCTTGCAGATGTGTCCAAGGGTGGATTCGAAATCAGGACCTGAGCTCTGCAAGGCATCAGTGCTTACCACTGAGCCACCGTGCTGCCCAAGATGTGTTTCATCTGGTCCTGGGGCTTTATTGATATTAACTTAATGTCTAATTTTTTCCGTACCATATCCTATTTCAGCCACAGTGAATATTGGCATTGGCAGCTTATAAACTTCACCAACAATTAATTTACCCACTTTCTTGCTTCCTGGACACAGCTCCACTCATATTGTTTCTGCCTTATTGTTTATATTCCTATCTATCTCATTTTTATTATTTGGCTTAAAATCTTGTTTAACATACATACTCCCCTCTCCTTTATTATAAACTCTTATCATTCAATATTTACTGACCAGTCATGTGACAGTCATGATGTCAAATGCAAAAAAGTTGGAGGAGCACACTATTTCATTTCCAGTGTTTATTCAGGCAAAAAACATACAACGTTTCGGGGGATGTGACTTCCCCTTCCTCAGGTACCTGAGGAAGGGGAAGTATCCCCCGAACGTTTGTATGTTTTTTGCCTGAATAAACACTGGAAATGAAATAGTGTGCTCCTCCAACTTTTTTGCATTTGCCTGTGGCCCTTGAGGTGGAGGGCTGGGAGGATTGCACCTATCAATTGGAGGCCGTGCCAAAGGAGGTGTGCTGGGGTGTACTTTCTTGAGAACTGTTGACAGTCATGATGTCCAGTCATCATTTTTAAGGGCATGTCCTCCCTTTAAAACAACTTTCCATATATTATAGGTATTGCTTCCTCGGCTCCAACCGCTATAATCATATTAGCAGAAAATCCCCCGATAGTTATTTATCATACCTCTCTACTTCGCTGCACTGCCCCGGCCCTCTGCTTGCACGGAACTGCAAGCAGGGGGCCAGACCGGCAGGCGCGTCTGTGAGTGGCAGCCAATCACGGACGCGGCTGCCGGCAGTTCAAAATGGAGGAGGAGAAAGGTAAGTAACTATCGGGGGACTTTCTGCTAATATCATTATAGCGGTTGGGACTGGGGAAGCAATACCTATAATATATTGAAAGCGTTTAACTCTAGGGGGAGGGAGACCAAATTAGGTGGGAGAGGGAGAGGCCTGCAGTGTGCATGCCAAACTTCTCCCAATCTAGGTCTAATCTGCTGAAGATTAGACCTAGAACTAATATACTTAATATATGCAAAGCTGTTTGGTTGCATTAAACTATCCTATATAATAAAAGTGTGCGTCCCTGTGTCAGTGTGTGTGTGTCACTGCAGTTCCTATGGACCCGCCACTAGAGGGAGAGTCTCTGCAGTTGCTAGTGACTCACCACTAGAGAGAGAGTCTCTGCATTTCCTATTGACTCACCACTAGAGGGAGAGTGTCTGCAGTTCCTATTGACTCACTTCTAGAGGGAGAAACACAGGAAACACAGAAGGGAGAACAGCAATTAAACAGACTGCAGGAAAGGTTTCTTGGGACAGAGGGGGGCCCTGGATTCGGGCAGACAGGGGGACCTTGGATTTGGGACAGAGGGGGCCCCCTGGATTTGGGACAGAGGGGGGGCCTTGGATTTGGTACAGAGGGGGAGCCCTGGATTTGGAACAGAGGGGGGGGGGCTGGATTTGGAACAGAGGGGGGGCTGGATTTGGGACAGAGGGGGCCCCTTGCCTTAGGACACTGAGAGGGTACTCTGGCCTTGGGACATGGAGGAGGACTATCGCCTTGGGACACTAAGGGGGCACTCTGTGCTTCTAGTGCCCATTATTGTAGCAGACTTAATGTCTAGTTAAATATAATTTTGTTAACTAAACTTTTTGGATTTTAACATTGTATGGTTTAAATCCCTGAACATTGATTGTTTGGCTTTGCAGGGACTTCAAGCTATGTTACTAAGCAGGCCAACTAAAATACTTCAAACTCTCTTGGCTCAATAATGCTTGACCAGACACCCCTTCCCTAACATTCACTATGCTATATGTAGGGCATAGTGCATTATTGCCTCCAATATCACTCTTTAGCATTTATGGGAAATTGCACCTCCCTCAGTTCCACATGTCCTAAGTGCTGTCGGAACTTGGCCGATTTCACTGACACTTGCTTTGGTCATGTCCTAAGGTAGAGATTTTGGGGCAAAACACTTGACCATTTGTCTGATTTGCTACAGTTTACTGGTATTCTTCAGTCCCTCAGATTTAAAATTGCTGAAGTGGATACAGTATATGCAGAAATCAGAGCTGAAATTAATTAACTTTCCTGCAAAAAAAAAAAGTTTTTTTCCTGGATGACCCCCACAAACATTCTATCCACGTAGAGAATAATTTATCTAAACCTAGGAAGTCTGGACATATTCTCAATTATTTGGCCCCAATGGTATAAACATATGGGAGTAAATGAAAAGGCTTAAGTAATGTCTTATATCCAATGCTATCCCAATGTATTTTGGCCCTATTACATTACGTTTTCCCCCCTAACTTTGAGTGCAAGGTATCTGAGCTGAGACCGGGAATACTCGAGGAAACCGAAGTGCAACTTGCAGATAGGGAATAACTAGCTGATGCTAGCCAAAGCGTGGTACAGGAGATATAGCTTGAATCAGAGTCATGGATGGTCAGAACTAGAGATGTCCGAACTTCGAAAAATCCGGTCCGCGCGAGGATCCGCGGATTTTCGAAAAAATCCGTAAATTCAAAAATCCGCGAGCGGACCCGTTAAAACGTATTAAAATGAAAGTTCGGCAAAATCCGCATTAAAAGTGGTCTAAATAGCCTTGGTAATGTTAACTTAATCACTCAGGGACCTGGGTAATGTCCTTAGAAACACGTATCAATGCCTACAATACCTAAAAATTACAGTCCGCTAGCGAGAACAGTATTTTTCGAAAATACGATGATTTCCGTAAAAACGAGGATTTCCGTAAAAACGAGGATCTCCGTAAAACCGAGGATTTCCGTAAGTCCGCGAATCTCCGTAAAAACGAGGATTCCCGTAAAAACGAGGATTTCCGTAAAAACGAGGATTTTCGTAAAAACGAGGAACCGGAACTTCCTGCCTATCAAAATGGCCAGTGCTGCAAGGCAACTATATGCCCTGAACTACCTCCTGCTCAGGGGGTATGATGATTTCCCCCCTGGCACCCATCATGTGCGGCGCCGGAGGCGCAGAATAATGGAGGGGCTACAGCGCCGCATCCTGCGACGCTTCGGATACCAGACCACTGTCTCTACCCTCCAGAGACAGTGGTCAGACCTCAAGAGGCAGAGGCCTCAATATGTGGCTGCCGTTCGGCAAATGATAGAAGGCAAGTATACTTTTTATTATATTACTGTATTATAATACGTAGTAAAATATTTTAATTCACTTCTGACAAAAACATATTTATATATATATATGTTTTTAAAAACATCAATAATCCTTAAATTTGGCTTGAGAGAGAGAGATCCAAGTTCTTTGTATTTCTCATTCACTGGTTATTATTACATTATTATTATTCTTGTATTATTCAATATCAGCCCTATTTAAAGGGTAAGTAAAGTCAAAAAATAAATCACTGAAAAGTGACTTATTTAACATAACACCTATAAATTTAAAATGATACCCACACATAGACACACTTGGTGGCCCACCCTTCCATTTCCATGGCAGCCTTATTTAAAGGCTAAGTAAAGTTAAAAATGAAATCGATCATTAAAAATTGATTTCTTTTTATCTTATAAATGCACACTGATACCCACACATAGACACAGTTAAACACACTTTACTGACCCACCCTTTTAGTTACATGGCAGCCCTATTTGAAGGGAAAGTAAAGTCAAAAATAAAATGTTGATCAATTATTAAAAATTGATTTATACACTCCAAAATTAAAAATGTTGTGTTACCCCAAAATCTATCAGATACAAGTACACACAACTACTGATGCTCCCCTACACCCAACCAACTTTTCCTTTCCGTGGCTACAATAAACACATAAAAATATAAGTACTTAGCCAGATAAGGTATAAATCATTGCCATAGAAATAGATTGACTTTTAAAGAAACTAAATATTGCCTTATTTAATCTGTATTTTCAGCAGAATTCAAAGTATATAATTAAATATTTCTTTTAGATATATCATTCATTATGTATTTTTTATTTAAATTTGCAGGGGAATCTTCCTCGGATACCCCACCCCCACCACCTCCCCGCCAGAGAAGAATGTAAGTGCAGCCTATTGAAAAAAAAACTTTTTCTAAATCTTTCATTTGTCCAAGGCCACATTACAGCGCACACGAGCCCTCCAGAAACAAGCGCGTGTTTCCGGTGCGCTCATGTGTATTGCCAGTGTGAGTGCAGTACGATAGCATAATTGTGCAAAAATTGAGGATCACATTAATTGTGCCACACTATTGTGTGCTTTTTAACACGTTGATATGTCCAAGCCCTTTATCCAAATGTTTGCATAATTTTTGACAACTTCTCCGAGAATTGTTTTAGTAAATGTATTTGAACATTTAATGACAGTGAGAGTTAAAATAAATTTCCTTTTTTTTTAGCACTACCACCAACTAGCCCTCAGGCTACGGGCAGCCCTTGCCCCTCCGGGCAGTCCCTTGCCCCCTCCGGGCTCACCATCGCCCCCACCGGGCAGTCCACCGCCCCAAGAGAGGAGAACCGGGGACCAGCCAGACACGTAAGTGCATCCTAAGCAATTTTTTAATCTTTTATTGACCTTGATTTGTCAGCAATAATTAGTGAAATTATCATTGATAATTAATTGAATTTTTATTTCACTGATAAAATTTTCGAAAATAAAAAGAAAACAAATCTATTAATTTGGCTTGAGAGACAGAGCTTCTCATTTCTCATTCCCATTTATTGTCCCCAACTCCCCATTGTTTGGGCTGTACTTGTCCCTCAGTTTTTAAGCTAAGTCACGAAATTCGGTCCAAACGTCAAAATTATCCAAGATGTTCACTACAGCCTTTTAGGAAATGTTCTTATATATATTTACTATTGGATTGGAGCGGTGATTTTTGAATAAAAACATTTTTTTTTCTAGAAGCAGGACCAGCCTCTACAGGCCCTCCACCCTCTCCACCCCCTCCACCCTCTCCAGCCCCTCCAGGCCCTCCACCCTCTCCAGCCCCTCCAGCACCTCCTGCCTCTCCAGTCACTCTGGCGCCATGCTTGAGAATCGTAAGTAAATCATATGCAACGTTATGAATGTTATATACAAGACTATTATATCTGTATTTTCCCAGTGTAAATCCACGCTACATGATGCAACATTGGGTACTGTGGGTTTGACAATGCTTTTATGGGGCTGCACCACTTCCAAAATTTTGTATGTAGCACAGTCCTAGTGATACAAAACCAAGAATGTTCTGATACAATTTAGCAATAAACGTAATTTTTTAAGCCAGCATTACTCCTGCTGTTTATCAGTGATCCCCATGATGCAATAATATCGCTTTAAGTGGAAGTTCAGTGATATATAATATACTTTTAAGGAAAAAAGAGCAGTATTTATCCATCCCATTACCTTAATCTGCCCTTCAGCAATCAGCATGTGTCTGTGTATAAATAATGCAACGAAATAATGCCTTCCTGTTTGCAGCCCCTAATAGAGACCGTTATGGTCTTGCCCTTGACCCAGCGCCTGGGTTGATTCAGTTGCTCAGTAGAGATCTGAGCATGTGTAACCCATCCAACAGCCAATCAGTAGAAATCACTGTTACCATAACTAGGTATGCATAATATAAACTAAGAATTTTAGAAATAATGATATCTTATACTGAGCTTTCCTTTTTATGACATACCGCAACATTATAGCATTGCAGTACCATGTATGTGTAAGTAGTTATCAGGTGCAAATTGCATCTACCGCATGTTGCTTTAGGAAAGTGCTCGAACATCTTCACCACATCTCTCTCATATCTTCCTCCACAAACTACAGAGCATGCGGCGGGAGATGCGCCACATGGTGCGCGCCTGGACCGCCGCCTAGACCGCCGCCTGACCAGACTGGGAGGAGGGCACCCCAGTAACCCCTTTTTTTTGTTTGTTTATTTTTTGTACATAGTTTTTTTTTTTAAATTTCATATATATATATATAAAAACAGTTCTGAAAAAAAAAATGTTTTTGGGCTTTATTTTTCGATATATCAAATTATCTCGATAGATTCATAATCAATTTTTATTTGAAAAATTACAATACCATATCTATTTAGCTAGCTATATGTCTGGTACTTATAATTGTATATAACTTACCATTAATGCCATTACACACACCACATTGGCCACATTCCCCTATATAGTAGTTTGCACACAACAAGGCAAAGAAGGCGATGGGGGTACTGGTTTACATATTTCCACTGTGGTTTGCCACCATTGTTGTGGGCCAGGCAGGCTTGGCCCCACTGGACATACCCCCACCCCATTGGCTACTCTCCCTCAAGATATGCATCGTGCTAGGAAAGCAGGTGAAAGGGTAAGGCTTCGTAGGAACAGCACATTGAGTTACAGCAGGCACACTGCAGTTTGCCACCATTGTTGTGGGGCCAGGCAGCTTGGCCCCACTGGACATACCCCTCACCCCATTGGCTACTCTCCCTCAGAGTATGCATCGTGCAAGGGAAAGCAGGTGAAAGGGCAATGCTTCGTAGGAACAGCACCATTGAGTTACAGCAGGCACACTGCAGTTTGCCACCATTGTTGAAGAGCCAGGCAGGCTTGGCCCCACTGGACATACCCCACCCCATTGGCTACTCTCCCTCAAGATATGCATCGTGCAAGGAAAGCAGGTGAAAGGGTAAGGCTTCGTAGGAACAGCAGCATTGAGTTCCAGCAGGCCCACTGCAGTTTGCCACCATTTTGTGGGGCCAGGCAGGCTTGGCCCCACTGGACATACCCCTCACCCCATTGGCTACTCTCCCTCAGAGTATGCATCGTGCTAGGGAAAGCAGGTGAAAGGGTAAGGCTTCGTAGGAACAGCACCATTGTGTTACAGCGGCCCACTGCAGTTTGCCACCATTGTTGAAGAGCCAGGCAAGCTTGGCCCCACTGGACATACCCCTCACCCATTGGCTACTCTCCCTCAAGGTATGCATCGTGCTAGGGAAAGCAGGTGAAAGGGTAATGCTTCATAGAACAGCACCATTGTGTTACGCAGGCCCACTGCAGTTTGCCACCATTGTTGTGGGGCCAGGCAGGCTTGGCCCCATTGGACATACCCCTCACCCCATTGGCTACTCTCCCTCAGAGTATGCATCGTGCAAGGGAAAGCAGGTGAAAGGGTAATGCTTCGTAGGAACAGCACCATTGTGTTTACAAGCAGGCCACTGCAGTTTGCCACCATTGTTGAAGAGCCAGGCGGCTTGGCCCCACTGGACATACCCTCACCCCATTGGCTACTCTCCCTCAGAGTATGCATCGTCTAGGGAAAGCAGGTGAAAGGTAGGCTTCGTAGGAACAGCACCATTGTGTTACAGCAGGCCAACTGCAGTTTGCCACCATTGTTGAAGAGCCAGGCAGGCTTGGCCCCACTGACATACCCCTCACCCCATTGGCTACTCTCCCTCAGAGTATGCATCGTGCTAGGAAAGCAGGTGAAAGGGTAAGGCTTCGTAGGAACAGCACCATTGTGTTACAGCAGGCCCACTGCAGTTTGCCACCATTGTTGAAGAGCCAGGCAGCTTGGCCCCACTGGACATACCCCTCACCCATTGGCTACTCTCCCTCAAGGTATGCATCGTGCTAGGGAAAGCAGGTGAAAGGGTAATGCTTCGTAGGAACAGCACCATTGTGTTAGAGCAGGCCCACTGCAGTTTGCCACCATTGTTGTGGGGCCAGGCAGGCTTGGCCCCATTGGACACCCCTCACCCCATTGGCTACCTCCCTCAGAGTATGCATCGTGCAAGGGAAAGCAGGTGAAAGGGTAATGCTTCGTAGGACAGCACCATTGAGTTACAGCAGGCACACTGCAGTTTGCCACCATTGTTGAAGAGCCAGCAGGCTTGGCCCCACTGGACATACCCCTCACCCATTGGCTACTCTCCCTCAAGATATGCATCGTGCAAGGGAAAGCAGGTGAAAGGGTAAGGCTTCGTGAACAGCACCTGTATTGTGTACAGCAGGTCCACTCAGTTTGCCACCATTGTTTGTGGGGCCAGGCAGGTCTTGGCCCCCACTGGACATACCCCTCACCCCATTCCTACTCTCCCTCAGAGTATGCTCGTGCAAGGGAAAGCAGGTGAAAGGGTAATGCTTCGTAGAACAGCACCATTGAGTTACAGCAGGCACACTGCAGTTTGCCACCATTGTTGAAGAGCCAGCGAGGCCTGGCCCCACTGGACATGGAGTACTGCTCTCGGGCCAGGCAGGATTGACCCAGAGCTGAAAACATTAGCCACAGTAGCTGTTGCGGCTGTATGAGATGGTCAGAGTAGGTGACACCACAAAGGTGCCTCATGAGGAGAACGAAGATCAAATATGGAGTACTGCTCTGGGCCAGGCGGATTGACCCAGAGCTGAAAACATTAGCCACAGAGTAGCTGTTGCGGCTGTATGAGATGGTCAGAGTAGGTGACACCACAAAGGGGCCTCATGAGAGAGAACGAAGATCAAATATGGAGTACTGCTCTCGGCCAGGCAGGATTGACCCAGAGCTGAAAACATTAGCCCCAGAGTAGCTGTTGCGGCTGTATGAGATGGTCAGAGTAGGTGACACCACAAAGGTGCCTCATGGAGAGAGAACGAAGATCAAATATGGAGTACTGCTCTCGGGCCAGGCAGGATAGACCCAGAGCTGAAAACATTAGCCACGAGTAGCTGTTGCGGCTGTATGAGATGGTCAGAGTAGGTGACACCACAAAGGTGCCTCATGGAGGAGAACGAAGATCAAATATGGAGTACTGCTCTCGGGCCAGGCAGGATTGACCCAGAGCTGAAAACATTAGCCACAGAGTAGCTGTTGCGGCTGTATGAGATGGTCAGAGTAGGTGACACCACAAGGTGCCTCATGGAGAGAGAACGAAGATCAAATATGGAGTACTGCTCTCGGGCCAGGCAGATTGACCCAGAGCTGAAAACATTAGCCACAGAGTAGCTGTTGCGGCTGTATGAGATGGTCAGGTAGGTGACACCACAAAGGTGCCTCATGGAGAGGAACGAAGATCAAATATGGAGTACTGCTCTCGGGCCAGGCAGGATACCCAGAGCTGAAAACATTACCACAGAGTAGCTGTTGCGGCTGTATGAGATGGTCAGAGTAGTGGACACCACAAAGGTGCCTCATGGAGAGAGAACGAAGATCAATATGGAGTACTGCTCTCGGGCCAGGCAGGATTGACCCAGAGCTGAAAACATTAGCCACAGTAGTAGCTGTTGCGGCTGTAGAGATGGTCAGTAGGTGACACCACAAAGGTGCCTCATGGAGAGAACGAAGATCAAATATGGAGTACTGCTCTCGGGCCAGGCAGATTGACCCAGAGCTGAAAACATTAGCCACAGAGTAGCTGTTGCGGCTGTATGAGATGGTCAGAGTAGGTGACACCACAAAGGTGCCTCATGGAGAGAACAGAGCAAATATGGAGTACTGCTCTCGCCAAGTAGGATCGACCCAATCTTAGAAAAATTAGCCACAGAGTAGCTGTTGTCGCAGAGCATTTGTTTTTCATAACCTGAATGCATAGAGCAAGGTAGGACCATATATGGCCCTGCCAATAAGAAAAATTAGCCATTTGCCAGCTAAGCTGGCATCAGCTAACCTCTAGTTGGAAAAGAGGCGGAAGAGAAGTATGGGTGGCCAGGGCAGGAGGCCTTCAGTCACGGGCATCAGCAATAGGGGTGCTGTATTGAGATGTGATCCACGCCTCATTCATCTTGATGAATGTAAGGCGGTCCACATTCTCAGTGGAGAGACGGGTCCTCCTCTCCGTTACAACACCCCCGCTGCGCTGAAGGTCCTCTCCGAAAGAACACTGGATGACGGGCATGAAAGGACCTCTGATGGCATACTGTGCCAACTCGGCCAGATATCAAGCCTCGCCACCCAGTAGTCCAGTGATCCTCAGTCTCTGATGTGGCTACACCGGCCCTGGATCCGATGTAGTCGGTGACCTGGCGACTGAGGTGTTGCCTGGTGGAGTTGCCAGTGGATGGGCCTGGCAACTGTGGCTGGAAGAACAGCCTGAAGTTGGCCGCGAGGCCGCCTCCAGTACTGCTGCTCCTCCTGTCGCACAGGGGGACTGAGCCCTGTTGATCCCCAACATCAGGTGCTGAGGCCTGCCAGCACCTGGAAGGCAGAACAGAGGCAACGTACAGGTTGCCTCATAGTGCTTCATTCACCTTCCCTTGATGCGGGATAACTCCGACACTTTACCCTTATAGCGGGGATCTATAAGGGTGGCCACCCATTGCTCCTTCTCTTGATATGGCCTTAATCCTGGGTCCTTGCGAAGCATTGCAGCATGAAAGAGCCCATGCGCCGCAACTGCCTGCCGCAGAGGACCCCATGTCCTCGATGTCACTGAGGACAGTAGTGTCGGGCTAACCTCTCCCCACCACGATGACATGTGGTACTTGGGAGGGTTGAGATGTCCCCCTAGGAATGCCCCATTTCCCCTTGGTCCAGGTCACCTAAATCCCCCTCCTCATCATCGGACGGCTGCTCTGCACCGTGATGTTCGGGCTCGGAAAGCATCACGGTGTCGGCGTCCTCCTCTTCCAGTGCCTGCGGCTCGCCAGCGAGTGCCCTGTCGAGTATGCCGCGCAGAGTGTGCTCAAGGAGGAACACCAGTGGGATGGTATCCGCAATGGTGGCATCATTGCGGCTTACCATCCTGGTGGCCTCCTCAATGGCGCGAGCACGGCAGGCATCTCTAATCAGCAGCCACTGCCTGGGTAACAGCAAACCCAGGTCCAGAGCCTGATCTTGCCTCGTACTCGTACAAGTAGTCTATGATGGCTCGCCTCTGCTGGAGCAGCCTCAGCAGCATCATAAGACTAGAGTTCCAGCGGGTGGGGGTGTCACAAATCAGGCGGTTCTGCGGCAGACCATTCTGCTGTGAAACTCGGCCAGACGAGCTGTGGCCGTGTATGACCGCCTGAAGTGACTGGACACCCTCCTAGCCATCCTCAGTACCTCCTGGAGACCAGGGTACTTGGTGAGGAACCGCTGGACGACCAGGTTGAGAACGTGTGCCGGCAAGGAACATTTGTGACTCTGCCCATGGCAAGGGCACCAGGATATTGGTGGCATTGTCACACACGACCTTGCCTATTGAGAGGTGGTGTGGGGTCAGCCACCTCTCAACCTGCCCTTGCAGTGCTGCCAGCAACTCGGCCCCGGTGTGGCTCCTATCACCGAGGCACACAAGCTGCAACACTGCATGGCACCGTCTCGCCTGGCACGAAGCATAGCTCTGGGGGGGCACGGAGCTGTCCGGGAAGAGGGCTCACCGGATGAGGGGGGGGTGGAGACTGGCGTATCACCAATGCGTGGTGGTACCACCATCTCCCCACTTGCGCTCCGTGCCGCGTCTCTGCCGGCTAGCAGAGTGACCCATTGGGCGGTAAATGCACACATACCGCCCCTGGCCGTGCTTGCTGGACCACGCGTCCATAGTAATGTGGACACACTTGCCCACACTGTGGTCCAGCGAAGCAGATATATTGCCCTGCAGATGGTCGTGCAGGCTGGTACCTGCCTTCTGGGCAAGTACCTACGGCCAGGGACCTGCCACTGTGGGTGTGCCAATGGCCACACTCCCTGAACGCTGCACTGTCTACCAGCTGAAAGGTAGCAGCTGCACTGCCAGGAGTTTGGCTAAGCCGGCAGTGAGACGCTGGGCTGGGGGTGACTGGGGGACAGTTTCTGCCTCCGCTCCAACAACTGGGGAAGAGAGACCTGCCTTTTAGCTGATGCTCCAGCAGCAGTGTCAAGAGGCCTCTTAACACCGCGTGCTGGGCCAAAGGCTGCCTCTCCTCCCTAACTTCCACCGAGGACAGCTGATGGGGCCGGAGGGGGAGAGGAGGAACGGTGGCTACCTGGGCACGAGGTAGGAACGTGTGGGTGCCTGCACGTTCCCTGTCCGCTGCTCCCACCGGGCAGAGTGGTCAGAATCATATGCCTCCTCATAGAGGAGGTGCCCAATGTGATGTGGTCTTCCCACGGCTAACACTTTGCAGGCACAACTTGCACACTGCAACTGTGCTGTCACCTGGAGCCAGTGGAGAAGAACTCCCACACCGCTGAGCCACCGACACGACTCGGACAAGGTCACCTGCTGCTGTGGGGCACTGGCACCAGATCTCATTGGTGCCGTACCTCCACGTGCACCACTAGGTGCACTGCCCCTGCCCCGGCCCCTGCCCCCCAGTCCTGCCTCTGGGTTCAGGATCGTGCTCATGCTCTGAGGGACATCCCTCAGAGACACTTCCTCCTCCCTCTCACAGAGGGCACCCATGGACGATCGGTGACCTCATCGTCCACTTCCCCCTCCTCAATACTGGAGGCTGCTCACTAACAGCAGCACATCTGGAACCTCACCCCCTGCATTAGTTCCCTGCTGCTCACAGACTGCTGCGTGACATCGTCAGCCTCCTGTCCCCCTGTGCACTGAGCACTTTCCTCCGCCTCGGGCGACAGGAAAGATTGTGCATCAGTGCACAGCTCCTCCTCAAGCACACTAGCCCCACACATAGTGTGCGAAAACATATCCTGAGACTCCTCCTCCGATCCCCGAAGGTACGGGCCATGTGGGCAACGAACTCCTGATAGAGCGGATCAGGTTCCATGCCCACAGTAGGAGCCTCAGTGAGGAAGGAGTAGGCACAATACTACAGTACAGCTCGGCTGCTCTGTGCCTGTGAGGAGGTGATGAGGAAGGCTGGTAATCCACTCTACTACCCGCCTTCCTTGATCAGAAGGGATAGCCCTACCCGGCTACCAACCTATAAAAATGGCACGGTAACCCGGCTGCCCTGCAAGGGCCAGGTAGCTCCTGGCCAGAGCCTCAGTAGGCTCTCCTCTGCCTCTCCCTCCCACTGCAGAAGCACCCCTGCTCCTGGGTCTCCTCTTGCCCGGCCAGGCATTTCCCTCTCCCAAATTATCCCCCCAAAAATTAATATATAATATATATATATATAACACACACACACACACACACAAACACAAAAGACAAGCAACAAAACAACACAGAAGCAAACAAATAAACACAAGCTTTTTTTTTTTTTTTTTTTTTTTTTTTTACACTAAAAGCACAAATAGGACACAGACACAACTGACAGCAAACAGCAGATCAGACAGCAAAAGCTGCTGATTGCTGCTAAAGGCAGCACTGTCAGCTACACAAAACACACAGACACTGACACCAGATACAGAAGACAAACAAAAAACAGGACACCTAGACCTCTAAAAGGTCTAACAAAATTTGTCCAAAGGCTTATAGGGGGTTAGTCCTTAAAAGGACTGTTGGGTCTCACAAAGTTAGTCCTTAAAAGGACTGTTGGGTCTCAAGATGTGTGAATACAGGGGTGGGTAAACAAAGTGCTAAACCACCACCACTGAAATCCACACACAGAAAGCTCAAAAGCGCAAAAATCTCTCTCCAACTCCTACACTGTCAGGTCTCCACAAACACACTCCAACACACTGACAAAATGTCGCCTGTGAAGCAGCCTTTTATACCCAGGGGCTGGCAATAATCATGTTAGCTGCCATTGGCTATTTGGGTCATGTGGCTTGCTCCGTCTTGAAAATAACCCCAAAAATTCGAATTTACAAGAATGTCTCGTTTTTTTCCGAAAATTCTCGTAATTACGAGAATCCTCGTAATTACGAGGATCTTCGCGTTTTCCGGGCCCCGAAGATCGCGGATTCTCGTAATTACGGAGATACTCGTATTTTCGAAAATTTTCGTAAAAAAAAAATCCGCGGTTCGGAAGTTCGGAAGGCGGAAAATCCGGAATAATCCGCCGTTCGCGGACGTGATAAATCCGCGGCGGATCCAGGTTCGGGTCCGCGAACTGGCCATCTCTAGTCAGAACACAGGTGGCCAATCAGCGGAGCACAGAGGGAGAGTAGTCAGGTCACGGTCCTAGGTCATATATAATATCTTATACTGGTCGATATACTGCGTACCCCCTCAGATGTCTCCCCTGTTGTCAATTCATGTAAGGTATATCGCATGGGACCCTGAATCCGTTCTGTCCTGCCATTTTTATTGCTACTGGTACTTATTGGTACCTGAGGTCTTCAGTCTCGGTCCACTCCCACCTGGATCACCACATTTAGATTGTAAAGGCCCTTACACAACACTTTCCTGTCCAGCCGATGTAGGGGCACGCATGGATTCCGAATTTTAAGAGTTTTTAAAGTGACACCATTGCAATCACCAAAAAAAATTCACAATGGATAAATACATATTTAAAAATGTTCCTCTGGACATTTAAGCATATAAATATTTAAGCATTTCACTTATCTAAACTTCATTAGGCAAAAAAATAAGCTTTGATAATGTAAGAGATAATGTGCCCTACAATGTAAATAAGAATATTATGTCACCTTAGATTTCCATGACCATAAAAAGCACAAGACCCTTTGGGCCATTTTGTTTCTGATCCATTTTTCAATTTGTAACAGAGCAGGAACACTGCACCCACAACAGGGGGACACAGTATGCAAAATTAGATATTTTAGATACCTCTGAAGCTGCAGCACAAATATGCAAATTTCACCACACTCAGAAATATATCCAAAACTTATGGAAACACTAAGCAAACATTATTTGCCTTCCTCATTTGCAGGTGGTCTCAGAAACATGCTACAAAATTAACAAGATGTAATGGCAAAATTTAGAAAATATGGTAACTACACGACTTTTCATTACATATGTGGCAACCTCAAATGGGAAAAAATTGTTCAGAAACTACAACTGCTGATGAACAACCAGATTTAGTTGCAAGATTATTTCACATAAAACTGAAAGCTCTGATATGTAGAAACCACTTTTTTTGGAGTACCAAAAGCGATTGTCTTGTGATAAAATTTCAAAAGAGGGGTTTACTACATGCTCACATTCTTCTCCTTCTTAAAGATAACAGTAAACTGCCAACCAAAAAGGCCTTATTAACGATGATCAAGTGTTGGAGAACATTCTGGAAGATGCTGTCTAATACAGCATTTCTAAACAACTCAGGGAATTGTATATATCTGCTTATTTACCTCTCTACAAAATATAAATGACCTATTCCTATATATAAGCAATACCTCATTTTAAGATTTCGTTTGCACACATATCCATCACAATGATTGCATTGTATGCCGTGACAATGCACTCAAAGAAGTATCCAATGTTCTGCTACTCCAAGAAATATTGTCGGCAAGTCAAAATGACAACCCTGTTCCACCGTTGTTTTTTCTTTGTAGTGGTAAAACCTACCTTTACAAGACACTTTTTTTGGTCAAGGTAAAGCTGCACTCCCTGTAGCCTCCACAGGTATAGCAGCCACTCTTTTTGAGGGTGGGAGAACATACTTACCTGTGGAATATGTTCGAATTACCTGCGCCTATACTTGAGAGCTTAATATCAAATATGCTCCTCAATTCTGTTGATACTGAAACTCTGAAATCTGCTAAAGTACTTTGGGATAAATGTACTATGGCCCCCTCTTTAGCTTACAGTGGTTGACAAACTGCTGCAAGAAATAATGGATGATAACAAACTCTTTGGAGGAAAAATGTTCTTACTTGGTGGAGCTTTCCATCAAACATTAAGAGTTAGGGTTTTTTTCAACTTGCTGGTAAAATTTGTAGAGGGCCCTAACCAAGGCATTAGAGAGAAATTACATGAACTAAAAAAGAACAATTATTTCTATTATTGCCCCCTGGAATTTTATACATCTATTCCAGAGCCCGTTCCTGTAATGGACTTAACGTGTAGTATATATATAAACACTGTATAAAAGGCAGCACTCGAGAATCTCCAGTGCATTTACATTTATGTTGAGTGCTGCCTTTTATACAGTGTTTATATTGTTTTGGGGATAACAAAGCTCCTTGGCATTGCACCAGACTATTTTTAGTAGGTGTGCTGTTAATATATCAGCAGCATGTACTTGCCTGTTAGAAGAGAGGGAGAAAGTGTCTAACACAGCAGCAGCTCCATTCACTATCAGTAGTGTCAGGAATATATGTTAATGAGCTGTATAGTGTCAATGCATTGACTCACAGATAAATAAAAGTTAAGTTTTAAAGTTAAAATTCTGATGCCATTATTATTTTACATTATTCACTATATAATAAGTTTTAGGCAATTTCTCGTGACTTAAAGATGGAATTGGGGGCAGTTTCTAAAAACTCAAGTATGCCACTGCTGTCAAAACCAATTTTACCATTGTAGCACCTTTGTCTGCTTATTTTAACACCAGCAATTACTGTAGCAATATTTACTCACACAAAAGTTGAGGTTAAAGGGTCACTATACTCCAACAACTTTGCATAATCTGAAAGTACAATGTAAAATGATGTTACTTACATGTGTGTCTGCGCCTGCAGTGAATTTTCAATGTTTATACATGAACAAAAGTGAGCTGCAACGTACATACCAAGCAAAATAGTCTTTATTGATCTTGAAGTAAAAAACATTCACGGCTCCAAGCCGATGGGAAGCATGGAGACAAACAGGGAGAGGAGCGTGGCATGGGTGAGGCACTGCCTTACACGTTTCGTGACATATCTTCCTGACACTTCTGATAGTGGGTGGAGCTGCTGCAGTAAAAATCTTAGAAAATGGAGGTGCGCTCCCTTATACATAACCTGGGTATTGGACCCCTATTAGGGGGGCGCTAGGGAACAAAATCCATGTATACAATCTAAAAAATAGGGATAGACCCCAATATCGTAAGATATTGTAATATATCGTAAGATTTATACAGTCTTGGATTCCCTAACAAATTATCAACCACCATGAAGGTAACAAATGCAAATTGTGATATAAAAAAACCTTTATTGAAAACCCATATTGTTAAAATTGTTAAAGTATATTCTAAAAACAATTCGAGCTTACCCGAAAGCAGCAACCAAGAAATTCAATAATAGACACGATATCAGAAATGTGGAGATTGTTCCAGTATAATCTGATTCAGCTGGTAAGTTTCAATTAATGTGAGAGGTCCGACACGGGAGATATGCGGCTGTGATTTGGTCCTTCAGCAAACCTATATAAAGAGGTGCAAACCCCAGAGGAACTCAGAAGTGATCGGATGTGAAGACAGGAGAAAGAAGACTTAAGGATTAAGATTTGGTGGCAACATCGGCTACGTTGGTGTTGCCACAGACGATAGTGCTACTGGCGGCCGCAGTGACATCTGTGGTGTCTGATATCGTCATCGACTGGAGAAAAAAAGAAGATGCCGGAGACCAGAAAAGGTCCTTATTAGGACATGGGGTGGTCCTGGTTTTGAGCTTTTTTAAAAAGCATTATTGCAGAGCCGAGTTATTCAGAGGGAGGGAGTGGGGGAAGTGCTCCACAGCGCATGCCAGAGTCCTCTAATAGGACAAGGAAGGGGCAGATATCTTATTGCACACAGAGAGGCTCCTACAGTTCAGTTTTCCCCAGATCACCATGGCAGCTAGTCACTAAATGAATCCCCTCCCAATGCTGGCTATTGGACAGGAAGAACACTCCCAGATCTTTAAATAGCTCCTCCCTCCTTTGCTCCTTGTTCTTTTTCTTCCTGTCTGCTGGCTGATACATTGTTAGGACATGTAGCTTACCTGACATCAAGGTGTTTTATACCTGGGAAAAGTCTTTCCTGCTCTCCTTTGCCTGGATGCTCCTACCCTAGACGCCAGATGGAATCTGAGCCGGGAGGAATGTAGGTCCTGTGACCGGATTGTGGTTGGGCCGTTTCCCTCCAACGCGAGGTTGCCCCTTCCAAGATGGCGCCCGCGAGGGCCCGGAAGTCGTGTTTCGTCACTTCCGGTCGCGTCTATGATCCGGAAGAATATTCCGAATACTCTGAAAATCTAAACAAAGGATTTCTTCTTCTTTATCCTCATTCAGTTAACAACCGACGCCTCCAGTCTAGTGCTACTCTCCAAGACAAGTTTGCAAAGGGGAGATGGAACGGAAAAGATATTCCATCAAATGTACTAGAACTAAGGGCAGTAAGTCTGGCTCTTCAGAAATTCAAGAATCAACTAGAGAACCAATCTGTACTAGTAAAAAGTGACAACATGGCTACTGTGCTCTACATTCAAAAACAAGGAGGGACAAGGAGTCAAAGCCTGTTACAAGAAGTAAGACCTATCTTCGAGTGGGCTCAAGATCACCTACTAAATATATCCGCAGTGTTTGTTCCAGGGCAACAGAATCGGAAGGCGGACTTTTTAAGTCGCCAAAAGATTCAACCAGGAGAGTTAAGACATCTTCCAGGAACTAGTTGCCAGATAGGGTCGTCCCAAGGTGGACTTAATGGCTTCAGAAGTAAATATAATGTGCAAAAGGTTTTATGCCTGCTTTCCAACCGCAAAAGCAGAGGCGACAGATGCTCCAGAATTGAGGAAATAACATCTTTCCACCCTTTCCTCTAATATGGAAGGTTCTAAAAAAGATAAAGGAAGAGAGGGCAGATGTGATAGCAATTATACCAACGTGGCCGCGAAGGCCTTGGTACCCTCTCCTACTATCGCTATCAGTGTACAATGCGATGATGATCCAACCACGACAGAACTGGCTGACGCAGGGGCCAATACAATTTCTGGAACACCTACAGTTATCGGCCTGGAGCTTGAAAGGGAGAGGTTGAGAGGACTTCATTTTACAAATGAAACAATTCAGGTTTCTCTTGAACTCCAGAAAGCCAGTGACATCTAAAAAATACTACAAGGTTTGGGATGTTTTTGTGTGCTATGCAAGAAACCAAGAGTTTGACTTTCTGAATCCTTCACCAACTCAAATTGTGAATTTTCTTTTTTCTGGCTACAGAAGTAATCTGAGTGAGAGTACCCTAAGAGGTCAAGTCTCAGCCCTGTCTGCAATGTTAGAAAAGAATTTGGCAGTAAATCCACTAGTTAAAAGATTTTTCGCCGCATTGGTGAGAATTAAACCTAAGTCAGTGGTAAAAGCTCCACCAAGGAATCTACCTCTAGTTCTTCACGCTTTAACGCAGCCTCCGTTTGAGCCTCCCCAGAAGACTTTGGATTGGTTGCTAACATTAAAAGTATTTTTTCTGATAGTTGTAACATCAGCATGTAGAGTGGGCGAGATTGGGGTGCTTTACATGAAAGAACCCTTTATCCAATTCTTTGATGACAAGATCAGGTTAAAACCTGCCTTCAATGTTTTACCTAAAGTTATTTCCAATTTTCATTCAGACCTGGAAGTCATTCTACCATCCTTTTGTTCGAATCCTAGGAATCCAACTGAAAAAAATTGCATATGTTGGATCTAGTTCAGGCAATCAAAATTTACTTGGAAAGAACAAAAAAGTGGAGGAAGTCTGAACAACTTCTAGTGGTACCTGGAGGATATAGAGAGTTCAGACACCAAACAAAAAAATCCATAAGTCGTTGGATCGTGGCTTGTTTTCATAAAGCTTATAAAATAAGAGGCTTAAAGATCCCAGAAAACCTAAAAGCGCATTCTACCAGAGGGATATCATGTTCGTGGGCGGCCCAAGCCGAGGCCCCTTTGGAGTTAATTTGCAAGACAGCAAAATGGGCTTCAGCAAAGACCTTCATTAAGCACTATAAGATAGAAGTGCTGATGAACCAGGACATGAGATTTGGCAGCAAAGTCTTACAGTCTGCAGTGTCTGATTTGATATAATAAAAAATTTTTAGTGTTGAACATTCCCGCCCCATAGTGTTGCTTTGGTATTATCTATTTGGTTACTAGCTGCCATGGTGACCTGGGGAAAACAAGAAATCAAAATCCAACTTACCGGGATTTCTGTTTCCCAGTCACCTTCATGGCAGCAGTCACCCAATCCCGTAATATATTTTATTTACAGCTTTAGAACCAGAACAAGGAGCAAATGAGGGAGGAGCTACTTAAAGATCTGGGAGTGTTCTTCCTGTCCGATAGCCAGCATTGGGAGGGGATTCATTTGGTGACTGCTGCCATGAAGGTGACTGGGAAACAGAAATCCTGGTAAGTTGGATTTTGATTGCTTGTTTTCTGGACTTTCAGAAGGCACTGCAGGACAACCACATGGAGCAGAGGGGGATTCTTTTAACACAACAAAGTGGGGCCAGCAGTGGGTCAAAATTTAAGTTTGGGGGTGAACATGCCTTTTTATAGGGTATCTGTGGTCTAAAAATTAATTTATAGAAAATGATAGGAATTGCTTTTCTAAATATTTTTGCAATTTACTTTCATTATTAGATATTTCTATTTTTATGTGTAATATGGTAGCAGCATCACCTGATTCCCTGCACTTCCTGCTTCCATCTCTGAAACCATGTGACAGTCCCTCTTCCCTGGGTTTCCTCCTCCTTTTAGGCCCCCATGGCCCTCCTCCATCAGTTACTGTAACTCAATCTCTTCTTGGTTTCTTCTGCTTTCCCCTGCACTGCGCATGTGGCCACCGCAGATTAAAGGAGGGACTAGTATTTGTGACCGCAGATTCAGAACCTCTCACCCCCTAACTTTTTGATCAGTGATTTCTTTATATGGACTGTTTAGCACTCTACAGGGGTGGTTTGTGGCTCCTTTTAAAGGTAGAAAGCTGGCCTTTCATTTAAAATCAACTTGTTTGGAGACTACAGTTCCCCTTTAATGTCAGCTGCTTTTTGTACAACATTTGCAGAATGTTCTCCTATATTTGCATTGTGCTAACTAAGCTTTTTTTTTTTTTTTAAGGAAAATCAGAACACACAGGGTGTTTTGGAGAAGGCTATGGCAGATCTCAGATCAGAGTTTGAAAAAAAACTCAGTGACCGCACTGCTAGTCAAAAAAATTTGGAGGAAAATTTAGTAGCTACAAAACATGAATTGCTTAAGATCCAAGAGCAATTGTGTTTGGCAGAAAAGGTACTAAATTTTTTTTTCTATTGGACTAATATTGCATTTATATTATATTTATATGGGGTGTTAGGCTCCTAAGCATGCATGAAAGATGGGATGTGTTTGAATTCTAGTTAAAGGCTTTGACTAAAAAGTATAATGTAAAAAGCAGAAACATGGTTACATAATTCTTATGACTACAATGTAAATTTAGAAGGATACTTCTAAAGGCATGATAGATAAAATAAGAAAGGAGTAGGGGAATGTATCTGTTAAACAAGGGTTTAAGCCAAATAACTGTTGATATGAATGTTAAAGCGGAGACAATTTGGGTGGAATTGGGCAACAGGAAGGGGGGTAAAGTTATTGTTGGTATGTGCTACAAGCCACCAAATGCTAGCAGGGAGGAAGTTAGTCTGCTTTATATGCAGATTGAAAGAGCTGCAAGTTTGGGAAACATTTACATTCTGGGGGACTTTAATTACCCTGACATTGCTTGGTGTAGTAGAACTGCCAACACAATAAAGCGTGAAGGGTTCCTGAATTTGCTGCATGATCATTTTTTTCTCACAGGTGGTTAAAGTTCCAACTGGAAAAGGTGCTCTGTTGGATCTGGTAATATCTAATATTTTGCAGGCCAAACCCATCACCGTCCCACGATAGTACTTCCTATTGAACAGAAACACATTTTTCTCAAGTACAGACTTACTGTAAGATTAACTGTAAAATATGAATGTGCTTTTAAAGTGTTCCGTTCTCGACTTGAGAAAGGATCTACATGCTTTCACCCCGATAACATTAAGTCCGTTCATTAACTGAGCATTTTCTTACCTGTGTAGAATATCAAAATAGTTTTTTTTCCAAGTTTATAAATATGCCTGCTTTGAGGGTGTTGTACTTGAGAAAAATGTGTTTCTGTTCAATGGGAAGTACTATCTATGATATAGAGAAAAATTGTGTAAAAAAAAGTGAAGGGTATACAATTTTATCATCACACTGAAAATAGAAAGAGCAGATTTACTTTACTAGAGAACAGAACAAGATTCGCCGGGACACATGTTTAGATAGTGCCTAAGAACTTATAAATACTATCTTAGGAACTACATCCCAGGTAAAGTGCTTGATCTTTTGAAAAGGAATTTGTCTGGTACTGGTTAGAGATGGCCAAACTTTCGAAAGTTCGGTCTGTTTTCGAACTATATGGAAAGTTCGAAAGTTCGAAAACGGACCCATTAAAGTCAAAGGGAGTCAAATAGTTTGAAAAGTTCTAATGAAATACAAATAAAATATTAATGGTAACTTAATGTAAATGGCTGTGGGACCTGGGAAATGGTCTGGGGAACACGTTGGAATATCCAGGGCATTCGAAAAATCTATTTTACTCTCACGCGCGCTATTTTCGAGCTCTCGCGTTTTCACGTGGCACCTAGGTACCATGTACATTTTACTCATAGATTCAATGCTCGCATATAGGCTTTAATGGACACTTTACTAGCGGATTCGATGTTTGTGCCTAGGTATCATGGACATTTTACTCGCGGATTCGATGCTCGCGTATAGGTTATAATGGACATTTTACTCGCGGATTCGATGCTCGAGTATAGGTTATAATGGACATTTTACTCGCGGATTCAATGTTCGCGTATAGGTTATAATGGAAATTTTACTCTTGATTCGATGCTCGCGTCTAGGTATCATGGACATTTTACTTGTGGATTCGATGCTCGCGTATAGGTTTTAATGGACATTTTACTCTTGATTCGATGCTCGCACCTAGGTACCATGGACATTTTACTCACGGATTCGATGCTCGCACCTAGGTATAATGGACATTTTACTCGCGGATTTGATGCTCGCGCCTAGGTATCATGGACATTTTACTTGTGGATTCGATGCTCGCGCCTAGGTATAATGGACATTTTACTCTTGATTCGATGCTCGCGCCTAGGTATAATGGACATTTTACTCGTGGATTCGATGCTCGCGCCTAGGTATAATGGACATTTTACTCACGGATTCGATGCTCATGTATAGGTTATAATGGACATTTTACTCACGGATTCGATGCTCGCGCCTAGGTATCATAGGTATTTCACTCGCATATTCGATTTCCTAGAACGTTCGAACATTCGATAATTATCAAAAGTCCTGAAAATATCGAAAATACTGGTCCGGGATAGTTCGAGAAGTCCGAATTCGTTCAAACTCGAATAGTTCGGCTCGAACTCGGGTTCGAGTTCAAGTTCTAGTCCATCTCTACCCCTGATACATTTCGTACCTCAAGGGCACTTAATCATAGGAAGAGATGTTCTAGTCCAGAGGGAATAGGTATGCCCCTTAAATAGGCACATACTCAAAACAAGGCTCCTCCCTCTTTTCTTTTAAAGGCATATACTCTAAACAGGTAGGTATACGTTTACAATTCAAACATGGAGCAAAGGAGAGCACAAAGAAACATCATGGCAAAACAAAAAGAAAACAGAAAAAGCAAACAAAAATATCTGTAAACACAAAACAATGATCAGCATGCTGATGTCAAGGTGACATTGCTAGTAAATGTACCCAAATGCATTTTAACAATATTAAAAGATATAAAGTAAGAAGTTGCACCAAATGCAATACTTTTTGGGTCAAAATTCAAATCGGTGAAAAGTGATTATGTCGTGCTGATGTCAGAGTGACTAAAAAAATTCACAGATATTTTTGAACACTATATTTCATATATAATAAGAAATCATACAAAATACAATGCATAGAATATATAGTATAGTAATGAATAGGATGCACTAAGTGCAATCCTTTTTTAAGTCAAAATTCAAGTCTTTAAAAATGTATAATGTCATGCTGATGTCATTGTGACATCACAAAATGCATTTAGACACATTTGAACACTATTAAAAGATAAAGAGTAAGAAGAAACACCAACTGCAATACTTTTTTAGGTCAAAATGCAAATCTGTGCACAGCGATTGTCATAATGATGTCATAGTGACATCATTGTTTAAAATGCAATAATTTGCTTTTTAAACGATAAAAACTTTAATTGAATCAATGTTAAAAGATATAGTCACAGACACATTTAAACACTTTTAAAAGATGTTGAATGAGAAGTCACACCAAATGCAAAACTTTTTGGGTCAAAATTAAAATCTGTCCAAAGTGGTGATGTCATAATGATGTCATAGTGACATGACAAAAAATGCACCCAGACATTTCTGAACACTACATTTGATATATAATAAGAAATCTTAGAAAGCACAATGCATAGAATATAGTGTAGTATAGAATAAGAAGATGCACTAAGTGTAATCCTTTTTTGGGTCACAAGAATAGGGATGGCAAAGAACTCGAACTCGAGTTCGAGCCGAACTGTTCGAGTTCGAACGGACCTAGGTATCATGGACATTTTACTCGCGGATTCGATGCTCGCGTATAGGCTTTAATGGACGCTTTACTTGCGGATTCAAAGCTCACGCCTAGATACCATGGACATTTTACTCGGGGATTCGATGCTCGTGTATAGGTTTCAATGGACACTTTACTCGCGGATTCAATGCTTGTGCCTAGATACCATGGATATTTTACTTGCGGATTCGATGCTTGCGTATAGGTATAATAGGCATTTTACCCGCATATTCGAACGCTCGAACATTCGATATTTATCGAAAGTCCGAAAATAAAAATGTAAGGTAAGTGCCAGGCAGCAACAGCTAGAGCCAGCAAAATATTGTCTTGTATAAACAGTGGTATGGATTACAGGGAGAAAAATATTATTTTCCCTCTTTACAAAACAGTTATAAGGCTTCATTTGGAATACACTGTACAGATTTGGAATCCTGTTTACAAAAAGGACATCTTGGAAATGGAAAGTTAGGTTGGCATAGGTTGGCGTGAAGGCCGAACCCATCACCGACCCACGATAATACTTCTCATTAAACAGAAACACATTTTTTTCTCAAGTACAAATTTAAGATTAACTGTAAAATCTGTATGTGCTTTAAAGTGTTCCGTTCTCGACTTGAGAAAGGATCTACTCACTTTCATCACAATTTCATGTAGTATAGAGGAATATAACCTTTTAATGTTCAGGGTGACTAGACATTTTTACTCAATTACAATCCAAACTAATTTCTTTAAAATGTCACCTGCATCCAGAAAAAAGACGCTAAGATTGAACAGAAAGGCTGTAGGATTACATCAAAGTATTGGCTAATGTGCTTAGTAATGCCCCCTGCGTCAGAATCTATTGGCCTACCGGGTAGAAATGTTTAATGTTTGTGAATTTTTGTAATAGTGTCAAATGTGGTACCGTATATACTCGAGTATAAACCGAGTTTCCCTTACCTTGTCCGGCGGCCGCGCAATCTGCATCCTCGCTCCACAGCCTCTGCGCATCCGGATGATGGCAAAGTGAGAGGCGCCGGGTAGTGACATCATCCGTGATGCGCAGAGGTGGAGCGAGGATTCGGATTGCGCGGCCACCGGACAAGGTAGGAGAAACATTTACTTTATTTACCCAGGGACACACTTAAGTGGCAAATACATACAAATAGGAGTAAAACCTTCTTTATTTGTGCATACTGTATGACAAATATAGGAGGATTTACCCCTATTTGCAAGTATTTGCCACTTAAGATGTTTGAAAACTACAACTCCCAGCATGCTTTATTGGTGGGAGTTATAGTTTTTCAAACATCTTAATTGGCAAATACTTGCATAGGGGTAAATCCTCCTATATTTGTGCATACAGTATGCACAAATAAGGAAGGTTTTACTCTTATTTGTAAGTATTTGCAACTTAAGATGTTTGAAAACTACAACCTCCCAGCAATAAAGCATGCTGGGAGTTGTAGTTTCCAACATCTTTAGTGGCAAATACTACCCCCTCGGTTTATACAGAGTCAGTGTGGTTTTCCTCCTTTTTTACCTAAAACTAGGTACCTCAGTTTATACTCGGGACGGTTTATACTCGAGTATATACAGTATGTCAGATAATCTATCTAGGTCTTACTTATCTAATGTTGTTCAAAGCCCCAAGTAATAAATGTTCTTGTGTCTGGTGCATATCCCAAATAGGTTACTAATCCAATTTTCCATATTGGTCCCTATCATTTAACTGTCTCAAGATCTCTTTTTCATATTGATCTTGATTCTTGACCACATCATTGCCTCCTTTATCAGCTACTTTTATTATATTCAATTCTTTAAAAGCCTGCCACTCCTCTAGTGACATAGAGAAGGATTTTGTCGTGGTGATGTTTTCAATCTCATGGGAGACAGCTTTAACAAACATACACACATTATTTCTAAACCCATTGTCATGGCCTGAGAGAGATCTCTACCTGAAATGTTCCAGGCATCACTCTGTCATGACCGCAAGTTTGTGAGTGCTTATGTGGGCTACTTTTGGAGATAGCTCACTGTGTTGTATTTGGTTTGATGTTTATTTGACTCCTAGCACCATACCTTGAATGATATAGAACAGGTCGGATTGTAGTAAAATGGTGCAACCTGGCATACTTTAATTCTCCTATGAGACTGAAGTTTTTTGCCTGATAAACCACAAGGTGTGCAGTTATAGTGCAGATTTGTGTTATAGATATAAACTTAAATCTGGGCATATTTGATATGCTTAACATATGGTTTACCCCACATACACTGTACGTGTTTGGCCTGAAAGGCCACTTAGACAAGCTTGTGCAGCAAAGAATGGGTTAAACTAAAAGGGTAATATGTGCGAATGCGTGGCAAAAAAGTCTTTTCTTTTCAGGTGAGATTTGAAGGTACTGTATTATGTGATAATATGTAAGAATTCGCAAAAACACAAGTGTGTTTTTTTTTAAAAAAATAATCTTTTTATTATTATTTATTTATATATATTCAACTAGTTTAAATTTCCACATTCAACTTGTTTTGACATATTGCACATGTAATAAGCTGGATTGCTTTGTACTTAATTTTAACATTATTTACTGTTTTTATTGTTAAAGACGACACTGAATCCTTGCTTTATCTTTGTAACAGGAATTAGAAAAGAAATTTCAGCAGACTGCTGTCTACCGCAATATGAAAGATATTCTTACCAAGAAGAATAATCAGATAAAGGACTTGCGTAAGAGACTTATAAAGTGAGTAATGTTTTTTCTTAGTAAGATAAAATGTTTTTTAAACATGAGGGAGATGCAATAAATTTCAGTATCGCAACTGACCTGAACTTGTTCCTGCGATATAGTAACCACTTTGCGACTGTTATTGCATTGTGTGAATGCGAGAGGTAAGTTGCAATCTTTTGCACGGCTTTAAAGCCACAATCGAAAAGGCTTTAATTTTGGTGCAAAAAAAGTGTGCAATTATTCTCTAAATTTATTGCATTGCTTGCACCGAGCTATTTCCAAAAGTCTTTGGAAAGGGTGCAGGCAATGCAAAATGAGTAAAAAAAAACTCACTAATCCTATATTACATCGGATAGCATGGGGTTTTCCCCTTTCCACAGGATATTGCATCTCCCTGAGTGTTTTGCAAGAAATTAGAAGGTATAAGCATTTAAACTAACTGAAAAATAGTTAAATAAAGAAAGGATAGGATAGAATACAAATAAAATCATAGTTATTAATACAAATAGTTTGATCTTGATATTTCAATATAACATAATAGGCAGTTAATGTTTAAAATACAATTTAAAGGAACATTCAACATTGATGCATGAATATGTCAAGCTTCATAAGTGACCCAGTTCATCTTTGAAAGCAGCTCCACACCATCTCTATTATCAGGATATAGACATGATAGAGATGGTGTGGAGCTGCAATCTGACACAGAGATAGAAATATGTACATAGGCAGTGTGGAGCTGCCATGCTGTGTGGCAATAGTGGCAGCCTTTTTCCAGACAGTGCACAAATGGGTAGGTCTAAGGATTTTGATAATGGGGTAAATATATCAGTAGTCAATACAAATGAAAAAGGTTTTAAGCAACACTGATGCAGAATATAATATGGGATCTAATATGGGATCCGGTCTGTGTGGGCTTGGCTTAAAGGTATGTTTTATTTACCAGTCTGTGTCCTCTGGGCACGAGGGCATCTTAGGTGTGTGTACTAGACATGGGTATATTATATTCTGTGTGTGCATCAGGGAGCAGGATTAAATGGCATCTATACTGAAAAATATGTTATTTTAAATTGACTATAACTGGAAACTATAATTCTTCCCAACCAGCACTGTATCATTTTTTCTCTGTCACCCCAGTGGCAGCACTTCACCAGACTGGGATATCCCTGGCTCACAGGAAACGCACAGTTTAAAAGTCCCTCCCACCATCCACATCTTGTCTTTTTGCGTTTCCTGTGGCTAGGAAAGCATGGTGCAGTGCTGACGCTCAGGGCTTACCTGCCATTATGGTGTGTCCCAGAAGTAGTTCTCCCTCTCTCTCTGCCTCTGATGCCCTCCTTTCCAGTTGCAACGAGTTTGCCAGTGAGGGGCCTTGTGGGCTAGTGGTGTTTGGACTTTGTGTCCATTCCTTGGACAGCAACTAACTGGATTTCAGTTTTGGCGCGCAAAAGAGGGCACGCGCGGCGCCTATTCCCTCTGCCCTGTCGGCCGGACGACAAGGTTCGGGCCTGTTCGGGAGCTTGCGCATAGCCGGCCAGTTCGTGCCTGTAGGACCTCGAGGTTCCGGATTGGACGGCGGCGGGTGACATCATTCTTGCGTCTCGCGAGAGTATTTCTCAGGCTCAGGGGAAGTGGTTCTTCCGGTTTCGAACCCGGAAGAGTTTGAGTGCCGCGTGGGACAGTAAATATTTTCATCTAGCAGGAGAAAGTTCTAGAGTATTGGGCTGCTGTGTTGTTCATTTGCCAACAGTGTTCGAGCAAGTGAGTACCTTTGGCCATGGACTCTGTGAGTCTGGCTGGTTCACTGTTTTGTAGTGAACAAAAGTTTATTAATTCAGTGTTTTTCCTGCATAGATTCTTGGATATGGAGTCTAAGTCAGTGAGTGATGGTCACCAATAGTGTGGAACTAGGTAAGCCCCAGGTAGGTGGTTCTAAAAGAGATGAGTAGGTAATATTTAGATATTAAGCACGCCATTTTATTTTTTTGTTTTTTTCTTAGTGCCTCAGCCTCAGAAAAGTCAACCAAGTCCAAGAGCTCGTCCTCTAAAAGGAAGAAATCCGGAAAGGAGGAAGAAGTGCTGCAATTACCGGAAAAGATTACTATGGATAAATTAATGGGTTTAATAAAGACGGCTGTTTCTGAGTCTGTAAAGGAAAGTAAAAAGAAGGCTAAGACTAGGCACCTGTCGGATGTTTCTGATTCAGACCAGTCGCAAGGGGAAAACTCGGGATCATCAGAGTACCAAGACTTTGATTCTGAGGAAGAGGATGAAGAGGCGGAATCAACTTTTGATCCAAGTACAGTAGCCCCATTAATTAAAGCTATTAGAGAAACATTTTCTCTAACGATGGAAGAACCAGTGGCTGCCTCGGTGGATAAGTACTTTCCTTCAATACAAAAAAACTCGGTGTTTTTTCCAGTGCATAAATCCTTAAAACAGGTTATTTCCTCAGAATGGAAAAAAGTTGAGAAAAGAGTAGATCTTGGTAACCGGTTTTTTAAGAAATACCCGTTTCAGGGGGAGGATGCGGAGTCTTGGGAGTCACCTCCCAAGGTGGACGCGGCGGTGGTAAGATTAGCTAGAAGAACCACTTTACCTGTGGAGGACGCCGCTACATTTAAAGATCCGATGGATAGGAGGATTGATTCCAATCTAAAGAAATCCTATATAGCTGCAGGGGCAGCGTGTAAGCCTTCAATGGCTTTAACTTCTACCTCTAGAGCATTGAAAGTTTGGTTGGGGGACCTTCAACGTGCTATTGATTCGAATGTGAAGAGGTCTAAGCTTTCTGGAATGGTCCAGGAATATATATTTGCGACAGACTTTATTTCAGAAGCTTCGGTTGATTTAGTCAAACTTTCAGCCAGGTCTATGGCTCTGTCAGTGGCAGCCAGAAGGGCACTTTGGTTAAAAAACTGGTCAGCGGATGTCAACTCAAAATCTAACCTTTGCCAGCTTCCATATGATGGAAAGATGCTGTTTGGTGAGAAACTTGATGAGCTCATAAAACGTTCTTCGGGAGGTAAGAGTATATTTCTCCCCCAGGAAAGAAGGTTTAAGAATGTTCGTGGAGACACATTTTCCCAAAGAGGCAGAGAGAGGTTTTTTCGCCCCTCCAAGCAAAACAAAGGAAGCAGGGAGGCCTTTCGGCAATCGAACTGGAGAGGAAGACAGGGAATGCAGTCAGAGGAAGTCAGCGGGCTCATTCCCAGGGGTTTCCAATCAGCAATGACAAAGAGCAGGTTCCACCTGTGTGCATAGGAGGAAGGTTGAAACATTTTGCACAGAGGTGGGCCGATGTCGTTTCGGATTCTTGGGTAGTATCTTCTATCCAGGAAGGGTACAAGATAGAGTTTATAAGAGCCTCGATTTCATCATTTTTCCCCCGGAAGAGAATCTTGGGATACGCAGAGGAAAGAAGTAATTTCCCATTATATAAATCAGTTATTTGCTCTGGATGCAGTCCAGGAAGTTCCAAGGAGAGAAAGAGGAAAAGGATTCTATTCCCCGCTTTTTATGGTTCCAAAGTCCTCAGGGGAATTAAGACCAGTGTTAAACCTCAAAAAGTTAAACGAATTTTTAAGGCTCAGGAAGTTCAAAATGGAGTCATTACAAACAATAGTGCAAGCAATAGACAAGGACGTATGGTTGGTAACCATAGATTTAAAGGACGCTTATTTTCACGTTCCTATACACAAGAATCATTGGAAATTTCTAAGGTTCGTTGCCAATGGAATTCATCTGGAGTTCAAATGTCTACCCTTTGGCCTAAATCAATCCCCAAGGGTATTTACAAAGATCCTAGTGTCATTAGTGGCCGAGATAAGGAAAAAGGGAATTCAGATTTTTCATTATTTGGACGACATTCTTTTGGTGGCAGACTCCAAAGAAATAGCAGTCTTACATACGTCCGAGGTAATAAACATCCTCACAAGTTTCGGTTGGGTGATAAACAGAGAGAAAAGCCAATTGGCTCCGTCACAAAACAGGGTTTTTTTGGGAGCTCTCTTTGCAACAGCAAAAAATTTTATTTTGTTACCAGAAGACAAGATAGAGTCAATAACTCGGAAAGTGGCAAACTTCCTAGAAGCAAAAGAGATTACAGTGAGGCACTGTATGGTCATTTTAGGTCTAATGACGTCTTGTATTCCAATGGTGGAATGGGCAAGGTGGAATATGAGAATATTGCAAAACCATTTGTTGTCATCAATCAAAGACCCTCAACTCAATCTCTCAAAATTGATCTTAATCCCAGAAAGAGTAAGACGTTCTCTATGGTGGTGGACAAAGTCGGGAAATCTTCACACATTGTCAAGCACAGTTTGCTCAAGGAACTTGGGAGTTCAAAGGAAAACAAACATCAAACATGCTAGAGCTGAAAGCAGTGGGGAAAGCGATTCACTTTTTCGCTCAACAAGTTATAGGGAAACATTTAAAAATTGTTTCGGACAATGCTACAGTGGTAGCTTACATAAAGAAGCAAGGAGGGACAAAAAGCAAGTCTCTATTGAAAGAAGTAGCTCCAATTCTCGAATGGGCAGAAAAAAACTTGGAAAGTATTTCGGCAGTGCATTTGCCTGGCACTCAAAACGAGTTAGCGGACTTTCTAAGCAGAAAATCAATTCATCCAGGAGAATGGAGTCTTCACGACGATATATTTCAGACTATTTGCAGAAAATGGGGGACTCCTACGATAGACCTTATGGCCACAGAGACCAACTCAAAATGTCAGAAATTCTTCTCAAGGGTTCAAAGCTATCAGGCATCAGGGACAGATGCCCTTGTTCAGGATTGGTCAAAAGGGCTCTTATATATCTTCCCTCCGATTCCGATGATCTGGAAGGTTCTCCAAAAGATAAAGAAGGAAGGGGCCCTGGTCATAGCAATTATTCCCTTTTGGCCAAGAAGGCCGTGATTTCCGCTCCTGAATTCCTTAGCCTCGGAGAAACCCTGGAAAATCCCTATATTTCCAGGGTGGTTGAGTCAGGGACCAGTGAAATTCCAAGAGAACGACAGTCTGAATTTGATGGCTTGGAAGTTGAAAGGCATAGGTTGGCGGCACTAGGCTTGCAAGAGCAAGTGGTGCAGATGCTCTTGAAATCCAGAAAGAATTCCACTTCAAAGCAGTACTATAGAGTCTGGGACCAGTTTGTAAGGTTTTCCAGGGAATCAAATTCTAGTCCCCTAGAAGCTAATGCTTCTTTAATTGTGAAGTTTCTTTTTGCAGGTTACAAATTAGGGTTAAGTAACAGTACCTTGAAAGGGCAAGTGTCCGCTCTCTCTGCAATTCTAGACTATCCTTGGGCCACGGATAGTCTAGTCTCTCGGTTCTTTAAGGCTTTAATTAGGGTGAAACCCCCTTCAAAGTCAACATGTCCAGTCTGGAGTCTTCCTACAGTTCTAAAAGCATTGACGATGTCACCATTTGAGCCTATAGAACAAAGCTCGGACTGGATGCTAACACTCAAAACCGTGCTGCTGGTTGCTATCACGTCTGCATGTAGAGTGTCAGAGTTGGCAGCGTTCTCATCGAAAGAACCAGACACTACTATTTTCCATAACAGAGTTAGGATTAAACCTGCTTTTGACTTCTTGCCAAAGGTGGTTTCTCCTTTTCATTTAGAAATGGAAATTAATTTGCCAGTTTTCTGTCCAAATCCAAAGACTGAAAAGGAAGAGAAACTTCATTCCTTAGATTTAGTAAGAATTTTGACTTACTACTTAAAAAGGACAGAGTCATGGAGAAGGTCGGATAGACTCTTTGTAATCCCTAATTGGTTCAGAAAAGGGGAAGCTCCATCAAAAAGAACCTTAGCTTCCTGGCTCACTCAAGCCATTGCAAAGGCTTATCAAATAAGAGGCGAGGCAGTTCCAGTTGGGTTAAAGGCTCACTCAACTAGAGCAGTGTCTACCTCGTGGGCTCTAGATTCCAAGGTGTCGTTAGAGAAAATATGTGAAGCAGCTAAGTGGTCAACATGGAAGACTTTTGTGCGACATTATCGCCTAGATGTTTCAACTACCGACAAGACCAAGTTCGGTCAGAGGGTGTTGGAAGCTGTAATTCAACAGTAAAAAAAAAAAAAAAAAGTAGGTTTTGTTTCCCTCCCTGGTTTTAGCTTGGTGATGTCCCAGTCTGGTGAAGTGCTGCCACTGGGGTGACAGAGAAAACACGAAATTGTTTACAACATACCGTAATTTCTGTTTCTTGTCACCTTCCATGGCAGCATTCACCAGGGGATTTCCCTCCCTTTATTTCTGTTGACTATTGATTAATATGTTTTGATTATGTTTCCTATGACAGCTTTATAATAAAGACAAGATGTGGATGGTGGGAGGGACTTTTAAACTGTGCGTTTCCTGTGAGCCAGGGATATCCCAGTCTGGTGAATGCTGCCATGGAAGGTGACAAGAAACAGAAATTACGGTATGTTGTAAACAATTTCGTGTTTTTGTTGATCTGCCCCTTATTTCTTTAGATATCCAAACTTCTTATATTTTAGCTGTCAATCAAGTTCCTTGCTTTCAAACATTATCCTTTTGTGAGTAGTTTTACTGTAGTTGGAATGGTGACAGAGTTATGACAGTTGAAATGCTGTGTGCAGGCTTGACAGTTGGTTTGTGGGGAAAAAGTCAGTTCGGATGGAAGTGGGAGTGGTTGAAATAGGGATGGGGGATACATGCTCCTAAATATAATGTGTGCTGGATTAAAGGCATGCAGCAACACACACAAATCAAAGTAAGTGCTACTTACATGTATTGTTAATTGGATGGTGACTAATGTGCCACCTGCTTAAATATTGGCACCTGTACCTGTCCATTTGGCTCTGGATTGTGTCCCTGTGGACATCTAGGATTCCATCACTACGCCCTAGGCTACTTGAACGCTTTTTACTCCTAGCCTTAGCCACCTTTTTTAGTGTTTTTTTATATGCTATTTTGTATGTGCTACGGGCATTATATTTCAATTAGTATATGTATCTTTTGTGGTGTTTTTTGATTAATAAAGAAGTGTATACCATTGGATGTGTAGTGTGAATATTACACTTTTTGTGGGTATTATGGAATATGTTTTCCTTCCCCATATGAGTTATGATTTTTTTTATGGGTTATTGGTAGTTGAGTGCCATGTAATAGTGGAGTCTTTCTTTCCTCTTTTCTTATGTACTACTTACATGTATTCTATTATAGATTAAGATGAGGCAAAGTAATTTTTTCAGTATAGTGTCCCTTTAATGTCTAGTTGATATATAATATTGCAGGCAACAATGTAAAATGAGAATAATGGTATTTAAAACGTGTATAACATTAACAAAGTGGGCATGGTCTTAACAAAGTGAGCGTGATAAAAAAAACGAATTCACCGCTTCTCTTCTCCCCATGTGTCCCTCTATTGTGTTTTAAAATTTTGTGAGGTATGCACGTGTCTGAGTTGGTTCGTGTTATGGGGGCCCCAGAAATTTACCCAGTATTGTGCCCAGGAAAGTCTGATGGCGGCCCTGGTGAAGACAGCTATGTTCGGTAGTAGAATTAAATTTAGTAAGTTCATAAACTGAGCATATTCTTACCTGTGAACTCAAAATAGTTCAAGTTTATAAATATGCCTGCTTTGAGTGTGTTGTATGTCTATGATATAGACCAAAAATTGTGTAAAAAAAATCTGTTGCTTGAGGGCTGGGATCTTGAAACCTGCAGGAGGTAAAAGCTGCAGCAGCCCCAGAGATCCTAGGAATTACATCCCAGGTAAAGTGCTTGATCTGTAGAAAAGCGATTTGTATGTTACTGGTGCATGAAACTCAAAATAAAGACCCTTAAACAGCAATGTTGCCTGATTTTTTTTTTTTTTATAACCCATCCTCACACAGGGTTTCCTTTAATAATATCAGGGGAATGCATGATCAGGCTTTATGCTAGTCCCTTACCCCAGATGCTATAAGGGTTAGCATGGATTTTGCATGAAAATTAGTGATGCTAGGTTTTCAACCTAGCAGACTACATTTATTTGGTGTAATAAGACACAACTTACCTTTCATGCTTCCGCAATGCAGTACAAATTGCAAATCTTTCTGCATGTGAAAAATAATTTTAGCACCTAATTGTGGACATGTTATGATTGTCACTGTGCATTGTCAGCACTCTTATTTAAAATTACACATGGCACAACATGTTTTAAGTAATTTCCCAGATGAAGTATGGAAGTGACAGACACCCTTTTATTCAAAACACTTATGAAGGTAAATAATCACAAGAATGAAAACACATATCTTAATACAGGTTATGTGAGGATTTTAATGTATAATTTAGAATAGGACACTACAATAATATCTATTTTGTAGTCAAATCAAAAACAGGAACAAAATGGTACAAAAACCATGTCATACAAAAAAATTTAATTACAGTATTCGGTCCCCCTCATTTCAGCCTGTATCCAAAGCTAAGGTTGGATTTTTTTATGTTCGGCATTGAATACATTTTAACTCCCTAATGTGTGTTTTCTTCTCCTCTGGGTCACAAGATCTAATGCTGCATTTATGTTCAGCAACCTGGACATTTACCTGTCCAGAGGTCTGTCATACAAATGCTTTCTCAGATGGACCCTTATTAGGCATACTACAGATTCAAATATTTGGTTGCTGTATTGTAATGAATAATGAGCCTTTAACATTGCTAGAGATACCATGTATCACTTTGCTTCATCTTGAGATGTCTAAGTCGTCATTATGAATGAATTGCCTTTATGATCTTCTTAGTAGCAATTGAAGCTTAATCTCCATTTCTGGATCCCACAGGAAGGAAGATGTCTTGCGCAAATAGAGCTTTATGCATCTTTCTATATCCAAAAGGGACATTTTGAGGATTCTCCTCAGTCTCTGGCAGACTAAAAGATGGTATAATTATTGGCTCATTAACATAAATCCTGGAAACTACCTTTTGGTAGAAATTCTTTTACAGGATGCAGAATGACTGCCTGAGCTGGAATATTAAATATGGAGTCTATATGGAGAGAGCACCTAATTCAGAAACTCTTCTTCCTGAGGTCAGGGTGGTTAAAAGGACAGTCTTCCACTGAAGGTCCTGTAAGGAAGCGCTTTCTAGTGTCTCAAAAGGATGATGTAAAAAAGGTTAAAGCACTAAAGGTAAGTTCTGTTGTGGCAACAATGATTTTTGCAGAGGTCAAATTCTTAACACTTTTGATTAGGGGTTCTCAAAATAAAGTCATAGAAAGGGCTTTAAGAACCTGGATGCAAAAATTTCAGAATCTGATGAACAGAGCAATGCATGGGATAGAACTTCTGACTGAGATGCCATGACTTCCGAAACTTTGGAATACCTTGTTGAAGTAGATGATTTTTTATTGCCTGACTAGAACAAGCTAGCTTGTGCCTTGCCCTGTCAACATCCACATTGCTAACTTCCAACATCCTGGATTTGGGCCCTATAACAAATAAATTGTGTATAAGTGGAAGGTAATGCGGCACACTTGCCGCCAGCCTCCTCAGCAAGGGATACCAGAGGCGCCTAGGCCCATTCAGAAATATTGCTAGGGCCTTGGTTCCAATTCTCTTAATATTGTTGGACTAACTTGTTCTCCCTTGCCGCCTTATGTATATTGTGCCGGTTGAGACACAAACTGCCTTTTCCTGAATTTTCTTTTTGGTTTAAAAAGCCGAGATACTGTACTCAAAGGACATCCTTGGACAAAGAAACTACCCAAAAAGAGATACGCAATTGAAGTATACAAAAGATACATCAAACTACTAGATATCCCACTTCTTGAAATGTATCAACTGATATTACAACAAAATTTGTTACCCCGCTCCCTATACGATGCAAAAATTCCAAAAATACCCAAACCTGGAAAGGACCCAACAACTCATATGGCCCAATCTCGCTTTTAAACTGTGATTACCAAATAATAGCAAAACTTCTGGTGAACCGAATACAAACAGTAATATTACACCTTAAAAATAAAGACCAAACAGGGTTTATGTCAGGGAAATCAACATCCATTATCATCAGCTATAGACCTGTTAGCTTTGTTACGGTATCATATCCTTGACTTTGTCTCCAGAGCTGATCTTATTAGTAGTAGTCAGCATGGATTTATGAGAAATAGATTGTGCCAGACAAATTTTCTTGGTTTTTATGAGGTGAGTAAGTGGGTAAGAATTTAGATTCAGACATAGCAGTAGATGTAGTATACTTGGATTCTGCTAAAGCTTTTGATACTGTGCCACATAGGCGACTGATGTATAAATCTGTACATTGATAGAGAATTGGAGAATTAGAGAGTGGTGGTCAATGGAGCTAAATCAATGTGGGCTAAAGTTTTTAAGTGGTGTGCCTCAGGGTTCTGGGGTACTTCTTTTCAGGGTTCTGGGGTACTTAGTTATTGGGGTCACTTCTTTTAAATCTGTTTATAAATGACTTAGAAGGGGGCATTGAGAGCAAGGTATCTGTGTTTGCTGCTGACACTAAACAATGCAGAGCTTATCTATGCATGCAGATTAGACAAGCTAGGGCTGTTTACATGCGTGGGAATATGATCACTTTATACAAATATATTAATGAGCCATACAATAAACTGTCTGGTGCATTGTTCACGAATACGTCATATCAGAGGACACATGGACATCCTTTAAGATTGGAAGAAAAGTTTTCATCTTCAGGATTGGAAGGGTTTCTTTACAGTGAGAACGGTGAAACTGTGGAAATGTCTTCCAGCAGATGTGGTAATGGCAAGTTCATTGAATAACTTTAAAAGTGGGCTAGATAAGTTTCTAAAACTAAAAAATATTGAAAATTACTGGTATTAATACATATGCTGTAGTTCTGGTTGATCTAGGAATACTTTCTGATTGCCGGTTGGAATCAGGAAAGAATTTCCCCCCTTTTTTCTGCTGTTTTTTTGGCCTTCCTCTGGATCAACCATGAGCTATGTGGCAAAGACCTTCTTTATACAATTGAAGTCAATGTTCCTTACCCTAATTTGGGACAACAAGGTAGAGCGCATCAAACAGAAAAAACTACAAGCCCCAAAAACCTGCAGACCTCACACTACCAAAAATCCATCACTACTACTGTATCCCTTGAGCGAACTAAAATATCTCCAATGCTGGGTTAACCCTAATTATACACCCACAGCATCAGACCACATGCTCAATATATTCCGTAAAGGACATACTCTAGTATACTTACAAATTCCTGACCTACAATATATTGGACCAGCAACAGTGTTACATATCCAAAGTAGGAAAATATGGAGCAAAATTAATCAAATTCTCCAATAATATGGTATTCCCCCTGAAATGCCAATCTGGAATATCCAAGCATTATCACATTTATGTGCATTCTACCCAGCAAAAGATTGGACTAAATCTTAAACTAAACTTAGACTTAAAGGGGAAGTTCAGTGCAAATACATATGCTTTTCAGAAAAAAGAGCAGTATTTTTTCATCCCAATGACCTTAATCTGCCAATCCAGCATTTTGTCTGTGTATAAATAAATGCAACCAAAATACTGACTTCCTGTTAGCAGGACACCTAGTCGAGACCGTTATAGTCTTGCCCTTGACCCATTGCCTAGTAGAGATCTGAGCATGTTTGACCCATCCAACAGCCAATCAGTAGAAATAACTGTTAGGAACATTCCAAGGATGTGGTGCATCCTGGGAAGAAGAAGGACCGTTAGAACTTAAAATGTCAGCTCACGAATGTCAACAGCAGGGAACAGCAAAGGGTATGAAATCAACTAATTTTTCAAAATCTGAGAGAATATGTAGAATAACCGAGAAGGCATTACACAAACTAACAATTTAACAAATGTCCCTTTAACTCAGTATCCACAGATTCGAAAAATTATACTAAACAAAACACTACTTCCCTTTGAAAACTTAGCAAGCACCTTTAAACTTCCACCTTCATATCTGTTCCGTTATTTCCAACTACGCTACTGCTTAAATGCTGTTTCCTGTAGGAGATATAGAACTTACTCAACACCCACTACTTCACTACTTACAATCCTATGTTCCCCTAAAAAACAAAAAATGATATCCCTCATGTATAAATATATAAACGAACATGTAGCCCGAGAGGACCTACCTACACTTCATAACAAATGGAATACCTGGCTGTCTGACTTAGACATGGAACAAACCATGAATATAGCCTTCTCGCACATTGATGTTTGCCCATCCTCCAACAATAAACTAAATCAACTAATATGGGAAGATAAGACAATGATGAATGCCCAGAAATGTAAGAGACCAGGAGTAAACTTTTGGCACATGATCTGGCGGTGCAAAACTACTGAACTACAATAATAAATTTCCTTCAATAAAAACAAATCACAGTAACAATGTCTCCAGAGACTTGTATTCTGGGCCTTGTCGAGGAAGAACGTGGCCAAAATATACCCGCACACTCGCAATGTAGTTACTATTCTATGCCTGTAAAAACATAATCCTCCATTGGATGGCCGAAGAGAACCCGAACAAAATAGAGATGGATCAGACTAGTAAAAGCTGACCTGGCATTCCAGAAAATTCTATATATACACAGAAAATGTGCTAGTAAATATATGAAAGTATGGGAAACCTAGTACGACTCAGAGTATACACCTGACTGATCTAATTAGCCACACATGGATCCCTCCCTCCCGGGATGCCCCCCTCAGTGAATATCACCACTACCAATTTAACTTCCTGCTTTATTTTTGTTGCATATGTGCTCCCTACATAAGATATGGAAAACTGTAGGCACTTAATGTTACTAATGATTTATATCAATATAATATTCTAGTTAAAGTTAAAATTAATAATCTCAATAACCTCTTTATTTGATATAACTGGACAATACAAATGAACAAAAATATTACCTAAAAATAGATGTACTGTATACATTTAAGAATACATGTAAATGTAAAGACAAGCAATGTTTTATTTTTTTATGCACAATTCTTGAGAAAAATAAACGGAATTCTTGAGAAAAATAAACGGGAAAATAAAAAGCCGAGCTACCACCCACATTTCTAAAACTCCTGACGGTAGACTGGAGACTGGAAAGGTTTACTTTCCAACTGCCCTAAGCTAAGGAACTGCCCATCACTGTTCCCCAGCCTTGACCTGAAGCATCTGTTAATATGCTTGTGAAGGTTCTCATTCATACAGGTCATGGTATATCTGTTGTATTCAGTTATATCAACTGGACTTAAAGTTTAGTTCTTGAAGATGTTTTGCTAGTCATACGACTGGCTTTTTCAATTCAGAATGACTTGTACATGAATCTGTTGGCAATTATGAACCCTGGAAAGTCCCAATAAGCATATGACTGCCATGTGTTAGGGACCTTCTGAATGCAAGGTGTGGATGCATTGAGGCTAAGAGGTGTTATCGAAACTGCCCAGGGTATGGTGACAAAACAGCATTGTACATGGCAGGCAGTTGGTGTTGAACCCCCTACCTCTATTCAGGCTTATTTTCTTTATTTTTACATAAATGGCCTCCTTTACACCTCTCTTGGACCAGTCATGTTCCTTTGCCAAGATGTTGAAATTACAATATTCAAAGGTATTTCCTTAAGATGCAGGCACACGGCTGAGTCCTGATCCAAGGAATTGGCTCTTCTGTGCTGGGCCATACGTCGGTGTAGTTGCTGTTTGGTCTTCCCCACATACAAATCATAGCACTCTTCACTGCACTGCGTATATGATGTCACTTTTCTTGTTTTTCAACTAGATTGTAAGCTCTGCAGGGCAGGGGCCTCCTTACCTCTTGTGGCAAAGCTCTAGAACTTATATATATATATATATATATATATATATATATATATTTGTGTACTGAATTATCTATGTATTTGTTCCCCTTGCACAAAATTTCAATATCTTACAATGTGTTCAATGCCGTAGACCAGAACATAAAATTACAAGGGAAGTGGTACAAAACAACACACTGGCTTTCTTGGACTGCTTGGTAGAAGTCAGGGAGAATGGTAAACTAAAATAGAGGTTTACAGAAAACCAACCCACACAGATCAGTATATGATGTTTGAGTCCCACCACGCTTTATATCACAAGCTCGGTATCATCAGAACCCTGCAACACAGAGCAGAGAACATTCCCACTAGCACAGAGGCAAAGTGCTAAAGAAATAAAACATCTCAGAGGAGCCCTTTAAACTTGTGGATATCCAGACTGGGCTTTTGTCAAAAGAATTAAAAGGAAAGAAAGGAACACGAATACCAACAGTGAAGGGGAAAAGCAAGACAGGAGAAAAAACCTGGTCATCCCATATGTTGCAGGGGTCTCAGAGAAATTAAGAATTTTCAAAAAACACAGTATCCCTGTCTGATTTGAACCAAACAACACACTGAGGCAGCAATTGGTATATCCGAAAGACCCAATAGCGAAACACAAGAAAAGCGACATCATATGTGCAGTGCAGTGAAGAGTGCTCTGATTTGTATGTGGGGGAAACCAAACAGCAACTGCACCAACATATGGCCCAGCACATAAGAGCCAATTCCTTGGGTCAGGACTCCGCACCTGCATCTTAAGGAAAAAAGACATACCTTTGAAGATTGTAATGTCAACATCTTGGCAAAGGAACATGACTGGTTCAAGAGAGGTGTCAAGGAGGCCATTTATGTGAAAATAAAGAAACCAAGCCTAAATAGAGGTGGGGGGGTCAACACCAACTGCCTGCCATGTACAATGCTATTTTGACACCTTACCCTGGGCAGTTTCGATAACACCTCTTAGCTTCAATACATCCACACCTTGCATTCAAAAGGTCCCTAACACCTGGCTGTCACATACTAATCGTTACCTTCCAGGGTACATAATTGCCAACTGATTCTTGTACAAGTCATTCTGAATTGAGAAAGCCAGTCTGATGACTAGTCAAGAACTAAACTAAAAAAGTCCAGTTGATCTAACTGAATACAACACATACATCTGTTAATACTTCTAACCCTTCAAGCTCCACCAGAGAAGTCCCCCTTCCTTTAGATTTGCCTGAACAACCCACCAGGCTAGATGATGTTTGCATGATTGGGACAGTACAATCATTTGATTTAGATCCCAGGACACCTTGTTCTGTTTCTGTAAAAAGAAACTCTGAATGGGTCTCCTCCTCCATGCCGTTCACTTGACTAAACTTATAGTCTCGGAAATAGCTCTCTTGCTGTCAACCTTGGTTCAGTTAAGAGATGAGGCCTGCATGAGATCTTTTGAATTATTTACGCAGGAAGATAAACAAGGTCTAAGGTAGTGTTTACAACTGCTCCCAAATATGTAAGTTTCTGAGATGGCCAAAGCTGACTTTTTTTGTGATTTATCAACCATACCTCTATTCCCTCTTTTCTTAACTTGGGCAACACTACCAAAACTTTTGAGAAGGTTCTGGAGGACAACGACAGTCCAAAGGGAGGACATCTGAACTGACAGTTGTTCGGACCTACTGCAAATCTTAAGAACTTCTGATGTTTTTCTTCCACCAGAACATGAAGATAGACTTCTACCATATCTACAGAGTCCCCTATATATAGCAATATGATTGTTCTTATGTTTTGTAATGTCTCCATTTTGTAATGCTGGTTCCTGATGAACTTGTTCAGGCATCTGAGGTCCAAAATTGCACAAAACTCTCCTGAAGATTTTAATACTAAAAATAGAGGGGTGTAGAATCCTAGATCTTGTTGATTCATAGGTACCCAAACTATTGCTCACTTTAGTAGATGTTTCTGAATATATTGGAGAAGTGCTACTTTCTTTGCCTAACTGAAACAAATCTCCGTCCTGATAAATTGATTTCTGGTTGTTGAATGTCTGAACTCTAGGCGATAACCCCAAATTATTTCAGATTATTTTGGGAATCTAGACCCTTGAGGGTCTTTGGCCATGAAAAAGATTGACTTGATCTGCTTGCTTTCATGGAAAACTCTCTCCCAGGTTTATAATATTTAAATTGTACCATCTGAGCTGAAAACAATTATCTGGCTCCTAGGTGGTTCTCGCACCATTCTATCTCCTTTAAGCAATGAGGTACTCCTACCCCCAGTGGACTTGGTAAATTATCTCATCTAGTGACTCGCCAAAGAGTCTCTTTCCTACAAACAGTAACCAGCTAACAACGCTGTCTCTCTGAAACAGAAAGTGCCATTTCTCGAACTCTATTCTTTCTCTTCAAGCTTCTTCAACCACAATTCCATATTTTTGTTGACTGACACCAATGCCATCTCTGCCTCTACCTCTTCACTAGGAAATTTGTTTTAAACTGGCAAATGTCCATTCAGACTTAATCATTGGTTCCATCTCTTTATGAATAGTGGGGTTTTTTCTTTTTCTGAAATAATGAAGATGTTGAGAGTTGTCCATCTTTGAACACTAGTCTTATCTGCTTAATTAAAGCTTCCACCTGTTTAATTTCCAATCCGCATTCCTTCAATAAAAGAAATAGACTCCTGTTTCCTGTACAATAGGTTCTGCTCTCCTAGGGTCTGGGTTCTGTTGATTTGCAGTCTTAATCCCCTGAGCTACCACTTGAGTAATCCAGCTCAAAATATCTGCTTGCTCAGTAGGAGGATTAGGCTTCTGAACTTTAGGTTGAAAAGCACTTTCCTCCTCCAATATCATACTTCATCCATACATTCCTTGTATAAAGGCTTGTCTTTAAATGCAGGCTTTCTATGTTCTTTACACAATTTGGCTGAAAGGAAATAAAACACAGTTACTTACCCTTATCAATTTTTGCTGTTATCCCAATAGGAAATGCACTCACCATGCAGATGCAGACTACTTTCGGCAACCAGCACCACTGCTAGGAGCTGAGCTAAAGCAGGTTTACCAACGGCCACTATAAGTGTGCAGAAAGCTTTCAGCTCAAGGATTTTTTAAAACTTCCATGGGATACACGATGATGTAATCAAAGTATGCCTTGAATATGCTCATTCAATACTAGGAAGTGGCCAGCCAAGAGGGGATATTCCTGGTGGATTTTCCATACTAGAGAAGGGTGCAAAGGCCAACACAAATAGTCCCATGCAGGGTCTGGGGGAATCAGGATCCCATGCACATCCACTAAACCACTCCCTCTTTCCCCAAAGGTCCAGCAATACAATGTGCAATAATAGAGTGTAGCACACCTTAAATCAAGTGAAAAAAATAGGTTTATTCCACCAGGTGCATCAGTCACAATGTTTTTTTTTGGGGGGGGGGGTGATCCCCCTTCATCAGGTTTTACAAAACCAGCCAATCCTATGGATTAAATACCCAAGTGAGGGTTAAAGGACAAAACAATACAGACTATTGAGGTGGTGGAGTGTGTATGCTTTCCTAAAATTAAAAATCTTTGTTAACATAGTGCACTTTTCCTCCTAATTTCATAAATTAAATGACAATATTACCTAAACTTCCAGTGACCTTCATAATACATAATACGCTCTGTGTTGTTAGATATTACCAGATCCAACAGAACAACTTTTCTAGTAGGACCCGTTGAGGGAAAATGTTTGTGCACCATATTTTAAATAAACCATTCCCCTTTACTGTGTTTTCTTTATCATGTCTAAAGAAATAGTATTGTATATTTCTGTCCAGGCATGAGAATTATTTAACCATAATTCTGCTATACCTATCACATCACATACAGGCTTCTCACATTTGTAAACATACATTTAAGATTGTGAACCTGTAATTTATTTATGCACTTAAATACACATGCCTGCCTGTTCTCTATGCTAGCCCCACCCCCTTTTGCTCCCACCACTATCCCATCTACACCCTGCTTACCCCCAGTACTTTTAACCCCAGTAAGATTGAAAGTACTCTCAACCCCCCACCCCCCACCCCAGTCCTCTAAGAACTCAAACCCATCCTTTCCACACCAACCTCTTAGCAACACATCAATACTCCTAAGCTCCCGCTGTCTCCCTAGCATAGCACATGGCTGTGGTAGTGTTTCCAAAAATGCTATCCTGGAGATACTTGCCTTTAACGGAAGCCTTTTTCAAGGACCTCTCCTCCTCTAATGTTGTCGTTTGCAACGGTTATTTTATGACTGCAACATAAAATAGTGATGCTGCAAACATTAGGGCCAGTTTGGTCTTTCTTGCGCTCTCTCTTTTTTTTTTATACCAAGTATCTAAAGCAATTTTCAATTGGCAGCTATATTGATTACAGTTTTGGTATCTAGCTAACTACTTCTACATGCAGTGTGTAATATGTGGGAATAACCACAAGATATAACGGCATATTATCATAGGAAAGGTAATAGATGTTCCTGTAAATCTGGTCAATATTTATACGTACCCTTTCAGTGACCATTTTGCATATTGGCATTATTTTTGCCAGAAGAATTTTCAGGATTTTGCACTCATATGGTTTAAATGTGAAAATGGTTAAATAATTTTATAAATTTTAATTAAGAGAACATCATATCCATTTTTTTGGCACAGTGGAGATTTTGGCATGAATTTTTTTGAAAAATGAAATTAGACAAATAGTTTAAGGATGTTATTTTATTCTGTGTGCAGTACTTTATTCAAATGTATGGCTGTATAGAATTTATTATAGATTGTAGTACTTATTCAGCCTCATTTTCATTAATTCAATGCTCCTTTTAGCTCTTAAAGACGCGCTTACCAATTTACGATCAGTAAGCACAAAAGTATAATTTTGCAGCGGCTGTGAGAGTACTAGAAGAGGCACTCACACAGCCGTTGCAAACCAATTTACCAGAGGCTGCGTGGCTGTTTGTTAATTGCTGGTGTTAAATACGTTCGGGTGAGCTTGTGCCTCTGGGTGAATCTCCCTAATTAAGTCTTTTAGGCAGGGATGGTTCTAGCCATTTTGGTGCTCAAAGCAAGTCTTCCATGGTTACTGCTTTCCAACTGAAACTTACCGCAACAACCTCTTGTTTGATGCGGCTCTGGCCCAACTCTCCATGATTTTTACCTCAGCACCACTCCAAACACACTAGATAGCAGTCAAATTGTATTAAAAAGTAGCTTCTTGATTTAGTAACTTCAGGTATTAAAAAAAAAACCAAAAAAAACCCCAATAACTTGTCTTATGTTTCACGCTACATCAGACCTTATTCACAGACATAGTCACCATGACTGAGACAAATATTTGTTACTATGTGTTTTTTCTTTTTTAGTTGAGTTACTAAAGAAGCTACTTTTTTTTTTTTTTATTTGGAAACTCAGATTTTATTAAAAATAGCAGTAGCATTATGAACATTTTCATTTTTTATATATAATAAACAAGTAAAATAAAATATTTGCTGTCAGGAGTTTAATTAGGGAGAGGGGAAGGTGGGGAAAGATGAAAGAGGGGTAGAGAGAAATATGGAGGAGTAGTCTATGTATTATACAGTTGTATTAAAATGCAATGTCAGTGCCTAAAGTGGTAATAATAAAGCATTTATGTTCTTTAATGATATAATTTGTTCTTTAAAGGGCATGTCCACCCCCAAAACTATAATCCCCCCCACTACTGGCCCCATTGTGTAGTATAGTTTAATCCTTACCTCACATCCCAGCTCCATCTGGTTCTCCTGTAGTCCCCCCCCAAAGTCCTAAAAACTGCCCACCAGGAGGATAGCAGAGTCCATATAGGACTCTGCCTCCTACCTGGCCTCCGGGAGAAGTTTGGCATGGGTACTGCAGCCCTTCTCCCCCTCCCTCCCGATTAGGATTCCCTCCCCCTAGTGTAAAACCCTTTTGCTATAATAATCCCCCTGTCCCCCCAGCCCCAACTGCTATGTTTATTTTATTAGAAAGTGCCCCAAACATTACTTACCTCCCCTCTTTCCTCCGCCGCACTGAATGACCGGCAGACGCGTCCGTGATTGGCTGCCGCTCAGCCAATCACAGATGCGATTGCCGGTCCCGCCCTTCTGCTTGCATTTTCTCGCAAACAGAGGGCCGGCAGCGCAGCAGAGGAAAGAGGGGAGGTAAGTAAAGTTTGGGAAACTTTCTAATAAAATAAATATAGCGGTTGGGGCTAGGGGGACAAAGGGATTTTTATAGCAAATATTTATTTCAAGGATGGACATACCCTTTAATGATGCCGTTCGCTCTCATGTGCATAATATGATTTAGTTCTGTGATCCTTTCTATAGTGGGAGGACAGATAGTCTGTTTCCAATATCTTGACTTTGCAGCAGAGCGAAGGGGTTTAAAGGTTAGGAGAAGGATTTTGTATACAATGCGCTGTTTAACGGGGAGCCAGGTTGTTGTCCGGTACAGAGGAGATTTGGGATTCTGTTTATTAGAGAGCGAAACAATACGTGGAGCTGAGTTGAGTATAGACCGAAGGGGAGAAAGGTGTGAAGCAGGAAGATCGGTAAGTAGTAGATTGCAATAGTCCAGGCGCAATAGGATGAGAGCATGCATAAGCATAGTGCTGGCTGGGAGAGACAGGAACCCGCGGATTTTGGCTATATTGCGAAGGAAAAAGCAATATAGAAAAGGGGAGACGTCGGAAATACGTGATTGGATGTCAGGAGTTAGCGTAGGTCCACACCTACGCTAACTACTGACATCCAATCACGTATCTCTGACTGCCTACTTGCCATCTCCTCTTGGATGTCTCAACGCTACCTCAAATTAAACCTTTCTAAAATTGAACTGTTCATTTTTTCTCCTAAACCTGGTCCTGTCCCATCTTTCTCTATCTCTGTAGACTTGTATCATAGAGTAGACTTCTGCATACTTGGAGTGATACTTGAAACCAAAAGAGCTAATGACATCTGCCAAGAAAATAGTGTAGAGGTAGAACAATAGGGGTCCAAGAACAGACCCCTGCGATACCCGCACACTAAGGAACCAGAGAAGAGGTGTTACTAGCATTAGATACAGAGTAAGTTTGGTTAGAGAGACAGGATGTCCCTTCATTCCAAGCCCAAAGAGTGAAGTATCTGCATTAGGAGGGAATGATCGACTGTGTCGAAAGCAGAGGAGAGGTCAAGGAGGATAACAATAGAAAAGTGACCATTGGCCTTTGCAACCAGATCATTCACAACCTTACACAGCGACTTCTGAATGGGTCACAAGAGCATTTCACATTAGCATGTGATCACTCCATAGGCAGAGGTCCCAGTCCAAAACAGTGTGCTTCGAAACCCAGCATAAGGCACAAGCGTGACAGAGTTCCAACCATGTTCACATTTCCATTCTATCCTTACTCCAGAAATTACAAGCATACAGTACGGTTATCAATTTTAAAGGAATAGTTCACTCCCAAAGTGAATTATTCCTTTAATGTATTGATTGAAGTCAGGGAGGTTAAGGAGCTATGCCTTACCTCCCATTCCTCAATCAAGCATGCAGGATCCGGGAACGAAGATTCAGTAAAATCTCCGACCGCTTCCTTGTTCTGTACAGCTTTGGAGTGCATTATCGTGCATGCACACTATAGCTGTACAGAACAAGGAAGCGGTCAGAGATTTCACTGTGGCCACGGTGGATCGCACAAAAGTAAGTTTCTTGAATCTTCGTTCCTGGATCCTGAGCTATTAAAATTGATAACCGTACTGTATGCTTGTAATTCCTGGAGTAAGGATGAAATGGAAATGTGAGGGGATGTGAAGGGTCTGGTCTTTCCTGGTTTGGGTAACACAACAATCAAAGATTGCGGGGGGAATAGAGTTTTGGAAGATATGGCATTGAAAGAATGTAGGAGTATGGGGGAAGAGTTATTTTTTGATTACCATAAAATAGGGTGAAAACCCATCAGGGACAGGGCTTTTAAAGTGCTAAGTGGGGTGCTACAGGGTTTTGTGTTGGGGCCACTTCTATTAAATCTATTTATTATTGATTTGGAAGTGGTTATTGTCCGCAAGGTTTCTGTGTTTGCTGACGACACAAAACTTTGTTGACCAATAAAAACTTCAGAGGATGTGCAATCGTTGCAGGGGGATCTAGATAGATTGTCACATTGGGCTGCTAAGTGGCAGATGAGATTCAATGTTGATAAATGTAGGGTGATGCATTTTGGACTTAAAAATCCTTGTGCTACTTATACTATAAATGGCTCTGTGTTAAGTGAATCCATGTTGGAATGGGATCTTGGAGTTTTGGTGGATAACAAACTTAAAGGTAGCAAGCAGTGCCAGGTGGCAACAACCAGAGCCAGCATGGTATTGTCTTGTGTAAAGAGAGGTATGGATTCAAGGGAGGAAAATGTAATTCTCCCTCTTTACAAAGCATTGGTAAGGCCTCATTTGGAATATGCAGTGCAATTTTGGAATCCTGTGTACAAAAAGGACATCTTTGAAATGGAAAGGGTTCAGAGAAGGGAAACTAAATTAATAAGCTTGAATATGAAGAGAGACTGAAAAAGTTACAATTATGTACGCTGGAGAAAAGGCGCTTGCGTGGGGATATGATTACTGTGTATAAATACATTAACGGGCCATACAATAAACTATCTGGGGCAGTGTTCAGCAATAGAACATACAGTGGTGTGAAAAACTATTTGCCCCCTTCCTGATTTCTTATTCTTTTGCATGTTTGTCACACTTAAATGTTTCTGCTCATCAAAAACCCATTTACTATTAGTCAAAGATAACATAATTGAACACAAAATGCAGTTTTAAATGATGGTTTTTATTATTTAGTGAGAAAAAAAACTCCAAACCTACATGGCCCTGTGTGAAAAAGAAATTGCCCCCTGAACCTAATAACTGGTTGGGCCACCCTTAGCAGCAATAACTGCAATCAAGCGTTTGATATAAATTGCAACGAGTCTTTTACAGCGCTCTGGAGGAATTTTGGCCAACTCATCTTTGCAGAATTGTTGTACTTCAGCTTTATTTGAGGGTTTTCTAGCATGAACCGCCTTTTTAAGGTCATGCCACAACATCTCAATAAGATTCAGGTCAGGACTTTGACTAGGCCACTCCAAAGTCTTCATTTTGTTTTTCTTCAGCCATTCAGAGGTGGATTTGCTGGTGTGTTTTGGGACATTGTCCTGCTGCAGCACCCAAGATCGCTTCAGCTTGAGTTGACGAACAGATGGCCGGAAATTCTCCTTCAGGATTTTTTGGTAGACCGTAGAATTCATGGTTCCATCTATCACAGCAAGCCTTCCAGGTCCTGAAGCAGCAAAACAACCCCAGACCATCACACTACCACCACTATATTTTACTGTTGGTATGATGTTCTTTTGCTGAAATGCTGTGTTACTTCTACGCCAGATGTAACGGGACACGCACCTTCCAAAAAGTTCAACTTTTGTCTCGTCGGTCCACAAGGTATTTTCCCAGAAGTCTTAGGCAATCATTGAGATGTTTTTTAGCAAAATTGAGACGAGCCTTAATGTTCTTTTTGCTTAAAAGTGGTTTGCGCCTTGGATATCTGCCATGCAGGCCGTTTTTGCCCAGTCTCTTTCTTATGGTGCAGTCGTGAACACTGACCTTAATTGAGGCAAGTGAGGCCTGCAGTTCTTTAGATGTTGTCCTGGGGTCTTTTGTGGCCTCTCGGATGAGTTTTCTCTGCGCTCTTGGGGTAATTTTGGTCAGCCGGCCACTCCTGGGAAGGTTCATCACTGTTCCATGTTTTTGCCATTTGTGGATAATGGCTCTCACTGTGGTTCGCTGAAGTCCCAAAGCTTTAGAAATGGCTTTATAACCTTTAACAGAATGATAGATCTCAATTAAGTTATTTTTTAACTTATTTTTTATGGGGGGCAATCACTTTTTCACACAGAGCCATGTAGATTTGGAGTTTTTTTTTCATTTAAAACTGCATTTTATGTTATCTTTGACTAATAGTTAACGTTTTTTGAGCAGAAACATTTAAGTGTGACAAACATGCAAAAGAATAAGAAATCAGGAAGGGGGCAAATAGTTTTTCACACCACTGTATAGACACGAGGACACCCCTTAAGACTTGAAGAAACAAGGTTTAGGCTTCAAGTTCGGAAAGGGTTTTTCACTGTGAGAACGGTAAAGCTATGGAACTGTCTTCCAGTGGATGTTGTTATGGCAGGTTCATTGTTCAGTTTAAAAAAAAAAAAGCTGGATTAGTTTCTGCAAACAAGGAATGTTGCAAGTTACTGGTATTAATACTTAAAGTAGAGGAAGGAATTTTTTCCCCCTTCATAAATTTGGTGGGGTTTTTTGCCTTCCTCTGGATCAACAGTTAGGCAGGAAATGAGGATATTGCTAGATGGGTTGGACTGGATGGACGTATGTCTCTATACAACCTCAAATACTATAAACTAAACTTACCAACAGGGAGAGATTTTATCGGTGGCAACATTTCTGTTTGCAAAAATGGTGCTTCTAGTGTTTCCGTCAATGTATTTGTGAGAGTTGGATGTGAGGTAATTGTATACTGTATATAGTTGGTGTTCTGCCCCATTGGGCATTTTGATGTAATTTTCTGTGTTATAGTGCCACCTAGTGCTGTTTATGCTTTAGTACAAGTTATTTGTGATCCAGCAGAGTAGGGTATTCCTTTTTTTTTTCTTAGCTTGCTGTGTTCAAGGATTGTGGAGCTTTTCGTTTTTTACCTTAAATTTTGGATTAAATTTCCTGCATTCGGTCGCAATAAAGAATTAGAAGTTTACCTTCTAATGGACTGACTTTGTGAGTTAAAGCTGTATGTCTTCAATCCAGTACACATTTTGTTTAGGAGCAGTTATCCCCCCTCCCTTTTCCCACAAACAAACTGTCAAGCCTGCATACAGAATTCCAACTGTCAAAACTCTATCACCATTCCAACTATAGTAAAACTACTCACAGAAGAATAGTTTTTGAGAGCAAGGAACTTGGTTGACAGCTAAAATATAAGAAATTGTAGATTGGATATCTAAAGAAATAGGGGGCAGATCAACAAAAAAATTATACAGTGGTGGTTGGGAGGAATTATAGTTTCCAGTTATGGTCAATTTTATATAACCTGTTTTTCATTATAGATGCCCTTTAAGCCTGTTACATTAACGGGCGCTAGACATGCTCTACCTCCCTGACGCACACACAGACCAGTAAATATAAAATATACCCATGTCCAGTACACACACTTAAGATGCCTTCATGCCCAGAGGACACAGACTGATAAATACCTTTAAGCCAAGCCCACACAGACTGGATCCCATATTAGATCCCATATTATATTCTGCATCAGTGTTGCTTAAAATGTATTTCATTAGTATTGATTATTGATATACTCACCCCATTTTCCATGCTCAAATCCTTATACATACCCATTTGTGCACTGTCTGGAAAAAGACTGCCACTATTGCCACACAGCATGGCAGCTCTACACTCTGTCCTGCTCCACACCATCTCTATCCTGTCTATATCCTGATAATAGAGATGGTGTGGAGCTGCTATACTGCTATGCGACACAAAGATAGAAATTTGGATATAGGCAGGATAGGGATGGTTTTAAGTTGCCATATTGCTATGTGACACAATCTCTATCCTGCTTACTGTATATCCATATCTCCATCTCAGTGTGGAGCTACCATACTGCTATGTGACAGAGATGGAGATATGTATATAGGCAGGATAGAGATGGTGTGGAGCTTCCATACTGCTATGTGACACAGAGATGGATAGAGATGGTGTGGAGCTGCTATGCTGCCCCCATAGGGTAGGTAATAGTCCAGTAGCCATATTAGGCTATTACCTACCCCATGTGCAGTGCATGCCTTGGTAGCAGAATGCAATCAAGGCATGGTGGGAGTTGTAGTTTCTTAAACTTCTGAGATTACAAGGTTTGCTAAGACTGCTATGCAGGTACTGGTACACAGCAGTGAGACACAGGGTAAGAATGCCCCCCCCCCATGGACTCTCACAAGTAGAAATAGGTTCAGTATAACTTACAGTTACTCCCTCCTGCTCTCTATGGAGATCACAGCACAGAACAGCTACAAAGTACAGGGAAGGGGCGGAAGGGGGTGGAGCAACATAGACAGTAAAGCCACTTACTGACTGAGTCATGGGCCATGCACCAGACACACCCTGTTTGTCATCTCTATCTAGGAATGGATGCCTAGTGTCTGAATGCAGTATTGCAGGGGGTAAAAAAATGTTTTCTTCCTCTCACTCTCTGGGCCCCTGGCAAGTCCGGGTGGTGTGCCCCATACAGGAGTACCCCCTTTACCCCCCTGATGGCGGCCCTGCTCCCAGAGGCAAATGAGAAAAATGTGATGTACAGTTAAGGTTACAAATGTGTAGTATGGATAAATGGGGATATAAATGTATCAATTGAAAAGAGAAAGAGAGTATCCCCCTATTAGATTATCCCATCCTAATGCACAATCCAGAGACCACAAAATAGGTTAAAACATAAAAGTCCCTTATTAGATATACATTAAAAGCTAAAGTGCGGACAAATATCACACAATTTAAAACATATAAATGTAAGGTGCATAAAAATGTTGATCTGCAGAGTAAGCAGATACACACAAAAGAAAGGGGGAGGTAATTACCTTCACGATTACCAATATATGCCCAATATGAAAGTGAGTAGGAGAAACCTCTCCACCTCTAAACCTGTTAAAAAAACAGGCAGAAATCTCTCGAACGTTGGTTGACGCAACTGCTGGTAAACCGGACGGAACCACCTTGGATGAACCTGTGGAGGAGTTTGGAAAACCCCACTAACCAAGTGGATACAAACGGAGTTGAAATAACCCCACCAAGTAAAGTTGATACAAACGGAAACACTGAGGAACATGTGCACCAATCTTTGTCCTAAGCAATACGAACTATTCGAGTGAAGAGGCTACACAGAACAACAATACCGGTCGGCGGAGTGTTGCTAGTATGCCAAGATAAGTCCCGATATATTGTGTTGGTCAGTGCACTTAACAGCCCAGGTGTTTACGGTTTAGTTATTATTGGAAGATGTCAACTAGTATTTTTTTGTCATCGTGGAATTCCCTACAATAACTCTGTTTAAACTGAACATACAACCTAGAGATTGGGCCACAATCCATTTGGACATTATATATCCACAGGTGGTTCACGAACGGATAAGAATAGGACTAGGTTCCATATATATATCGGACATTTGTTGATCCGGAACACAGCAATTGCGGTTGAGTTGGTAGTTTAGTCTGTATTCGGGGACGCCCACATTTTTAGCTATGATGTTTTTGATATTGTAATAAAGTTGTTTTTTATATGGGTAATTATTGGATCCGCTCATTTTCTGTATACTCTCTCACACGAGGACTATGTGACTGATGGTTTATTAAGGTTATATTTATAATATAAATATATATATTTATTTATATTAAGGTTGCAAGGGATAGAGTGCTGTCTTAAAGGGGTTCTGATGTAGGTTCTTTCCTATATTACTGTATATATTCATTGTTTGCTAGCCCCTAGCACCCCCTCAAAAGAGGGTATTCCCATACCTATTTTTATTAGATGGTGTATGCATTCGGATGCTATATCTATTATATCTGACCCTTACGCATTGTTTGTTTTTCTAGTCTCGGATAGCACCCATTTTTATTATAAAGTCCAATTCTTTCATTAGTCACATATGCCCCGTGAAGTAAGCAAATTAATTAAATTGTTGGAACATTATCTGTAAAACATGGCGTTTTCATTGGGACAACTAGACTGGGATTCAGATATGTCAGAGGTATTTAATAGCAGTGAATCTTCAGACAATAGTGAGGAGGGAGAAACGCAAGTTTACAAGAGACTGTGAGGATTATAGAAAAAATATGGTATACAATTGGTCACGAACATACAATGTAACTAGTAGTCCGAGCTTAGAAGACGAGGGAGTACGAAAGGACAAAAGAGAGTTCCCTTTAGGGGTAAAAAGAAGACAAGAAGGGGAAAAGGGAAGAAAAAAGAATCTAACAATGGAAAGGAGAGAGAGATCTCCCAGAAAATTAAGGGAAAGGAGGCAGATCCACCACAGGCAAACATAACACATTTGAATAAGGGGTCCGGCCAATTGGAAGTGATTAATATATCAGGTATTGAATTAACCAATGCAGAACTTTCAATTTTATCAAAAGGCCTGTCATTTGCACCCACTAATAATGCTAATAAATTTGATCTAGTGAAAGATGTACATTTGTTTGCACGAAAAATGGTATTACATAAATTGTATATGAATCGCAATAGGACTCTTACATTAGAAGATAGAGAAGCACTAAATACTCTATTGGAACTCCTAGAACAGGAAAATGATGGTCTAATGCACGTACAACATACCAAACTTAAAAATAAATCTAGTTGGTTCCCGACATTATCTGTGGCAAATAATATTTACTCTTTTGTTCAGGTGGTATCCCATGAGATAAACAAGATGTCTTATACATCCCCTGATATGTCTAATATTACGATGGCTGAAAAATTGGCTATACAATCTTTGAGAGGGAATGAAAATTTGGTGATTAAAGTAGCAGACAAAGGAGGTAATGTGGTGGTTATGAGTAGAGAACAATATCTAACAGAAGCTACAAAACAACTAGGTAATGAAAACCAGTATGAGAGACTAAGAAATAACCCGATTTGGAAAATACAAAAAGAGCTGTATATGATAGTACAGGAAGGATATAATAGTGGATTGATAAACAAAAATGAGAGGGACTACCTCCTAATAAAAGATCCAATTACACCGATTTTATATCTGATTCCGAAAATCCATAAAAACCGCAAAAGACCTCCAGGGAGACCAATAGTCTCGGGCAGGGGCAGTGTTAAAGAACACATCAGTCAGTATGTGGACTTAATACTGCGCCCGTTCCTTAATACGCTAGACTCATACATTTTGGATACAAGTGATTTATTGAAAAAACTAGATCGAATTATAGTGGAAGAAGACACCTTACTCGTCACCATGGATGTGGAGAGTTTGTATTCTTCTATTCCACATGAAGTAGGACTTGCCTCTGTCAAAAAATTTTTGGACTCAAGGGGTAATTCCATGAAATTACATTCCGAATTTGTTATGAAACTCTTGGAGTTTATATTGTATAACAATGTGTTTCTGTTTGAAGGAGTGTATTATAAACAACAATTAGGAACTGCCATGGGCAGTTCCTGCGCTCCTACCTATGCTTGCTTACATTTGGGACAATGGGAAAATGAAGATGTACCAACAATTATAGAAGAACTTGATATCTCACACTGCCTATCCATGTGGGTTAGATATATGGATGACATTCTGATCCTGTGGAGGGGCAGTGTGGAGGAGTTGTCTGTGTTTGTCCAGAGACTTAACGAAAACACTCGTAACATAAAACTTACATACGAATGGAATAAAGACAGTGTGAACTTTTTAGATCTTAAAATAACAAAAAGTATGGGAACAGTTAACACAGAAGTGTACAGAAAAACCACGGCAGTGAATTCCCTCTTACTAGCATCTAGCCATCATCCTAATAGCTTGGTAAGAAGTATACCAGTAGGTCAGTTCCTGCGAATTCGCAGAAACTGCTCCACAATGGAGTCTTTTGAACAGCAATCAGTAGAACTAATGAAGAGATTTGAGGAAAGGGGTTATAAAAAGAAAGACATTCTTAGAGGCTACAGAAAAGCCAAATATACCCCTAGGGAGAAAACATTATATGGAAAGAAAGAGAATAAAGTAAGTGAAGGAGAAACAAAACAACAACAAAAAATCTGTTTCATCTCACAATATAACAAAGAATGGTGGAAAGTACGCAATATACTCAAACAAAATTGGTACTTGTTAAAAGAAGATAAAGATTTAGAAAAAGTCATAGGTGAAGCACCACATATGACCCCTAAGAGAGCAAAGAATCTGAGGGATTTAGTATCACCGAGTTACTTACCTCCTAAAACCAGAAGCAGGGAATCCTGGCTAGGAATCCATAAAGCAGTGGGAAATAGGAGATGTCAAAAATGTATTGTGTGTAAATATATGAAAATCAGTGATTTCTTTGAAGGAAAAGAGGGCAAAAAATATAAGATAAAAACACTAATAACTTGCCAGTCAAGCCAAGTAATATATGTACTAGAATGTAAATGTGGTAAAAAATATGTGGGCCAAACAAAAAGGACACTAACGTTACGGATACAAGAACATGTACGAGCAACTCGAAATGGGGAAAGTGAAAAAAGTGCCATGGCTAAACACATAAAAGAGGTACATAAATGCAATAAGATAAGTTATCCATAAGTTCTCCTTCATGGGGATTGAGAGTATCAATTTAGCCCCTAGAGGTGGGAACATTGAAAAGAGGTTGCTACAATGTGAAGGGAGATGGATATTTAATCTGGGGACAGAAGAACCTTATGGCTTAAATGAAATGATAAATTATGCTTGTTACCTATAAACGAGGACTATATATGAATTGTCCTTTAATGTTGTGTAAAATAATTACCAAAAATGGATAGAAGAAATTGCAATTTTTCATATCTGTTCTAATGACCTAGAAGCGGATAAAATATGATAAATTATAAAGCTGATATATGATAATGCCAATTATAAGGTTCTATTGTACATATATATTTAACAGAAATGTCTCACAAAATATACGTTTATGCTACGATGATTGAGAGGGAAATGCAGGGGTGAGTGGATCCAGCAATAGTAGAGTTAAAGGAGACATGTTTCAGACCCAAACTGGTCCTTCCTTGGGATTTGTGGAGACATGTTTCAGACCCAAATTGGTCCTTCCTCAGGATCTAAGGAGACATGTTTCAGACTCAAAATTGGTCCTTTCTTAGGGCCCAAGGATTCATCTTTCAGACTTGAAATTGGCCCTTCCTCAGTAAAATACACAGGAGCCTTAATACTGCCTGATGCTCCTGTGTCCTTTTGTTATATTACGTACCAGTGAGGCTCTGTAGGATACTTACAATAGGAGACCCTAAAATTTCCGTAAAATGTGTGTGTGTGAGTCAAATTTAAACTTGGCAATTGCATCTTCTGTCTAATTGAAAAAAAAGGTAAATCCTAATATCAAAATGTTACACTTTTCACTTCAAATGTTTTTTTGGGGTTGACGGACACCCATACATGATGTCATTTGATTTAAAGTGAAATATAGCAGGCACCGCAAGACTGTAAAGAGGAGAATCAATCCTATCGAGTACGACAAATTCCATTTCTAGACAATAAATTATTTCCAGACAGTCTAATTCTCTGGCCCAAACCATTGATGTGTTTAATGTCATGCCGCAGGCATTAAATTTCTCTCTCCACTCTTATACTTCTCCTGCCCGTTAAATCTTTTTTGATAGGCTATATTAAACCTGAAGCAAGGCAATCGATTCATTGCTTGCACCGTTTAACGGGCTGAGCCAGTGCTGACACCATTAACGTACCAGCCACCACTTGTAAACACTCTCCGGGATGACATTATTCTGTTTGGTCAGCAACGGCGAGATGGAAATATTGAATCGCTCGTCAAACCAGGAGGATATTTCCGGATCTGCCACGCAAGTTTCGCAGCCACACGGCCTTTTGGAGTTCATCATGAACCTTCGGAAATGTTCAGAGAACTTGGACAACACGGTGGACCCCGAGTTCTGAGTATAATTCATAAAAAACGTAGTAATGGAAATAGCAAAAAAACTCAAGGCAACAGTAAACAGCTTTAAATTTCTCTGCCGTCTTAACACCATTTTGATTTATGTAAAAAGTTCCTTGGTCAGGGGCGTAGTGAGTAGAAAAGTAATCGTCAGACCAACGCAGATTGTCGGAGGCAATCAATATTATTATAATGTGGGGTTTGTTTCTGAATTCCAGACAGTGGTCTATCCTATGGCGTCTTCAAAAAAAGAAAAAACTCCGGAATTTAATTCATCAACCAAACTCTTTTTATTTTATTTTTTAAATTCCTTTGAAGAGAAGCAAAAACCTTGTTCTTCACAATTTTTCAAGATTATTGGTGCCTGAGAAAAGAACAGAAGGGGATAGTTATTACGTTATAACGGAGAGATAAAAAGTCATCAGCTTATTACAAGTTTCTCTTTCAACAAAATCTCAAACATTTTTCAAATCCTGCAGATCATTCCCGAACGGTGTAAACTGAAACATTCGCTGACGATAGACAAAAGGGTAAATTAACCTAAAACGAACTGATTAGATTCACATTTAACACTATAGCAATCTAAAGATCTCTGCAACTCAGCTTTGCTTATAGAGTTATATTTGTGCTGAGGTAAGCAAGTTGGCAGCCAAAATGGAAAAACTGTGAACTTAGATTTTTAGTAGCACTTGGTACACTTTTTAAGTGTATTGCTTTCCACAGTCTCTGCTAAACAGATGCACCAGGGCTAGTGTGGTTCTGTCTTAACCCTTGTGTGACTTTAAAGGGCATGTCCACCCTTAAAACAAATCTTGCTTTTTGTCAGTAACCTGCCCCCAACACCCAACTGATATATTCTGCAAGTTATTACCTGGGTAACCAGATATTTAAGGATGATTATTGTTCCATTCTGGCAGAAAGCTGGCTCCACCCATCATGCAGTCAATCAAGTCACAACTGACATCACAGCCAATGATTGACTGCTGTTTCACCTGCTTCCTTCTCTGCGCATGCTCAAAATTATTTAAAGCTCATTGAGCAGAGGGATTATTATTATTAAATATCCGGTTAAAAATACATGTAATAAACTGGTAAAACTAGCAGTTGGGGTTTCGGGCCAGTTATTTGTTTTAGGGGTGGACATTTGCTGGTGTTAAAAAAGTTTATACAAAATGGCTGCTAAATCTTTGGTAAAATATTGAGCAACTTTCCTTAAACCTTGTCTTTAAAGCGCAACTAACCCTAGGTACATTATTGCAAACAGATTAGAGTGCATGGTCTGTTGCATGTTGGAATGACCCATGCACCAGGTCAGTGTAGACCAGTAGAAAGTAGGCTTCTGGGAACTCTCCAGCCCTTGTCTCACTTTGTACTTTTCCATTTGTGCATTAGATTGTTTAATGTAATAAAAGGGTTATATGAATTATATGAGAGCACTTCACTGGTTTAACTAGTTGCCATGGAGAACCAACAAAAAGTGAAGTAAAGGAGTTTGCTGGTGTTGTTGATTAAACACATGGAATCCCACCTAATGTGCCAAGCTTTGCTTCCCATGCCACAGGTTCAGTACTGAACATTCCATATGCTGAATTAAAGAGACATCCAATGAGATTTATACAGTATGTCTATCTAATGTTTCTATTATACCCCCTGTGTGTCATTGCCACCTTTCCCCCTAAATATCAGCCCTTCCTAGGGCCCCGAATTATCTCAATCCATCTCTGCTTAAAGGGATGTGGGAAAAGGAAGGACTATACAACTACAACTTTCTTTCAACTGCAACTTTTTAAAGGACAGCTATGCTGTATAAATTAACTTTTTAGAACTGAAAAGTACCTGGGACAGGGAGGTTGGATTGACTATTCCTACCTCTCAAAATTGTTTTGTTGAGGAGCTACAGCACATGCAGTTTTTATCTGCCAGGTTATTCCTGTATTAAAGATAGTGCTGAAGCACCCAGGAAGCCTGGCAGAAGCAGTTTTCTTTGCTGCTCCTCATAGAAACAATTTTGGGGAGGTAGAAAGTACCATTCTTACCTTCCTTTTACCTTCCTTCCCCTGGTACTTTTCATTTTAACTGATTTGGAAAAAACTTAATACAAACTATAGTTCTCCTTTAATCACAGACCCCAGGAAGGATGATAGTTTTAAAGGTATCAGAGAGGATTTTCATATGCTGGGACCACAGTTGCCTCCAGTGAAGGAGATGTAATGCAGAGAGCAGAGTTCCTCTTACGTTCTGATTCCCACAATGCAGTTGTTTACTTTATGGTGGGCTCCATGTGACATTTTATGACAGCCTGTTTCTTAAAGGACAATTATACTCACCTTTTCCCCGATCCACTGCAGCATAGTACCCAGGGTGAGGACCTAAAATCTCTAAGTCCTCACCCTGGGTACTTTCCCTAACTCCTGCACTACTTACCGCAAATCTGCTTCGGCGATCCACACTGTTCCACCTCTCTCCTACTGTCAGTGACAGTCGCGAGGCAGCCAATTGGAAGACACGCCTCCTTGCAGAGCGTATCTTCCTATTGGCTGCCTCGCGATCTGTCATTGAAGCAGGAAGAGCGGAGGAATGGAGCGATCGGCGAAGCAGATTTGGGGTAAGTAGTGCAGGAGTTAGGGAAAGTACCCAGGGTGAGGACTTAGCGATTTTAGGTCCTCACCCTGGGTACTATGCAGCTATGGAGGAAGAGGAGCGAGGGTGAGGTGAGTATAGTTGTCCTTTAAGTCCAAAACACCCAATGGGATGATGCAGATTAACAGCACAAGCAAACCTATGCACCTCTAATTGCATCATACCCTATATTAGATCTTCCATGTTGAATATATGTCTATGGGGCTGTTTGTGTTTGTCTGTGCTGTTAATTTGCAGCAACCAATCAGATAATATCTAGTTACTAGGGGCCATACTTATAAAGCTGCAGTATCAATTTTTTAGCAATCGTGGTCGTAAATGTATGATCGGTATATTAAATTTACGATCTTTAATCCGATCGTTAAAACAATCCTAAATTTACGATACTGATCGTTAAAGGCAGGGTATCGCTAAAAAACTATACCGCGGCTTTATAAATATGGCCCTAGGTTACTACACTTGGTTGGTGCAGATTAATAGCACGGGTGAACTTTCGCACCTCTCCTTAAATAAGCTCCACATTATCAGGGAGATTCAATAAAAGTTCTTATCGTTAAAAATAGAGCTAATTTTGCCCCAACCAATCAGATGTTATTTAACATTTGAAAGTTAACATCTGATCGGTTGGGGCAAAATTAGCACAATTTTTAACGATAAGAACTTTTATTGAATAACCCTGTATATGTTTTATTTCTGCATGAATCCTCCTCCTATACAGCACATTGCAGGTTCTAGAAAGTTTCACACCCAGACCAACTGTTAATGGAATCCAGCAGACACACGGCACAGCACCTTGTAAACTGCTATGTTTGCAGCCATGGCAACAGAACTTGCAAGCAGTTCACCGTTTACAGTTGTGTTTACACAAGTGTTATTTTACGTTAATGATTTTGTTTACCCTTTAAAGAGCGACATGGTTGCAGAAATCATGATCCATACAAATGTATCCTACAGTGCGCAAAAATGTCTGTTCACAGTGGACGGCTCCCAGAATTCCAATGGTGGGCGAAACTTTTTTTTTTAATGTTTAGCGAACAGGAAAGATATTCTAATCAACTTGCAAATCCCGCAATGCACACACCTTGGGCGCATCCCTCCGTGACACAGCGTTCGAGCAAATTTGTCCGGCGTCCATGCATATTAATAGCCTTAGTATATAAGTTAGTTTATATGATGAAAATAGAAATGCTGCAAGGTCAATATTGATTTTATTATAGTGCCTCCTGGGAGAGGGATGAACATCTTGTAAATATGTTAATATATATACGGTGCTTACCTATGTCATCGGTTATATCTAGCTGTTATAGGAAAATAATATACTCTCTACTTTAAAGTGCAAGTCCACCCCTGACTTCCCGGCATTCCTGAACTGACTAACTGTACTCTATACATCCTCTAGATTGTTGCTGCCTCCTTTTAAAGACCTGCAAGCTTGTTACGAGCTTGAGCTTGCCTCCCAGTCAGCCGCTGGTTATTCATTGGCCGTGACCTGTGAAGAAGGGTGGACACGCCCTTTAAAATACCAGGATTTTAAGGATCACCTTGGTTCCAAGACTCGGTCTATGGCCTGTGCTTTTCTATGGTCATGGAACGCGTTGGTGGCTTTTTACATTTCAATCCTACAGTTGTAGGGGTTACGTTGTTTCATTTACTTTTTAATTTCGAAAACTATAAGAATCCTAAAATTGTACTTTGAATAAAAAAACAATAAAAAATGGAACAAATTAAACCTGATCCACAGACCAGCAAAATGAATAGATCACGTCCCTTAAACCTCGTGCTATCAAAATGCTAATGAGACCTTTGCAGACTATTACAACATATTACAACATAATAAGGCAAACTAGACTAAGTGATTTTCAGGAGACCAACAGCTGTAACTTGTTTTACCCACAGATGTGATTATTTTAGGAAAGGAGTCAAGGCGTTTGGGTCCAGGCCCGGAGACTGGTACAAGGTTATCTGTCAAATTGTTGTAAAAGAAACATCTGGAAACATGATTAGGAGACTCAACTAAAACAGAGAAATGAATGTTCAGAATGTTCCATACAGCAAGTTGGATTGAATTCTCTCTTTTAAAGACTATATTTTGTTAGTCCCTCCCAACTGTCCCAGACCACCAGGCCATGTCTCAGAATGAGAGTGGCTTGGACAGGCACTGGACGTGGCTTGGACGGCTCAACTATGGTGCAGGAAAAAGCCCTGCTCATTTCCTGCCTTCCTCAGGGGTCAAAAGCCAAAAATAAATTTGAGGCCCATTCAGAAATTCAAAAGGCAGCAAACAACCCAAATGTCAACTAGTACAACACAGTCATGGTCATTCTCCACCCAACACTGCTTAAGTCCTGCGTTAGCGCAAGCTCAGTCCCACCCAGGTCTCACCCATTTATTAGGGTAAAGTCATTAGATCAAGGGCAGCTGAAAAGGGCCTAAACAACATGACTGCCCCGATTCAAACATGGGCCAAGTTCCACCTGATAATGTCACCTCATTAATCTATTTACTGATCAATATACAGTATATTAGTCTGTTGTCTGTCATCAAAAATGAAACGCATACCCCCAACTATCCCAGTTTGGCTGGGATAGACCAGATACGATGCTTCTGTGGCAGCATGTTGGAACACCTAGCTATGTTCCACAGGGGAGGGTACACTGGGCATTGCAGGGGCATATCCAGGCATTCTGTGGTGGGGCTGGATGGAGCTTAAATAGGCCCTGACCATAAAGCCTGACTATGGGAGGTGTAATTAAAGTTACACAGCCAATATATTTAAGGCTGTTTGTGCAGACTGCCTGATTGGCCCCCAAATTAACATGCATTTAAGCCTTTTTTACAATCCCTTATGAGTGGAGATGAGCGAAACTGGTAAGATTCATCCCGTCATTGGGTTTGAACCTTTCAACCCCAATGGAATCTGAACTTTTAGAATATTTTTTAACGTAAGCATTTCGATATCATTTTTGGTTTTCTAATATTCGATTTTTTGATGATAAGTTACGAAAATTTCTAAAAACTCCGTTAAATCAGCGGATTTCCCTACTCAAGACTAGGGATGGCCGGTTCGTGGATCCAAACCCGGATCCGCCGCGAATTTATCCCGTTCGCGAATGGCGGATTTTTCCGGTTTTTCCGCCTTCCGAACCGTGGATTTCTCATATTTTCGAAAATTTTCGAAATTATGAGGATTTCTTGTATTTTCGAGTTTTTTTTTTATTTTAATGGGTCCGCTCGCGGATTTTAGAATTTTCTGATTTTCTCAAAAATTTGGCGGATCCTCGAGCAGACCGGATTTTGCGAAGTACGGACATCTCTACTCAAGACATGCCGCTACCCATAACCCATCATATTATATTTCCCATATTGAAAATATAAAATAATGACCGTAAAAAGGGTAACTCGTCCTCAATCGAACAAACCATAAGAAAATAACTATTCAACACTGTGTGCGATATCTCCGTTTTAGAAGCAGGGAGCATGTTTGTCTCAGGACAAGCCCTGCAGTTTAGTGAATATTATTCTTCTGTGTAATATAATTTGTTTTATTGGAAGGATGTTTTGTTTTTCCAAGGGCCCTTCCTACACCAGGGACCGAAATTAAACACCCTTTTATTTATGCGCAAGTTCCAGTAAAACTTTCCTTCCGAGCCCCTACCAGGCAGTGATCTACACAGTGAGAGAATCTTCAGCAAACAAACAAATTCCGAGCATTAATTATCATCTCTCGCTCTCATCAAGGTGTTAAAGGTCCCATGTTTATCACTATTCTACTGCCAACATTCCACTTGGCTTCTCTGTACCAGGGTGGAGGCTGACATTTGGCTAAGCCCCTTCAGTGGGAGTTGTTTGCATACGGTACAGAAGGAATACATATAACGCAACTGTAATTTCTTACTTAAAAAAACACGAGGGAAATAAATGGATTTGGCTAAAACATTGCGATTCCCCACTGGTCTGTAATAAAAGAAATTGTTTACTATCTCTGCCTCCTTGACATGCCCTTTTTTTCTAACATCGGTCTAGAAGCTCGGACGAAAGTAACAGATGTTATGGATCATTTCCATTCAGTGGTGTTACTAATTAGCATTATCTAATTAGCTGTCAGTTGCTAAATAACTTATTTGGTGTATGAGAAAGGTTAAGGGTAGACGATCAGGAATTGAAGATTGAAGGCTGCCTTTCTATAGCACAATTAGATCAAAGAACTAAATCCCAGCTTAGTATACTCATTTTTAAAGTTTAATTTTAAAGTTAAATTATTTCAAATCTAAAGGTTCGTAAACACGTGCGATCGCGGGTCCCGATGAATTGCCTTTATAAGATGAAATGGGGATCCGTCAAGTTGGATGTTCAGCGATCCCCGACCGAACGTCCGTTTCGACTGATAAAGGCCCTACACACAGGCTCATTATCGGCTACAACGAACATTCATCGGGACCCGCGATCGCATGTGTGTACGAACCTTTAGTTCTCATGGGGAAAGTACTGAATTAAAAGGTGTCTGTAACTTTAAGTGGCTCTAAAACACGTACTGTCTTACCACTGACGAACGACCCCATGGCACACGGGGGACTTAATCGCACGTGTGTATGCTTTCGGTCGGGCGTCGTTTATTGCCTTGAATCGCCGGGGTCGTTCGTCTGCCATAAGATTGTACGTGTGTACGAAGCTTTAGAAAACATGTCATATATTACTATATTACAATTACACCCCCATCCTCTGGATCAACTGTTAGGTAGGGTTAAAAAAAATAAAAAAAAAATAAGTGAATAGGTTGGACTTGATCGACGTATGTCTTTATTCAACCTTAATTACTATGTTACTAATTACTATTATAATGAAGATGTATTATAGTCAGTAAAATATTTTCCATTATGTATATTGATTGCTTTGGTCTTCCAGACAATCTACCAGTCAGCTTGCCAGCCAGTCTACTAGGCAAAACCAACCGCTAAATATATTCACCAGCAAGATAATTATTCCTGGATTTCCATCTTATTTTTTGTTTTTTATTTCTTTTGTCAAAAGAACGAATAAATAAACTGCACAGAACTATAACTTCAATGAATTGTTGCCCGGAAATATCTTTATTATTTTTTGTTAATTTATTGTAAAATCTCTTGGAGGGACATACCCATAAAACCTACCAAAGCTGGCCATACACAATATAGAGCAAACGGATGTATGCATTTTATTTCTTATATAGTGCGTCATATCCCAACAGGATTGCATGTGAACAAAGATTGTTTCTATTGAAAATGAGCCAGTGATTAAGGAGTTAAGCCTCTCACTATTCCTAACCTACTCCCATATGTTTCTCTCGCTCGGGATGACACTTGTTTTGGATGGCCGCAATCTTTTTAACGGAAATGACTGAAATATTCTGGAAACTGTTACCTCATTTGGAAAAGAGTCTGGCACAAAATGTAGCCGTGTAGTATTAGTCCCAGAGTCTCTAGAGCCTCAATAGCTTACAATTTCCTTAATATTCTAAGTAAAAAAAAAGAATCCAATTTCAGATATTCCTTCCATCAGGTCGAATTCAGTATGAGCTTCATATCCTTTATAAAACAGCCAGAACAAGGGAGGTGTGTTTCTTCAAAAGAATTCAAGGCCATAAGTCAGCCATTTTGTATCGTTAGGAGAGATCAAGCTGGCCATACGCTACATTGGCATTACACTGAATTAGATATTCGATATGAAATGAAGGTGGAAATTGTAATGTCAAGTGGAGCAGCTGTTATACATTTCCAGGCTGGCTCAAGTTAATGATCGTAAATACAATCAATATTAAGCCTGGTACACACCATAGTGTCCTTCATCCTGACTGTCCTTCGTCCAGCACTTCCGACCAGTTTGTCAGGAAGAAGGATTGTTGGTTGCAGCAAAAGTAGCCACAGGCTTGGGGTCCAAAGATGATTTTCTGACGTGTCCAATGGCCCATTCATTTATTTCGGACAAACGAATGGACGGACGTCAGTTACTTCCGCCCCCCCCACAAAAAATTCCAATATTTCATGCTGACCAACATATACACTGAAGCGTTGGTTGGCCCGAAATATTGGATGGTGTGTACCCTGCTTTACGATCATAATATCAATCGTGTAATGATTGGCCCAGGGGGTTGTTGAATCATCTCTCGGATGTTGGGTGGTGTGTGGCCAGTATAAGGCAAATCAATAAACACAATAACTATGTATAATATGGATGTAAATAAGGAATGAGGACTTCTGGGTAATAGGGATGTAGCACAGTTTAGACAGGAAACACCTGTTTGTCACCTTATCTCTCAGCAGGAGGGTGATAAATGTGTCAGATCTAAAAGAGCCTCCTAGTGCGTGATGTACAAGGGCTTCCAGTTTGGTTTTACTTGACGAGAGGGTGTGAGATTACCAGACCCTGTTTTACCTTAAAACACATTCATCCCTATACCGGGAAACATTGACAGGGAACAAACAGTTTATAATTTGCTATAAGATAAACGCAACATCCGATTTTTCAGGCCGCTGACCGATATAATGGTGTATTGGTCGGTCAGTCTGAAAAATTGGATGGTGTACTTGCAAGTGGCCACTAGCGGTCTCGTTTGCCCATCCGTCCTGATCAGACAAGCGGACATGGCATGGTGTTGACCCGGGATGAACAATCTGATGGTGTGTACCCATGGAAACAGGAGAGAGTGGCTTGGGATTTGCCTAAATAAACTGATTGGTAGTCGCAGGCACAACTCCAGACTGGTCAACGTACGACCATTAAGGCCAAGAATTTGTTTGTGTCTAGACAGTGATTCGTTGATGATCTGACCAGGGGTGTCTCTGGGGTTTTTGCCACCTGAACCAAACTTTTGAATGCTGTCCCTTTGTACTACTAGGCCCTTGTTTATTTTCCTTCTTTATTTAAATTTAAAGTGAGCTCTGCCTGCCGCCTCTCTCATATTTATCAGGGGTGCTGCCCTGAGCATTTTGCTCATTTTGCCTCATTAGAGAGACACCCCTGGATCTGACCTTCGAAAGTTATGGCCGAGAATCAGTATATAGATAATTGTCTGGGCTTCATTGTTGATCCGACTGATCGTCCACACACAAACTAATTCTTGCCCGTAACAGCATTTCCTATTGGAAACCATGTGACAAAGTTTACCGACATATCTGATCACTTTTTTGACCAAATTTAAGGAAGAATCAGGCAAAATATATTGGTTGATATGAAAATTCCCACCGATTCTTCAACCCAATCAACAGAAACATATAAAGGTCTATTCCTTTATATAAGGATGTATTTTACAGGATGTATAAGGATGTATAAGATAATAAAATACTAAATATAACCAAGGAGCAGCAATATGACTCACAGAAGACTTAATTCTACAATGATGTAAATGCCACATAGGTCACGATAATTACAATTTTCACATATAGTTATGGACCGAAACTCCATAAAATTCTAATCACAGGACATACTGTTCACTATTACAGGGAGATGTAATAGTGCTAACTTTGCCCCAACCAATCAGATGTTAGCGAACATGGATCCGTGAACGCAGGTGGGTAGATTCAGAACGCAAATTATACGGTGGGAACTGATTTTCGCGATTTCCATTATATTTTCAATTACATTGCGATTCACAAAACGCACGCAAAATGCAAAATGGAACACAACGCACATAGTGGGAGCTAACCCTGGAAGATGACAGAGTCTGTAAGATTCTATCTGTATCTTTCAAAGATCTAGCTGTACACAGTCCCAAGCGTTCTCCCTATATAAAGTACTGTATAGGGTAATCAATCGAGACTGCAACCAGCTCCCTATACTTTAATACAGTGGGCGATCACGGCCGAGGGACATTTTTGGACATAACAATCGTTTTCTATGCTGACTCTGAAGATTCATTGTTATCCAAAATGTCATTTTGCAGGTACACACTGTACTGAACAAGGACTGATCCCGTCAGTAACCTTCGTTTGAGGTGACACAGGTAGTTGTAAGTTTGAATGAATGAAATAAGACAGGCCCCTTTAAATTTTAGCCTTTTGTCTCCTTTAATTATATGATAAACTGCATTATGGATCCTATGTAAAAATAAGGGTTTGTGCAAACTGATCTATGCAGTGTGTGTGATAAACTAATTTACCAAGTTACTGTAAATATCTTAGGGGAATGGTGAAAATTGTAAATCCCTTTTAATCCCCTTAAAATCTTAGTCCGTAAAGGCTTAGAAGAAAGCCTTATAATGTCTGTTAATAAGCCTTCAATCAGTGGTACCCTCGTGCAGTCCACAAATTAACCAGTTGTGTTTGACAGTCCTGTTTATTTAACGTATTCGTCTCTTCCGATCACCCGTCACATTCGTGTCGGTATATTCACTGTGTTGTTCAATGTATACTGATAAATAAAATACTACTAAGTAAATAAAAAAAATAAACAAGAAACACAGTTAACCATGAAAGAAACATGCAAACCAATCAGCAATCAGCTCTTATTTGTGCACTTCGACTACAATAATGTATCCTGGCATCCGTCTGGCTACTTTGCATTAAACACATTTGCTAGTTTGCTCTGGAATTGATTGCAATTTGTTCTAGGAAGAAACTTTCCCCAATAAACTATGCTAATTAGCAAACTTACTTCCCAGTAAACATTCAGAGATTTATTTCCAAAGTGCTACTTAAAATGGCGTTGCTAAACTTTTGAGCTTATATACTAGCCTACAGTTAAAGTGGCCATACATATATACAATTTTACTTACCCGGCCGAGCGTTCCTGCGACATTCGACCGATCCTGCCGGAACTTTCCAAATACCATTCATTTTGCGATCGCATGTCGGTCACATAGAAGAACGGGAAAGGAGGTTCCGGCATGATCAGTCGATTGTCGCGGGAGCGCTCGGTTGTAAAATCGACTATACATATGGCCACCTTTAGTCTGCACGGTCACACCCCGGTCAAACTGTAGTACCTCGAATCAACCACCAGGTGCATAACCCAGAATTTGCTGCAGGGTTAGAATGTGCTGGCGGTGGGTGTGGCTGGAGGCTAGAAGTGCCAGGTGGTGTATGCGCCGGGTGGGGTGGGTGTACAGACATCACGGAATTGCTCCACAGGGGTGGGTGGGTGTCAGGGGGGTGGCAATTCTTTAAAGAATAGGGGGTTTTCTGGTGATACAGAATCTAGAGATGCATAGAGCTCTTTAAAGGGCAAGTCCAGCCCTGAAATGAAAACTTACAGGTAAATCACCCCCTAAAACCCAAAACAGTAATAGTTTGAATATATACAGTAATATTATAGGAGAGGACCTACATCAGAACCCCTTTGAGACAGCACTCTATCCCTTGCAACCTTAATATCATGAACCATCAGTCACATAGTCCTCGTGTGAGAGAGTATACAGAAAATGAGCAGATCCAATAATTACCCATATAAAAAATAACTTTATTACAATATCAAAAACATCATAGCTAAAAATTCGGGCGTCCCCGAATACAGACTAAACTACCAACTCAACCGCAATTGCTGTGTTCCGGATCAACAAATGTCCAATATATATATGGAACCTAGTCCTATTCTTATCAGTTCGTGAACCACCTGTGAATATATAATATCCAAATGGATTGTGACCCAATCTCTAGGTTATATGTTCGGTTTAAACAGAGTTATTGTAGGGAATTCCACGATGACAAAAAGATACTAATTGACATCTTCCAATAATATCTAAACCGTAAACACCTGGGCTGTTAAGTGCACTGACCAACACAATATATCGGGACTTATCTTGGCATACTAGCAACACTCCGCCGACCGGTATTGTTGTTCTGTGTAGCCTCTTCACTCGAATAGTTCGTATTGCTTAGGACAAAGATTGGTGCACATGTTCCTCAGTGTTTCCGTTTGTATCAACTTTACTTGGTGGGGTTATTCCAACTCCGTTTGTATCCACTTGGTTAGTGGGGTTTTCCAAACTCCTCCACAGGTTCATCCAAGGTGGTTCCGTCCGGTTTACCAGCAGTTGCGTCAACCGACGTACGTTTCGCCGTGATTACGCGGCTTACCTCCTAAAACCAGAAGCAGGGAATCCTGGCTAGGAACCCATAAAGCAGTGGGAAATAGGAGATGTCAAAAATGTATTGTGTGTAAATATATGAAAATCAGTGATTTCTTTGAAGGAAAAGAGGGCAAAAAATATAAGATAAAAACACTAATAACGTGCCAGTCAAGCCAAGTAATATATGTACTAGAATGTAAATGTGGTAAAAAATATGTGGGCCAAACAAAAAGGACCCTAACGTTACGGATACAAGAACATGTACGAGCAACTCGAAATGGGTAAAGTGAAAAAAGTGCCATGGCTAAACACATAAAAGAGGTACACAAGTGTAATAAGATTATGTTCTCCTTCATGGGGATAGAAAGTATCAATTTAGCCCCTAGAGGTGGGAACATTGAAAAGAGGTTGCTACAATGTGAAGGGAGATGGATATTTAATCTGGGGACAGAAGAACCTTATGGCTTAAATGAAATGATAAATTATGCTTGTTACCTATAAACGAGGACTATACATGAATTGTCCTTAAATGTTGTGTAAAATAATTACCAAAAATGGATAGAAATAATTGCAATTTTTCAGATCTGTTCTAATTACCTAGAAGTAGATAAAATATGATAAATTATAAAACTGATATATGATAATGCCAATTATAAGGTTCTATTGTACATATATATTTAACAGAAATGTCTCATAAAATATACGTTTATGCTACGATGATGGAGAGGGAAATGCAGGGGTGAGTGGATCCAGCAATAGTAGAGTTAAATAGAATGTATTTCACCGGGTATCATAATGAGCAATTAAATGTGGTTAAATGGGAGGAGTTTGACATCAACGTGAGACCCTGATGAAGCCGCGTAATCACGGCGAAACGTACGTCGGTTGACGCAACTGCTGGTAAACCGGACGGAACCACCTTGGATGAACCTGTGGAGGAGTTTGGAAAACCCCACTAACCAAGTGGATACAAACGGAGTTGGAATAACCCCACCAAGTAAAGTTGATACAAACGGAAACACTGAGGAACATGTGCACCAATCTTTGTCCTAAGCGATACGAACTATTCGGGTGAAGAGGCTACACAGAACAACAATACCGGTCGGCGGAGTGGCAAGTATATCGGTCACTATTGGTGCCCACGAAATAGTGAAGCGTGTTATTCATTAACTGTTGCTAGTATGCCAAGATAAGTCCCGATATATTGTGTTGGTCAGTGCACTTAACAGCCCAGGTGTTTACGGTTTAGATATTATTGGAAGATGTCAATTAGTATCTTTTTGTCATCATGGAATTCCCTACAATAACTCTGTTTAAACCGAACATATAACCTAGAGATTGGGTCACAATCCATTTGGATATTATATATTCACAGGTGGTTCACGAACGGATAAGAATAGGACTAGGTTCCATATATATATTGGACATTTGTTGATCCGGAACACAGCAGTTGCGGTTGAGTTGGTAGTTTAGTCTGTATTCGGGGACGCCCAAATTTTTAGCTATGATGTTTTTGATATTGTAATAAAGTTATTTTTTATATGGGTAATTATTGGATCCGCTCATTTTCTGTATACTCTCTCACACGAGGACTATGTGACTGATGGTTCATGATATTAAGGTTGCAAGGGATAGAGTGCTGTCTCAAAGGGGTTCTGATGTAGGTCCTCTCCTATAATATTACTGTATATATTCATTGTTTGCTAGCCCCTAGCACCCCCTCCAAAGAGGGTATTCCCATACCTATTTCTATTAGATGGTGTATGCATTCGGACGCTATATCTAGTAATAGTTTGAAATCTGAAATATATAAGTCTAACCTGAAATATATAAGTCTAACCTGAAATCCTGTACAATGTCCTGTTTCCCCTGTTTCTGCTTCCTGGTTCTTCCAGTTTTGACATCACAGCCAATGACTGAATGTTAATCCCCTGTCTGCCACTTCTGAGCATGCCCAGGCTCAGTACAGGCTCAGTACAGGTTTCTAAATTGATCAGTTTCCATGAGACATCCAGAAGCATAGCAGGCATACAGTAATGAATTCATATGACAAACTATGATATATCAACATATTTTAAAGAGGCCATTCTTTCTAAAAGATGTTCTTATGAGGGTGGAGTTGCCCTCAAAACTTTAGTGTTACCTTGGACAACTCCTGACCCTTGCCGACCCTAATGAAGTGTCCTCTTGTATTGGGGTACCTCTTGTATGGGGTACCTGCAATCGTTCCTGAGAGGTTGACTGTATAAATGGTCTAGATAAGGTGGTCTAGTAAGTTTGCTGCTAGAAAAGTAAAGCTGGCCATACACATGCGATTCCACAGCATGTGTGCCGACAGATCACATTGGTATCTGACGGTACACATGCTATGGGAAGTGCATACACATACCCAACCGATCCCCATAAGCGGTATGGTGATCGGTCAGCCTTGTGGCCATACACCGTACAATTATATCGGCTCGCTCTGCTTCAAGTATAGGGAGCCGATACCGGCCGATAGAAATTTTATGGCATTCCCGCTCGATCGGAGTGCCGACTACATTCGTTCTTCAGCACTCCGATGGGTCGGGAAAAGCTCCTACACATGATAATAGGTAAATCCCGTCAATCCCCAACGTACCCATCATCCTTCATATGTATGGCAACCTTTAGGCAGGGTATGACCAGCATAAGCAAAATATGGTAAGTCTAATTATGGCAGAAAGGAAATTCTAGTTATCTATTCTATCTATTGTCTGGTGTAGTAACAAAATTCTATTGTGAAATCCAGAAAGACAATAAGGCTTCACGTATTCTCCCCGTCCTCCATTTCTCCATAATTAATAAATAACCAACTGTTCATTTCTTTTTTTACCTTTGTAAATAAGTTCCCTGCAGTCCACACAATGGGGCTGCGACAAGATGTCCATAATCTGGATTGCGATGTAGCCTATTAGGGGCGACACCAGAAAGCCAGGTTGGTGGGCATCTCTGTGTAGAACGATGTGTTATCTATCTTTAATGACGAGGCATGCGTATTATCCACAAATTAAAGTAAAAGTAATAGATCTTTGGTTTGACTAAACTGACGTCTCCACACCTCTTATTCTTCCACATTTATCCAGGCGAAAATAAAAATAACAATCAAACTTCCAGTCCATGTAAATTATTTCTATTTTCCCACCATAAAGTATCAATTATAGAAAATAAATGAATGGCACAGACAATCCAAATAGACCCCCGGCTGTCTACATCATTGTCCTACGTTGCATTAATTATAACACATCCCATAATAACCATGTAACCTAGAGATTTCCAAGGGAAACGGTTTATCTCTCATCTTGGAAATCAGTAGACTTATTTATTTTGCAAATTTGCATGTTCCTGTCTTTTTCAATGTAGTTGCCCACAATAAACACTACTACACATGTCCAGTTAATTCCACCAATCAGCACAAATAAATATGCAGCATTCCAGAGCTGCCAATTAACAACTGGCTGACCTCTCCATGATCTCTATCTTACTAGGGTGAGAAACATGATTTGAGGGGGATAAGAAACATGATTTGAGGGGGATAAGAAACATGATTTGAGGGGGATAAGAAACATGATTTGAGGGGGATAAGTATGATGCAACAAAGGGGAGTGAAAAAAATCTAAAATACATAAAGGGAACATGAACATTAGGAAAATCTTTCCTGAACGCTGAATTGGGTTTCTAACAGTTTCCTCCGGAAGGATCGGGAAGGGTTAGTTTTACTATAGGAGGAAGAAAACCCTAGAATAATGTAATAATAAGGTTAATTATGCCTTAACATGTAATATGATGGACGTTATGTCCAATATGATGGAAGAATAACCCTTGATCGCAAGGCACACGCACGATAAACACGTGTGTATGGGTTTGGTCGGGCATTGTTCCTTGATCCGCCATGGTGGATTGACCAATGACATTTGAAAAACGCCAGTTTGAAGCATGTGTGCACGCGTTTGGGGGGTCAGAAGTCGCCCGAATTATCGGATGTGCATACGAGGCTTAACACATAGTGAGCACACGTAGCACACAGCAATGTTAGGGGAGTTTTGCATGTTACATATCATACAGGTAGAGTTGAATCTGCTAAAAGTCACAGGTCACTGTCCTGAAAATAAAATCCTTCTCAATCTCCAATTAATAGAAAGGCCAAATTCCCATTGAGTGCACAGAGCTGTATTGAGTTGTGTAGTACATCCTATCACTGCTGTAACTGTATTCTACTGATTTCCTATCACTGCTGGAGGAAAGAGGAGAGGTAAGTAGAGTTTGGGGGGCTTTCTAAAGATAAAAATATAGCGGTTGGGGCTGGGAGCCCAGGGGGAATCTTACATCAATCTTACATCTTACATCGTTTAAAGGGTGGACATACCCTTTAAACGATAAGAACTTTTATTGAATAACCCTGTAAATATCTTCAAAATGTAAAAAATAATAATAATGAAAGTAAACTGCAAAAATACTCAGGATAGCAATTCCTCTTAATTTACCTAAACACTTAGAGTGGTGGGAATCTAATATTACATGTTGTGTCCAGCTAAACAGCAAGTGGCACATGCTGGTCAGGCAATGGAATGTGGGGATCCAACCAGGGACGTGGCTGCCGGCTGCTCAGAACGCGGGGGAGAGAGGTAATGTAAATAACTATCTGGGGACTTTCTCTAAATTCTATTAAGGCAGTTGAAGCTGGGGGACCAATACCTACATTATATACAAGGGGTTTAGAGCTAGGGGGAGGGGGAGAGTAAAACGGGAGGGAGAGGGGGGGGGGAGGACTCTCCTGCGTATGCCTCAAACCTTGTTGAGGTTGAGGCAGAGACAAGCACAGGACGAGTCATGGACAGCTACTACACTGCAGTTTTCCGAGCTTTGGAGGGGCATAGCAGGAGAACCATTTGGAGCAGAGATGTAAGGTAAGGATTTTTGTACACTATATAGTGGGGCTAGTATGGGGTTAAATTTCAGCTTTGGGGTTGACATGCCCTTTAACACTATTTTTAAACACTTTATCACCTTTTACTTATTATGACATCTTAAAGCATGTATTAAAACTTTTATATTAAGGTTATATCTATTTTTTATTACAAGTTATTGGTGTAATTTATGGATGGAGTTCCACAATGATACTTCATTTTGAAGAACTACTATTCCTCTTTAAATATTTATCCCCATCTAATATAACAAGGGACATATAGATAGATAGAGCCGGGTGGAACACATGACATCATCACTCGGCCACATCATCGCACCAAACCCGGAAGTAACCAGCAAATGAGGATAAAAAGCAGACAAACACTCAGAAAAACCATACAACCCTTGACGAAACTGCAAATAAGCAGCAAAACGTGTTGAGACCCCAAAAGGAACTTACCCAAGACTGTATTTTAAAGACAATAAAAGTCTTTAAAGACTTCCTTGACTTTGTCTCCAGAACTGATCTTATTAGTAGAAGTTAGCATGGATTTATGAGAAATAGATCATGCCAGACAAATTTAATTTTTTTTATGAGAAAGCCAATTAATACTTGGATATTGCGAAAGCTTTTGATCAGGGCCGTTTTTAGGCATAGGCCACCTAGGCAAAGAACTAGGGCGCCTATGTTGATCCAGGGCAATATTCTTCTCCCTAGCATCTCCCTGTTAGCTTTTACTTGCTCCTCTTGTTCAGCTGTAACCTGCAACATCGTGTCTAGTACAGAGCCTGAACTCCACACACTTTACGTAGCAAAAATGTTGCAATTTGCAAATGAACTAAAGGTAAAGGAAGGAGGGGGGGAGGATGAGCTCAGTGAAAGGGCATGTCCGCCCTAAAATTAATTTTTTAATATAAGATTCCCCCTGCCAGCCCAGCCCCAACCGCTATATTTTAATGTTTAGAAAGCTCTACTTACCTCCCCTCTTTCCTCCGCCGCGCTCCCGGCATTTTCTGGAAAGCAGAGGGGCGGGACCGGCAGTCGCGTCTGTGATTGGCTGAGCGGCAGCCAATCACAGACGCGCTGCCGCAGCTCATTTCGGCGGAGAAAGAGGAGAGTAAGTAAGTTTGGGAGCTTTCTAACATATAAATATAGCGGTTGGGGCTGGGGGGACAGGGCAAGCATATAGCTAAAGGGATTTACGCTAGGGGGAGGGAATCCTTAGAGGGAGGGGGAGGGGGAGGGAGAAGGCTGCAGTACGCATGCCAAATTCTCCCGGAGGCCAGGTAGAGGCAGAGTCCTATATGGACTCTGCTATCCTCCTGGTGGGCAGTTTTTGGGACTTTGGGGGGGGGGGGGACTACAGGAGAACCTATGAGCTGGGATTGGGGTAAGGATTACACTACACTACATGATGGGGCCAGTAGTTGGGGGGATTATAGTTTTGGGGTGGACATGCCCTTTAATAGTACTGAGGAGAACAGTTCTAAAATGCCAGGTAAAAGCTGCTGCAGACTTTATAACAATCAGGCATCCCACCTTTCCCTGAAGTTAAATCAGGGAATCTCCCTGATTTTAATGGCAGCTCCCTGACTCCCTGAAATAATCTGCAATCTCCCTGAAATGTGTTGTTTTGAATTAGAGTGAGGGAGCACAATGATGTCAGAGTCTTTTAGCAGTTAACAAGTGACAAAAACACTTAATAGTGACATGACTTGTATGCACCTGTGTCTGTTTTCATGAGTGTGTGTCTGAGATGTATGTATTTGTATGCAAGAGTGTCTGACTTTATGCATGCATTATGTGTTAATCTTGGGGTGGGTTTTTAGTGGGTGGGTATCCTCCCTGAAATGAATTTTGTCCGGGTGGGATGTCTGTAACAGTGGCCCCTGTGACTACAAGCCATGAGATCCCTATCCCTGCCTCTTTCTTCCCTCCACCCAACTCTCCAATTAGAACTTAAAGAGTAGGTGAGGAGTGAACAATTCAATGGAGACATGGATAGCAGGTATATACTGTATATCATGTCAATGCTGGCAGCTGGAAGGGTTAAAGGTAGTACTCTGCTGTCACAGAAAGTGTTAATGGCAAAACTATGGGGAAGTCTGTCTGGCACCGAAGGGTTAATAGCAATTCTCTGGAAGGTGCTGGCACTAAAGGGTTAATGGTAATGTTCTGCTGTCACTGAAATTATTAATGCCAATATTCTTAGAAAAGCACTGTTCTGCCCTACCCAGCTGGAAACAATTTCTGGGGAGAACACTGGTGCCATTCACTGAAACCTATCCTGTCCTTCCAATCAGTATTTCATTTGTGGCCAGTGTCGCTGCGTTCATACAAAAGTATGTATACACGCCTCACCTGGTACAGCGTGTGCCTCTTACCAACTAGTAAAGCAGTTCCACTATAAAGAACAGTCGCCATAGACAGTGTCAGAAGCAGAAGGAAGAAACCCAGCTGTAGTTAGACAGGCCAAGTTTTTGTGTGTTTTTTTGTTGTTGTGTTTTTGTTTTTTTTGGGGGGGGGAGCACCTAGGTGGGAGGGCGCCTAGGGGCACCAAAATGGGTAGAAACGGCCCTGCTTTTGATACTGTGCTACAGGGGTGACTAATGTATAAACTGAGGACTGTTGGCCTAGAAGAAAATATTTGTTCATGGGTAGATAATTGGTTATTGGATGGCAATCAGAGAGTGGTGGTAAATGGAGCTACATCTATGTGGGCTAACATTCTAAGTGCAGTGCCTCAGGGTTCTGTACTGGGGCCACTTCTTTTTAATTTGTTTATAAATGACTTAGAAGGGGGCATTAAGAGCAAGGTCTTTGTGTTTGCTGATGACCCTAAACTATGCAGAGCTTTGGAAACTTCAAATGATGTGCAAGTGCTGCAAGCAGACATAGATAGATTATTAAAATGGGCAGCAGAATGGCAGATGAGATTCAATGTTGATAAATGTAAGGTGATGCATTTGGGATCCCTGTGCCACCTTCACCATAAATAACTCTGTGTTAAGTGAATCTCTTAATAGAAAAAGATTTGGGGGTTCTGGTAGATAACAGACTTAGCTCTAGCAAACAATGCCAGGCAGCAACGGCTAGAGCTAGCAAGATATTGTCTTGTATAAAGAGGGGAATAGATTCAAGAGAGAAAAATATTCTCCCTCTTTACAAGACACTGGTAGGCCTCATTTGGAATATGTGGTTTTTGCAGTTTTGGAATCCTATATACAAAAGTGACATCTTGGAAATGGAAGCAGTTCAGAGAAGGGCAACTAAATTAATAAGGGGAATGGAGGGGCTTGACTATGCAGGCAGATTAAATGGAGGATAAGTTAGGGCTGTTTACATTGGAGAAGTGACATTTACGTGGGGATATGATCACCTTATACAAATATATTAATGGTCTATACAATAAACTCTCTGGTGCATTGTTCGCGTATAGGTCATATCAGAGGACACGTGGACATCCTTTAAGGTTGGAACAAAAGAAGTTTCATCTTCAGGTTAGGAAAGGTTTCTTTACAGTGAGAGCGGTGAAATTGTGGAACTGTCTTCCAGCAGATGTGGTAATGGTAATGGTAAAGTTCATTGATTAGCTTTAAAAATGGCCTGGATAGGTTTCTAAAACTACAAAATATAAAACTAAAAACTACAAAATACAAACGAGTATTATTACGCAGATGAGATTCAATGTTGATAAATGTAAGGTGATGCATTTGGGATCCCTGTGCCACCTTCACCATAAATAACTCTGTGTTAAGTGAATCTCTTAATAGAAAAAGATTTGGGGGTTCTGGTAGATAACAGACTTAGCTCTAGCAAACAATGCCAGGCAGCAACGGCTAGAGCTAGCAAGATATTGTCTTGTATAAAGAGGGGAATAGATTCAAGAGAGAAAAATATTCTCCCTCTTTACAAGACACTGGTAGGCCTCATTTGGAATATGTGGTTTTTGCAGTTTTGGAATCCTATATACAAAAGTGACATCTTGGAAATGGAAGCAGTTCAGAGAAGGGCAACTAAATTAATAAGGGGAATGGAGGGGCTTGACTATGCAGGCAGATTAAATGGAGGATAAGTTAGGGCTGTTTACATTGGAGAAGTGACATTTACGTGGGGATATGATCACCTTATACAAATATATTAATGGTCTATACAATAAACTCTCTGGTGCATTGTTCGCGTATAGGTCATATCAGAGGACACGTGGACATCCTTTAAGGTTGGAACAAAAGAAGTTTCATCTTCAGGTTAGGAAAGGTTTCTTTACAGTGAGAGCGGTGAAATTGTGGAACTGTCTTCCAGCAGATGTGGTAATGGTAATGGTAAAGTTCATTGATTAGCTTTAAAAATGGCCTGGATAGGTTTCTAAAACTACAAAATATAAAACTAAAAACTACAAAATACAAACGAGTATTATTACATATACTTGTAGTTCTGGTTGGTACAGGGATACTATATAATATTGAGAATTACTGGTATTAATACATATACTGTAGATCTGGTTGATCCAGGGATACTTTCCTATTGCGGTTTGGATTCCGGAAGTTCCCTGCCCCCTTTTAAGCTGGGTTTTTTGCCTTCCTCTGGATCAACTGTTAGGAAGGGTTTAATATTTTTAAGTGAATAGGTTGGATGTGATGGACATATGTCTTTATTCAAACTCAATTACTATGTTACTATGACAACTGTCTTTTTATTTACTGCTTAGTGAAAGCCTCTGAAAAACTCTGGATGCTGATTTGAGACTGATATTGCTCTAAGGAGGCACACATTTTATTGACTTTTATCTTGCACTATTACTTTTTTGTACTGTGCACTTGAAATAAAGGACATACAATGAGAAATAAGCAAGTGTCTTGATTTAATTTCTTATCTTAATTGATGGATTTATGCATAGGGTATCTACTGGATTTTAGTGATCAATAGTTTTTTTTTAATGAGTTATTTTCAACATATACCGGTAAATATGTATAACATGGTAGTAATAGTAACATGTACCATTTTGTAAACTGGTGTTAGGAAGGGGGGGTAGGGGATGAACCTTGGATTTGGATGGTGGTAGGAGTGTTGGGTAAGTTCAGTTCAGTATTTTTTTTTCCCTGGGGAATGGAATAGTCTCTTGTGCGGGGTAGTGCTTGGTTGTGGTATCTTTATCTTGATATGCTGAACTGTTGACGAAATCGTTGGTGATTGTAGTTCTTTCTTTTTCTTCTTCATGTCCTGTTCTGTTTGGTTTCTGACAGGTTAGTAGTTGCACAAAATAGGTTAGTAACAATTATTCATAGTATTGCATTTTTCCCTTTCTGATGTTCAAACAAAAAGTGATAATTACATTTTTTAATTCTAAATTATCCCATGGCCCATTCTCTCAAATGTGAGGCGTATGTGCTGTAGATCCACAATGTCCATGTTTTGTGAAAGAGGTGTATTGAGTCCTTTATGGTGTGGAACATTTTTTCGTAGGTCATGTTGGTATTTATTCTATTACCTGTTTAAAGTGGAGGTGGGGTTTCCTCCGTTGTGCTCCTATGTGTATTTTTGCTGCCAACATTATGTATTGTATTAATTTGTTGTTTTGATTGTTGAGTTCTGATATTTCTTCTCCCAGGAATTCTACTTTGGGGTCCGGGGGGGACTGTTAAGGTGATCTCAAATATTTTGGACCAGTAAGTTGTGGCTATTGGGCACAGCCACCATGTGTGGTAAAATGATCCTAATTCTGTGCAGCCTCTGAAGCATTCTGGGCTATTGTTCGGGTATATTTCGGCTAGGAGTGTGGGTACTCTATATGCTCTGTATAGTACTTGTAAGGATGTTTCCCTAAGGGCTACATTTAAGCTCCCTTTATTTATTTTTGAGTAAGTGTCTGCCCATTGTTCATTAGTTAGTTCTGTTCCTAAGTCTTGGTGCCAAGCTTTGATAAATGTGGGTGATTATGTTCCAGTAATATCATTTGGTATATGAGAGATAACTGTCCTTTCCCTCTTTTGTTTTTTAGGCATATTTGTTCAAATGGGGTTAAAGTAGGTTGTGGTGTGTTTTTCAGGGTATGTTTATTGTAATGTTTGGTTTGGAAAAGTTGGAAAAAGCCTTGTGGGTGGTTAGGTTTGTTTTTTTTAATTTCTTCGAAGGTTATGTTTTTGTTGGGGTGGAGGAAGTTGGTTAATCTGAACATCCCTATCTGTATGTATTATAGGTATCATAAGTGATGGTGGTGTGGTTAGCTGTTATTTGGTTTTAGTTTGTTCCCAGATTTTTAGTGTTAGGGTGGTGATTGGGTTTGTTTGTATATTTCGCTTTGAAGGTGGTAGCCATGGTAATGTATTTAGATGTAGGAATTTTGTAAGGTCCGATTCAAGTTCAATGTTTAATGAGTAGTGCCATGGGATTATTTGTGAGAGTTGTGCTGCTTGATAATATTTATGGATGTTTGGGACTCCCAGTCCTCCATTGTGTTTTGATTGGAGCATGATATTTTTATGAATTCTGGCTTTTTTTCCTCCCCATGTGAAATGCATGATTTGTTGTTGTAGTGGTTGTAACCAGTTTTTAGGGATATATATGGGGAGGTTTCGGAATAGATATAGGATACGGGGTAAGATATTCATTTTTACAGAGTTGATTCTGCCAGCCAAGTGATAGGTTTTGTTCCCCATTTGATTAGGTCAGTTTTTAGTGTTTGTAGTAAAGGAGTAAAGCTTTTTGTGTATAGTGTATCTATAGATGGTGTTAACCATATGCCTAGGGTTTTTATTCCTGTGGATTTCCAGTTTAGTTTAAAATTTAAGGCTAGTAGATCTTCTATTTTTGGAGGGATGTTAGATTTAGTGCTTCTGTTTTATCGTGATTTAAAGGGAATGTCCACCCCCAAAACTATAATCCCCCCCACTAATGATGTAGTGTAGTAAAATCCTTACCTCACATAAGGTTCTCCTGTAGCCCCCCCCCCCCCCCCCAAAGTCCCAAAAACTGCCCACCAGGAGGATAGCAGAGTCCATATAGGACTCTGCCTCCTATCTGGCCTCCGGGAGAAGTTTGGGATGCGTACTGCAGCCCTTCTCTCCCTCCCTCCCCCTCACTCTCCCTCCCTCTCCCTCCCATTTTGCTATCCCTCCCCCTACCATAAAACCCCTTGCCCATAAAATTGAATAACTTCCCCCAGCCCCAACCGCAAAAAAAAATATTTTAAGAAAGTCCCCCAAACTCTACTTTCCTTCCCTCTCTCCCCCGGCATTCTGAGAAGCCGGCAGCCGCGTCCGTGATTGGCTGCCTCTCAAGTTGGGAAGTGTTATTTAGGCTGTTGTATATGTTCGGTAAGGATATTTGGGGGGGATTGTAAAGTTAGGGTAATATCATGCGCAAATAGGCAAATTTTGTATTCTTTCTCTCCAATTGTGATCCCTTTTATTTTAGTGTCTTGTCTTATTTGTGTTGCGATTACTTCCATTCTTAGGATGAATAAAATGGGGGAAAGGGGGCATCCCTGCCTCATTCCTCGTTGTATGTTAATGGGGAGTTGGTTTTGTGATGGGAGTCTAATATATGCAGAAGGTGTTTTATAATATGCTTTTAGAATGTTGAGGAATGGATTGGGGAAATGGTAGGTTTGTAGGGTTTGGAATAGGAAGGACCAGTTTAGGGTATCAAAAGCCTTCTCTATATTAAGGATATGAGGCAGCTTTTTATCTGTTGTTTTGTCGTGTAAGATATGATATTACATAGTCGCCTGGTGTTATCCGAGGCTTGCCTCCCTGGGACAAAGCCTACTTGATCTAGGTGTATGAGGGTGGGTAAAAATATGTTGATTCTGTTGGCCATTAGTTTTGCTAGTATTTTTATATCTTCATTGATAAGGGATATTGGTCTATAGTTTTTGGGTTCTAGGGGGGATTTTCCTGGTTTGGGTATTAAAGTGATATGGGTTGTCATCATTTCTGGTGGGAGAGTTTTTCCTTGCATTATTTCATTGAATAGTCTAGTTAGGTGGGGGGCAAGTAGGATGTTATATTTTTTGTAATAGAGTCCTGATAGACCGTCAGGTCCTGGTGCTTTGTGGTTTTTGAGGGCTTTTATTGTTTTGGAGACATCTTGTATGGTAATTGTTTTTCCTAAAGTGTCTTGCATGTCTTGGGTTAGTTTTGGGAGGTTGGTATTGTTTAGAAGTTGTTGTTGTTGTTTAGGGTTTAGATCAGTTTGTTGGGAATATAGGGTTGAATAGTATTCGTAGAATGTTTTATATATTTGATCTGGATTTCTGGTCTCTTTCCCTTGTGGTAAGTTGATGCGTTTGATTCCGTGTCTAGGTGGTTTGGGGGTGAGTAGGTTGGCTAATGCTCTATCTGCTTTGTTCCATTTATAGTACATAGTTTGCTTTTGCCAAGTTAGATTTTTTTCAACTTCTATTGGAAATAGTGCATGTATTTGTTGTCTTATCAATTTGATTTGAGGATATAAAGTATTGTCATCTGTCTCAGCATGCCTGGTCTCTAATGTATGCAGTTCAGCATTTAGTTTACGGATTGATTCCTGAGATATTTTTTTATGTTGGGAGGCTAGTTTTATGAGGATGCCTCTGATGTAGGGTTTGTGGGCTGCCCACACCCAGGGGAATTCTGGTAAGCCTTGGTCATTAAAAGTGAAGTATTCATTTAGTGATTTCAATATTTCTTGCTTTATATGAGGTGAGTTCAATAATGATTCGTTAAGTCGCCATACAAAGTTATTTGGGGGTATAGAGTTTGAAAGTTTGATTTTGACTATTTTATAGTCGGACCAGGCACACTGTTTCAGCTTGGCTTCTTGTGTTTTACATACAAGTTGTGGTGTCCCCAACACATAATCCAAACGTACATAACATTTATGAGGAGCTGAGTAGAACGAGTATTCTCTGCTATTTTGGTTTAATTCCCCCCATAAATCAGATAGAGACAGGTCATCTAGTAATTTATATACAGTTTTTATACGTTTTTTGCTATAGTTTAATTTGCGGTGGCTGGACCTATCCCAGGTCAGGTTCATGGGGAAATTTAGATCCCCTGCGATTAAGGTATAGGTAGAAAGTGTGGTTTGCATTGTATGATAGTGTTTGGGACAAATTTATGTTGATTTGTATTTGGGGCATAAATGTTAAGTAATGAGTAGGGTCTGTTTTCTATGAGACAATTTAGTAGGAGGAATCTCCCTTCTTCGTCTTTTTTGTAGTGAATTATTTGTATGTTTAGGGATTTATGGAACAGGATTGAGACCCCATTCTTTTTGTTGGGGCCCATTGCAGAGTGAGTTTGGGTATAATTTTTATTCAGGAATTTAGGATGGGATTTCGTTGAGAAATGTCTCCTGTAGAAAAACGATGTGGGGATGGTGTTCCTCATATGATTAAAAGGCTAAGGCCCTTTTCTGCTAAGAGTTCAAGCCTCTTACGTTATGGGATATACAAATTAATGATCTGGGTGATTTTGGTCTAGCCATGGCATTATAATATTATTATGTTTAACATTTGGGTGGTTAGATTTTAGTACCTTAATAGTAACATTTGGTAATAGATTTTTGTTTATAATCATATAATACATTTTAGAACATTTTGATATATTTGTTCTGACATTAGGAAAACATTTTTGTATTTGTTTGTGTTTTCTTATATAGATATTATACCGATCTGATAAAGAGAGAGTGAACAAGATTAGAACATATGAACATAACATATAAACATAACAGGACTGTCTGTAAGACAGGTATTTGTTTCTCATCTCTTATTAGAGATGAGAAAGTCCACTGCAAGTGTTTGGGGGTGTCGGTTTCCCTTCTCCCATATTTTATATGTTTTGTTCGAAGTGTAATTTTAAGTGTTTGGTTATTTATATTTACGATTTTGCAGGGGTTGGAGACTTGGTGTGATCTGGTTGGTTCCAGAGCTGGCGTTTTTCCTTTTTGGGTAGGTGCTGGGACTGGGGTCCATGATCTTTGTAGGTTTGCGTAGTGCTTGGTGGTTTGGTGTAGATGTAGGAGTTGGTACTTTGATGTTCAAAGTACGTAGTATTTGTAATCCATCTGCAACGTTGTTGATCACATATTGTGCGTTGTTTGTTGAGAAGAGGAGTTTTAAGGGATATCCCCATCTATATCTTATTTTATGATCCATCAGTGCCTTCGTTATGATCTTTAGGGATTTGCGTTTGGCTAATGTTTGGGGGGCTAGATTGGCATAGAGTTGAAATTTGTGTCCTTGGAATTCCAGGTTGGGATTTTTGCATGCTTCTTGTAGTAGTAGTTCTTTGGTGGTGTAGTAGTGTAATCTGGTAATAATGTCTCTTGGTAGAGTATCCATTGGTGGTTTAGCAAGTGCTCGGTGGGCTCTGTCACAGAGGAGTTTGTCTTTTTCTAGGTCTGGTAGTAGTGATGAGAAAATGGTGTCCGTGATTTCCCAGGCATTTGCATATTTTTCCGGGATGCCCCTGATTCTTAGATTGCATCTTCTCAATCTATTTTCTAGGTCTTCTATTTGTGATGATAAGAGGTCATATTGTATTTGTAGAGAGGAGATGTCGTCTTTTGCTATTTGTATTGTTTCGGTTAGGTCATCTTGTTTGGACTCTATATTTCCTATGTGTTGTCCTAGGTCTTGCAGGTCTGATCAGAGTGGTTCTAAGGCTATATTTAGCTCTTCCTTTAATAGTGAGTGAAAATCTGATAGTGTCAGGGTTGGTGTAGAGGTTGCCATATTTGATCTGGTACTTTTAGTAGTTGTTGGTTGCGGGTTTTCTGATTCTTTTGCTTCTTTGTGCTCTGGTGATTGCCTGCTTTGATGTTGGAAGCTGTTTAATTTTGCAGTTGTTTGTTTAGCTATTGTTTTAGGTGGCATTCCGAGGTTGTTTTGGTTAACTTTTGTGTTAAAGTCCCGTCTGGTTTCTAAGATAGTTTTGTTGGACAGTGATGAGACGGTAATTGTTGTGTACTGTGAGGCTTCTGTCACGTATATTGGCTTATATAGGTTGTAGTTTTGGAGCGTGTTCGGCTTTATCGTCCTTTGCTCTGCCTTTCACCAATGTGGTGTTTTGAGTGGGTTCCCGTTTGTTATGGGTGTCCCCTGTTCGTTAGTATGTCTTGGGCTACGTTATTTGATTATGGTATGTTGTGAGGCCTGTCACATTTTCCGGCCCATATAAGTTTCAGTGTCAAGGCTTATCCGGTCTCACTGTCTCTCATTCTGTCTTTTACCTCTGAATTATTCCAGGTGGGTTCCCTTTTATTATGGGTATCTCCTGCGGCTGTTTTGCTTGGTTTTGGCGTACCGTGATGTCTCAGCCACGTGTCCCGGCCTGTGTGAGCTGCAATGTCGGGTCATGCCTAGCCTCACCACCTCTCGCCTTGCTTCCTACCAGTGAGATACCTCGGGTAGGCTCTTGTGTCTGACATCGGGTGTCCCCTGTCCGTCAGCCTGATTCTGGTTGTCTGGTCATAGTATGCTGTGGAGTCTCCTCCACGTGTTCTGGCCTGCGCCAGCTACAATGTTCGAGTGTGGTCGGTTTCAACGTCACCCGGTTTAATTTCTGTTGTTAAGGTGTTTCAGGTGGGTTCTCATTCGCCATGGGCGTCCCCATCTGCCGGTACACTTCGGTTTTAACCGTTTGCTAATGAATATGGGATCGGGTAGAGGAGCTCTAAGATAGTGCCATCTTTGCTGCTCACGAGCGCCCCCCTATGTATTGGATTTTAAAGTGATAAGTTATTAAATACTACACTACTTCTCTTTTATTTTGGGTAACACTGTTGAGGGAAGGGCTCTCAGTCCTGATTAAGATAATACTAGATGATAAATTTCGGTGGAACAGGGACAGCATTTTCCCAAGAATTCAACACTGCACCCATCCTGCAGCGCAAGAAAGGATTTACAGTTTTACAAAATATATATACTGGGTTATTCAATAAAACTAAAAGTTCTTATTGTTTAAAAAGGTGGTAATTTTGCTCCAACCAATCAGATGTAAGCATACAAATGTTAAATAAGATCTGATTGGTTGGGACAAAATTAGCACCATTTTAAACAATAAGAACTTTTATTGAATCTCCCTGATAATATCAGGTTATTATCAAAGCAAATAAGGGGGGTGAGTTCCAGAAGTTAGGTGGCTGGATGACTACCACACTGTGCTATGTATGTCTATGCATCTCAACAGTTTATACACATTCAGTGACTGATAGTTCAGTAGGTATGTATTACCAAGACCTTTCATGTAGATATGTAAGGTATCACCCACGTTGTTAGGGATATATAGGGATTCTGTTATAACAAAAGTATGGTATCAAAAAATAGTAATCATTTTGTATATAGCTGTGATTGAGTTGGATTGTGTATCCTGTAAAGCGACATGCTTTACAGGAAACATAAAGTATAAAGTTCATAAAGGGTCTACAAATTGGGATTTTGGGTGGAACCATGCGGGAGGTGTTCCAAATGGAGGGTAAGCAAAAAGAAGTTTTACCTGTTTATCTGACATCCAACCAGTTCAGGGCTCCCTTTAGAGTATCAAATATTTTTGTAATCCCATCGGCCTCTACACATAATCTGGTTGGGTGCATCACTCAGTATTTCTAATTAAGCTGTTGTAGACGTTTCTTAATATCAGTGAAGGACACACGTTTCTTCTGGAGGAGTCTGGGAAAATTTGAATTGTGGAATTTTTCTTGAATCAAGGCTGTACTCTCTGTTCTAAAAAAAAAATCACATCTTGGTTTCTAGCATTCAGTATACATGTAATTATTGGTCTAGGGGGTGCACCTGAGATATTTGTTTTCACGCTAAACCGGGGGGACAGTATCTTCTATATGTAATATTCTATTTTCAGTCTCACCAACACATTGCCTGAGCGTGTGCATGTCCTGACAGCACTGCCAGGTCGACTTTTACCTTCTCGATTAGTGTTGTTAATGAGTGTAGAGCCCTTAAGCCTTAGTTGCTGGTAGCTGTTCTGTATGGCCTGCACAACCGTGTCTGGGTCTGAGGGGAGTACTGGATCATTCATTGGTAGTACATGCTTGGGTCTAATGCACTGGGGATTCAGGAGCAATGTCCTCCACGTGGACTTCTGCTTCCCCACTGCACTCAAAGCATTGGAGCTTTTTGAGCTTTAGATTTTTTCATAGATTTGTTGAACATGTGGATAGTCTGTTTATAAGCTGTTGGGATCCAATTGTAGCCTAATAAAAGCATTGGATTTCTGAAGCTCGCAGGAGCTATAAAGAGTAAAGACGCATGTCCTAATCAGTTGCTTGTTTATCATAATACCACCTTTACTACAAAAAAAAATAACTACATCTACCAACTACGTTAAGAGGGGCAGTTAAAAGAGTCAGACTCTTTTGTGTAATGGCACAAGATAATATCTAAACAAACCTCTTTCACTCTAGCTAAAATGTATAGTGTACACAGCTATACTACTTCCATAAACAATGAAAATAAGCAGGTCCAGGAATAGAAGACTCCCACAGATGTCTTAAATATTTGCTTTATTCGCATAACATGTTTAGTGACCTGTGGTCCTTTATCAAATGTGACAAATACGGTAAAAATAAAAAACGGAAACCGGAACCGCAGAAAGTCCACTGCTAATTATCTTCAATAACTGCCCTTCCCGGCAGTGTATCGACTTTTACTGCAATAATCGTGGAACCGGAACACAATGACAAGCTAAAAACTGGAACATTCCCGGAACGAAGCCAAGGCTGTTGTTGCTTTTGGTATGTACATGGCTGTAAAAGAATAAATCCAGAGGTGAATAAATCCGGAGGTGAAGTCCCTGCAGTGCTGGGTGTGTGATGGAACTTTATCACTGAACTGTCTGTTCACTGTGCGATCACCTCACTCACGCTCTACCGGCAGAATATTACCTTTGACTCTTTCAGCTGCCACCATTGACATGATATACAGTATGTACCAGCTGTGCAGGGGAGAGATAATATAGGACAGTGTGACTCCTTTAGTATAATAAAGATTATAGAGAGCTATGGGGGTGCAGGGAGAAAAAAGGGTGCATTATTATTTAGGTACATCAGGGTACAGAAAGTAATGTGTTGTAAAGAAGGACGGGAGGGGTGGCTGCACATAGCATTACAGGGATGGTTACTAGGTGCATTGGTTAGGGTGTGGGGATAAGCAAAGGGTGACAGTGCACTGGTATTATTTCAAGGGATATGAGGGAAAGAGTAGGAATGGGTAACAGAGCCATATAGTACAGAGGAAACAGCTGGCTGGTATCACTTACATAGTAACATAGTAATTAAGGTTGAATAAAGACATACGTCCATCAAGTCCAACCTATTCACCCTCTTTATATATATATTTTTTTTTTTTAACCCTACCTAACAGTTGATCCAGAGGAAGGCAAAAAACCCCAGCTAAAAAGGGGGGGAAAATTCCTTCCTGACTCCAAACGGCAATCGGAATGTATCCCTGGATCAACCAGATCTATATGCATTAATACCAGTAATTCTCAATATTTTTTAGTTTTAGAAACTTATCCAGGCCTTTTTTAAAGCTATTCAATGAACATGCCATTACCACATCTGCCGGAAGACAGTTCCACAATTTCACCGTTCTCACTGTAAAGAAACCCTTCCTAACCTGAATATGAAACTTCTATTCTTCCAACCTTAGAGGATGTCCACATGTCCTCTGATATGACCTATTAGTGAACAATGCACCAGAGAGTTCATTATATGGCCTATTAATATATTTGTATAAGGTAATCATGTCCCCACGCAAACGTCGCTTCTCCAATGTAAACAGCCCTAACTTGTCTAATCTGCCTGCATATTCGAGCCCCTCCATTCCCCTTATTAATTTAGTTGCCCTTCTCTGAACTGCCTCAATTTCCAAGATGTCCCTTTTGTATATGGGATTCCAAAACTGCACAGCATATTCCAAAGGAGGCCTTACCAGTGCCTTGTAAAGAGGGAGAATAATATTTTTCTCTCTTGAATCTATTCCCCCTTTTATACAAGACAATATCTTGCTAGCTCTAGCCGTTGCGACCTGGCATTGTTTGTCTGTTATCTACCAGAACCCCCAAATCTTTTTCCATTACAGATGCACTTAACACAGAGTTATTTATGGTGTAGGTGGCACAGGGATTATTAAATCCCAAATGCATCACCTTACATTTATCAACATTGAATCTCATCTTGCCATGCTGCTTCCCATTTTGATAATATATTCTAGGTCTGCTTGCAGCACTTGTACATCATTGGAAGTTTCCAAAGCTCTGCATAGTTTAGTGTCATCACCAAATACTGAAACCTTGCTCTCAATGCCCTCTTCTAAGTCATTTATAAACAGATTAAACAGAAGCGGCCCCAGTACAGAACCCTGAGGCACTGCGCTTAGAACTTTAGCCCACATAGATGTAGCTCCATTAACCACCACTCTCTGTTTGCGGTCCAATGACCAGTTCTCTATCCATGAACAAATGTTTTCTTCAAGGCCAACAGTCCTCAGTTTACACATTAGTCGCTTATGTGGCACAGTATCAAAAGCTTTTGCAAAATCCAAATATACCACATCCACTGCTGTGCCTGAATCTAGCTTCTTACCTCACTTCTTCATAAAAACCAATTAAATTTGTCTGGCATGATCTATTTCTCATAAATCCATGCTGACTACTACTAATAAGATGATCCCTGGAAACAAAGTCAAGGATATGATCCCTTAACAAGGTTTCCATCACCTTCCCTACCACTGATATTAGGCTTACAGGTCTATAGTTTCCAGGCTGTGAATATTTTTTTTTGAATATTGGTATTACATTGGCTTTTTTCCAATCCAGCGGCACATCCCCAGACAAAAGCGAATCTAAAAAGACTTAAAGGGCACATGCCCTGGGTGTAGTGCCTGTTGCCACAAATGTCACCATGGATGAACACATAAAGCCGCAGCCCCCCAAAAAACAAAACACTGCTTCAAGTGAATCTTTGTGCGCTTGGTCCATAACTGTTTTTTTTTTTTTTTCTTTTTACCAGCAAAAGCATTTGGAAGTTGTGTTGCCCAGAACCCCCCTGTCTGCTTGCTAAGTAAAAAGTTGCAGTCTGCTTCTCCATATCTCCAAGTGCAGATGCCTGTACCATAGATTGTAACATTGTTATATAGATTGTTGAATCTATTGTTAAAATTTTAATAGAGCCACAAGTAAGAAGTTGCAATTTTGTTTCAGAAAAGGATCTACCCTGTGCAGCAACTGTATCTATTTTCTAACTATAAACAAAGCCTTCTTATAACAGAAGGTATTTTGCAGTCTTGTACTATGTGAATAGCATTGCCCACAAAATCTAAAAAACAAGGAGTAATTTCTTACTCCTAAGTTTCCCAGAGTAAGGGGTGGAGATATGCAAAACTTCCCTTTTATGTCCTTTGGTTAAAGCATCCCAGATAGCAACGATACATTAAAACAATTTTTTAGATTTAACATCATGCATTAAAATTGAAACAACGTTGAATGTCAATGTTGTTTTAGCATCGATCTTGCTCGTCGGTAAGGCCATTTATTCAGCGTTGATTTACTACATTGATTCAATACTGATTCAATAATAACTCAGATAGCAAAGCCACATTGAAAGAATGTTGGTTAATTATCTGATATTATTGAAATGATATTGATCTTTAATGTTGTTTTAGCATTGATCTTGCTAGTTGGTAAGACCATTTATTCAGCGTTGATTAACTACATTGAATCAACACCGATTCAATAATAACTCCTATAGCAAAGCCCCATTGAAAGAATGTTGATTAATTATCCCATATTATTGAAAGAATATTGATCTTTAATGTTGTTTTAGCATTGATCTTGCTTGTTGGTAAGGCCATTTATTCAATGCTGATTGAATACATTGATTCAATCATTAAATATCTATTAAAGTACTGTACATAATAATACTATAATCCACCCCCATGGTGGGTCACAATGGGACCCGACAGTACGATTATTTCCTTATAATCGGCGCGCTACTACATAGTAGCGCGCCGATTATAAGTTGGCTTCCCTAACCTCACCTGTTTTCTCTCCCCTTCCCTATAGCTTTCCCTTGGCGGACACTTGTGGCGTCTCCTGTGCCACTGTGGATGGCGCAGCTCCTCCTCCTGCACAGTGCTGAACTATCGCGCGAGTTTCTGCCGAATCCCTTGCGCAATAGATCAGACCTGTACAGGACGTAACACGGACAAGAGGAGCCGCGCCATCCACAGTGCTGCAGGATATGCTAAACTTACTGTCGGCCAATGGAACTAAAGACAGAGGTGAAGGGGGGGAAAACAGGTGGGGGAATTGAGAAGGGGGGGAAGGAATAAATGGCAGAGGATAATTCCTAATCCCCCCCCATCCCTGCACAGAGGCCAGATTGATTGAGGGGATGGATTATAATAAATAATGCACCCCCTACTGTAAATTATTTGGATATTAGATGTCACCTCGGAGTTCCGCGCCCTGTATAAAAGGCACTCGGCCTGCGGCCTCGTGCTTTTATATGGTCACGGAACTCCTCTGTGACTTCTAATATCCTTATAATTTACAGTAGGGGGTGCATTATTCACTATATTGTGTGGATTGTATTGCAAGTGATGTAAATGTATAATGCTAAACCAGTTAGCAGACAGATCTTACCTACTTAAAATGGCATCTTTCTCTAAACTCCTTCATAACATGCAGACAATACCACTCTTTAACAGCATAATGATGCTACCAGACATCATTGGGGCCTTTACTAAATTTCTGGGGGGTGGATGAAAGTCTAGAATAGCTTTAGCCAAACTATACCTCTCTAAGGCGCTTGGAAGTACAGTATAGCAGTTTCAAATGTAAGCAGCTATGAATAGACATGTTTGAAATCGGCTCTTCAATACCAATTATTTTTCCAATACCCAACTGGAACAGCCTTTAGGTGCTATTTTTAAACAAGCAAAATATAGTTTTAGATTTTCAATATTCTGTTTTTTTTCTGCCATTTTTTCCCACCAAGTTTACATTAACAAAATTTATAAAATGGTAAAAAATCGCAGGTAAAAGGGATATTGCTGCAAATCTAACAAAGTAAATGGTGTTGAGCTAAAATCTAGCGCTCTTTTACATATATTTAAACTTAGTCTCACCACGGTCACTAAAAGCCATTCTATATTGTAACCCAAAAGTTCTACCACCTAAACTCAAAACTGATAGCTTGAATATGGACACTAACATAGCAAAGCCCATCTTTTCCTTAAAGCTTAAGGTGTTCCATATTTGGTATCAGAATTGAATATATTATATGGAAGATGTGATATTCCTTGATGAGAAACGATATTAAACATCTCCAAAAATTGTGTATAACATTCTCCAATTCCACTTTCTGCAATACTGTATATTAATTAGCTTTTGACAAGCAGAACATCTAAACTGAACACTATATCCAATTGATGCTTTCCCTTTTCACATGTTGAGGCTGGTTCTAAGCTCAACTTATGACAACTGATTTTAATATTCAGGACATAGTACCCACAATTTTATTGTCTCAAAAACATTAAAAAGGTTACTATCAAAGAATGGTGGCAAGAAACCCAATGCAAGTTTATCCACATAACCTATTATGCTTTTAATCACCCCATTTGATCCCAAAAGAGCAGAAGGAACCTAGAAATATCTGCCATAAATGCAAACAACCAACTGCTAATCTATCTCAAAATCTTTGGTTTTACCCAAGGCTCCCACATATTATACACTTTTAAGACATTTGAAAGTTTTGGTGTTTGATCATCAACACTATCAAAAGTCTTAGAAGAGCAGAAGGAACGGTTTATTTTACAGTCCCATTAAATGTTTTCCACTCTGGCCCACTTATTTGAAATCAAACCTCAAAAGCTAAAAATATTAGGCCATTGTATGAGCATTGGTCTAACATCATGGGAATGTCAAGAGCTAAGTAAGTGTATGGGCACCTAAATGGCCAGCATTAAGCTGGGTACACACTTTGCAATTCTTCGTCCTGACCGACCATTCAGCACTTCTGACCGGTCAGCCAGGACAAAAGACCATCACCCCTGGTTTTCAGGCAAGTCCAATAGCCCGTTCGTCTGATTCGGCCCAATCGACCGGTCGATCGGCCCGAAATATTGCATAGTGTGTACACAGCCTAAGAACCAATTCTCCTCTTGATAGAGCAGAATTAGAGACATTGCACAAAGAAATTAAACACAGAAAGATTCTTAAAGAAAAACACATAAGATTTTTTTCACAAATGGAGGCAATTTATTGATAAAATTTTACCAGAAGATTTTATTAATTTTTTAGTTTGATAACTATGTTTTTACCGTTAGCCCATCAAACTATTAATTGCTTTGTACCAAAAACATTTTTTAGGTTTTTTCTTTTTCATTTATGTTTTTTTGGAACACAATACAGTGCACAGGCCTTTAGTCTGTATCTTTGCAACAATGGGAATTAACTAAACTTGATATAAGCATATACTCTGGAAGGGGATCAGATTCCTGTGTTACTGTTTCCTTGGAGTTCACTTATCCTTGATGATTCTGAGACTGTTTTCTCATTTCCTAGGACAATTTAACAAGAATGGTTAAAACTTGCATTAAAGGGTGCATCCAAACAAACTTTTAGGATTAGTCTAATTGCCCCACAAAACCTTGACTTTGCTAGGTTCTTAGTGTTCCAAAACCTCGACTTTTCTAGGTTCATACAGGGTTATTCAATAAAAGTTCTTATCGTTTAAAATGGTGTTAATTTTGCCCCAACCAATCAGATCTTATTTAACATTTGAAAGCTTACATCTGATTGGTTGGGGAAAAATTAGCACCATTTTAAATGATAAGAACTGTTATTGAATAACCTTGTTAGTGTTTAAAGGTGCTGCAAAATCTACTTACCAGCCCTTGTTCCCCCGTTGGCTGTCTTCTGCTTAGCTTCCGTGCATGGAAGCTGCAGAAGGGTCCGGATCAGCAGCGGCGAATGTGATTGGCTGACACTATGATGGTTTGAGTTCTTTGTACGGTCAGATATATTTAGAAGATATAAAAAAATAAGTTATAAAAAGCTAAACCAATTACTGTTGAAAAGCCGAATATAAATTAAAACAAAATAGTAAAATATCCGTGCATGTTTATTAATAAATAAAAATTTCCAAACATTGTAAAAAAGAACATACATCTTCAATTTTTGAAATCAGTATAATGTGTTCAAAAACTGTGGTCTATATCCAAGTAGATTCCATATGAAAGGAAAGCTTCCTACCTTAGCATGAGTCTATAACCACCATTCTATGTTACAGTGTTCATTCTGCTTTTCAAAATGCATCACAGAAAATCAAGTGACTGAATGACTCCCAAATGCCAATTAGTCCCATGACTCGCCCAGTAAACCAATTGCAACACACACTCTACATACTACTTTCTTGCAGAGGACCGGAACTCCCCCTTTACTTAGCACTTATCTCTATGACACCAGAACCTATGATATTGTTCACCGTCCGGCAACTTGTTTGGATGCACTAGTTGCTGCCTCAGTGTATTGTTTGATTTAAAACAGACATGGATATAATGTTTGTTGTAAATGGTTTATAATTTCTTCATATATGATGACAATGTTCTTTTTCCTGTCTTCCTTTCCCCAGTCACTGTTGGTATTTGTGTTCTTTTCTTTCCTTCTAACTGTTTTAACAAAGGCCCAGTCCGGATATACACAAGTTTAGGGGCTCCTCTGAGATGTTTAATTTCTTTAGCCTTTGCCTCTGTGCTAGTGGGTGTTCTCTGCTCTGTGTTGCAGGGTTCTGATGACACCCAGCTTGTTATCTAAGGGTTGTTAGAGTAAAACATTAAATACTGGTCAATGTGGTTTAGTTTTCTGTAAACCTTCAGTTTACCTTTCTCCCTGACTTCTACCACCACCAAAGCTAGCATGTTGTTTTGTACCTATTCCCTTTGTACTTCCTTCTGGTGGATTTAACCCAAGTGTCATCCAAGTCTCGAACCAGTGGCTGGGTGCAATGTTCCTGAAGGTATAAAAGACCTGTTTTTCCACTCCTCCACATTTGCCACAATGGGTGAAACTGGAGATCCCATATCACATCCATGGTTTTGCTTGTAGAACTTATCCTTATATTGAAATATGTGATATTCAATTCCGGTAGGGACACCATCAGATCTGTTCTGCTGTTAAGGGCATTGTCTTGGCACAGCCATTTTCTCACAATTCCAACAGCCTCCTTGGTGGGTATACAGGTGAAGAGGGATGTCACATCATAGATACCATCGTTTTTTTCTGCACCAAGTCTTAGTTAAAATCCTGGGAGTTCTAGATGTGATGCTGAACTTCCAACAAGGGCTCCAAGATGTGGCTAGGTATTTCACCACCTTGTATGTTGATGCGTGCTGACTTTACCTTTGAAATTGTTCTTATTTTAGGAACATAGACAGCGATCACGTCTATGATTCACATGTATGCTACAATGTACAACCAAACTTATTGATCACAGATAAGTCCATTTATAACACTGGGTATAAAAACTGTCAGATACAGTGTTGTTTACCGAAATAATCTTGCCAATGATAGTAAACCTAATAAAATTATTGCTAAATACCAATATAGCCCATATGAAGGAACCTTGTTTGGTTTTGCCATCACAATTTCAGTCATCAAACTAAAGTTGAAATCAAATAGTTTAGACTGGCAATATTCCACACACCGACACTTGGGTATATTCCACAAACTTGCCAGCAGAATAAACCTGTCAAGTTTATGCCTACCCTTATGTAAGCTTTACATACCTAAACAGCGCCGCCTACCATGAAGCAGCGTGAAAAACTGCTCAGGGCGCGTGTCACTGATAAAACAAGAAAGGTGGCGACTTGTCATATATTTTGTTAATTTTCCCTTACCGATCTCACGCATTGCGGGCAGGCGCAGGGCCACTGCACTTGGACGCTTTAGATCCAGAAAGAAGGCGCTTCATTGGCTGGACTACCCGTCAATCAGGGCCTGTCTCAGGATATCTGCAAGCGTGATTGGTCCTGCAGCCACGCTGGTATGCCCCTCTGTGCGTAGGTTACGTGACATATGCACAGAGGGGTACTGGAGCGGCTGCAGGACAAATCAGGAGGCTTCCTGAGGCTTGCCCTGATTGGCGCTTAGTCCAGCCAATGAAGCGCCTTCTTTCTGGATATCATCTTAAGCTAAAGTGTCTAAGACTAAAAGCACAGGGGCAGTGCGGTTACTGTAAGGAATTTTTTTTTTTTAAATTAAATAATTAAGTTGCCGGTTAAATTGTTTTAGGAGTGCTGAAACTCCCTGGCAGGGTCAGACTGGCCTGCTGGCTACGGCGGGCGGGGGGGGGGGTGGTAGGTAGGTAGATAGATGACAGACAGATATGGAGAATAGATAGAAGTTAGAGATAGATATTAGATAGAGTGATAGACAGGCAGACAGATAGACAGACAGAGACAGACAGATAGACACACAAAGATAGATAAATAGATCGATAGATAGCAGAGATAATAGCAAGCATAGATAGGTAGTTAGCAAGATAGATAGATAGATAATAGCGATAGATAGATAGCCGAGATAGATAAACATCAGAGATAATACTAGACAGATAGAAGAATAGATAGATGAGATGATAGTTAATAGATAGATAGATAGATAGAGATAGATAGATAGATGATAGACGAGTATATAGCTAGACAGGCAGACAGACAGACAGATTAATAGATGATAGACAGAGAGTGGCGTCCGGTCTGCAGGCTTCCCTGTTTTACAGAGCCCCCCTGTTCTGAAGGGCCCCTTTGGTCTCCAGTCCCCCCTGGTCTGCAGGGACCCTCCCCAGGGCCCCTCTGGTGTGCAGAGCCTTTTTTTTTTTCTGCTGAGTCCTCCTAGTAAAATCAGCATTTCCTACTGTGTACTCTGGTGATGTATCTCTATTACAGGGTTACCCTATGTTGGGAGTGTCTGACACTGTAAAGTAGAAGATTAAAGAGAACCATGACCGCCAGCTTGGAGCGTGGCTGAAATGCTACGGTTAAGGTTCTGACACACCTTCTGTCCTTATCAATGGTAATGTTTGCACCATCCAGATACGTGTGATATTTAAGCAAGAATGTAGTTTTGAGGTGTGGCAGGCTTACAAATGATTTGGCCAACATCTTTTATCTAAATAAGATAAGTAGGGATTTCTAATGTATTGCACGACCATGTTTTTATGCGTCATAACAATTGAAACTTTATAAATGTGTATTCAAATCTAAAATATCAGTTTTGGCCACCCCAGCAAAGAAGCTACGCCCACACGCAAAGCCACGTCCACTTTGGCGGCACGCCCACTTTGCCGCGGCGCGCTACACTCGCCTATAGGCGCCATTCAAAAGTTTTTCTGGTGCCAAAAACCCTAGGGACACCCCTGCTTAAATATGCCACTTCAAGGGTCCCTACAATACAAAAAAAATCAGATATCAGATTATGAAGTTTTTCAATGCAAATTTTAAAACAAAAAGGTAGAGTCCTGAATTGAGTCGAATCCCCGTCTGTTACCTGGGTGCGGGTGGGGTAGTGGATGTGGGTCGGGTTACAGGTCTGTTTAATTTTGGGCGCTGTAAAGAAACCAACCAGCAAAGTGGATGCTTAAAGAACCCACCGGCAAAACGGGTACAAATCTGAACATTAAGACTAAGTCTGGGTACAAGTCTGAGCATTTTCTCGCAAGCAGAGGGCCGGTAAAGTTTGGGGAGCTTTCTAATAAAATAAATATAGTGGTTGGGGCTGGGGGGACAGGGGGATTGATATAACAAAAATTCATTTCAAGGGTGGACATACCCTTTAAAACCATATGGCTCGGGGGGCGCTCGCGAGCAGCTTTGAAGACGGACATGTTCTGAAGGAGCTCCTCTACCCACGCCCGAACAATCTAAGCTAACAGCAGCAAAAACCTACGGATATCCCCAAAAAACAGACTAACAACCATAGGAGATGCCCCCAATGCCAGCCAGAGCAAAATCAACAACGGCGGTAAAGTCCCTCCAAGCATTCCACCCTAGAACACAACAACCTCTAGGCCCAATGGAGGGGGAGGAGCTAGAATCGCACAGAAAAAGCCCGCAAAGGGAACACTCCTCCTCGCCGGAACCCACTCAAAGCCTCCTAACACAGATGCGCTCTATGCTAAAAGAGGAGCTACAGGCAGCAATAACCCCACTACGAATTGAAATAGGGGAACTTGGCCAAAGAATCGGCGATACAGAAAATCGCCAAGATGACATGGCTGAAGCAATCTCCAACACCCAGAGCGAAATGGAGGACCTAAGAGCAGCCAATCATAGGCTGGCACTACAAATAGAGGACCTGGAAAATCGATCCCGACACAGCAATCTCAGGATAAGAGGGATCCCAGAGACCTACACTAACACCCAAGAAACAATTCTGGAGATCTTCCAGACTATACTCCCTGACGAGGCCCAGGTAAGACTGGAATGCGATAGGGCCCATAGAGCTCTCACAAAACCTCCGAGGGAGAACATGGCGAGAGACATAATAGTGAAGTTGCACTATCACGACACAAAGGAGAAACTCCTTCAGGTAGCACGGAAGGCGACCAACACGCTGGAGTACAAGGGACACCGCTTCCAACTGTACACAGACCTGGCACCCCAAACGCTACAGAAAAGAAGGGCTCTTCGACAAATAACCACAACATTGATGGAAAAACGAATCCGTTACAGATGGGGCTACCCGTTCAAATTACTATTTACATGGAACGGCACCAACCACACCGTCGAATCGACAGATCAGGGAAACCAACTACTGCAGAGCCTAGGACTGTGGGAACCCGAGGACAACCATCCCAACAAAGCCTCCCCTCAAAAGGCCATACAACCCATACAACGCATATGGCAACAAGCAGCTCACAGCTCACCAGCAAAGATGAGAAACTGGGGACCGGGCTCGCCCGGAAACATCCACACCGATTAAAGGACCAAAGGAGGACCAGATGACACCCGCACTGCAGGAAAAACGATAAGTACTGTTACCCCCCCACAACCAGGGCAACACCATATACCCCAAATCCACCCAAAATTGTCATAAATCATTTAGGACCCCAGAACCCATGATAACAACCCAAGACACTTATGTTTGGAGGGGAGAGGGAGGGGGAGGGAGGGGAAGGGGAGAAGGGGAAAGAAAAAAGGAAAAAAAGGGGAAATACCATAGGGGAGGGGGGGGGAGGAAGAGAAAAGGGAAGGAAAACAATACCCAAAAAAGCCTGAAAAGGGGAAACGGCCCTGCAAAGACCCATACAATGGAACTATCCCCATCAGCCCAATCGATATAGACCAAAATTCAACCCCCACCCTACAGCAGTAGATAAAAATCCAATGGAATATTACGTCAAACCAGGACCCCCCCCAACCCACGCAGCCCCCACACTAACCATTAGAGACCGATAAGAGATAATTGGGGGGTCCACAAGAAGGACAATACAAACCAACTAAGCCACAGAGAGGAAAGGCATGGGACAATTGCAGGGGAGAGGATTGACCAATTCCGGGAGGGAGCAGTTGCGGGAGGCAGGACGGGAAACGCGGAGGGAAAGGACAAAAGCATAACTATAAAAGGGAAAACAATGTGAACAATGCTGAAATATATGTATAAAGTAGTGTGCATGGACTCTCGCCACCCCAACCGGCTATGGATATAATTAGATAAATCCCAGGGACCCTACCCTAAACCCAAGCTAACAGTATCCAAATCTATAACATATAAGTGGATTAAGCAAAGGAAAAGAAGGACAGATATCTTCGGGGGAGGAGGGGGGGGAGAGAAAAGGGAAAGTGACCCCAACCAAAACATACTGAGTGGGACGAGAGGAAATGCACACTTTGGGTAAGAAACCTATACAGGAGAAGGAGTAAAGAAGGGGATGTACAAAATCTGCATATATATACATATATATATATATTATGACAGGTGGAATTTTTTTTTTCTTTTTCCCTCCCTCTTTCCCTAACTTGTTGTTGTTGTCTTAACCCATATAAAAATGTAACTACTGAGGAAAATTAAGGCTGATAACATTGCAATTTGTGCTTGAGCAGCGTGCGTGGACTCTAACCGCACCGACTGGCCTCAGATATAGGTAAACAAACCCCAGGGACCCTACCCCAACTCTGGGACCAACCATACACCCACAGCAACTACGGAAACCCAATGGGGGAGGCAGAACGGGCTATCACCTATAATAAACCTTAACCTGCAACACTGGGACTGAGTCGGGGGGGGGGGCGAGAAAGTGCACGCTCTCAGCAGAAAACCTATATACGCACCAAAAGAACAACTATTATGAAAATGTGAACAACCATAACCCAAACGGTTTTTTTTTTGTTTTTTTTTTATTGTTACAAAAAGGTGACCATGGAGGGAAAATTAATGCTGATAACACCGAACTATATGCTTAAGCAGTGTGCACGGACTCTAACCACACCGGCCAGCCTTGGATACAGATAGACGAACCCAAGGGACCCTGCCCCAACCCCAGGAACAACCCCAGACACACATCAACAACCACAATGCGAATCTAATGGGGGAGGCAGAGATGGGAAATCATTTACAATAAACCCCAAACTGTGATACCGAAGCTGAGCCGGGGGGGGGGGAAACTGCACACTCTTAATAGGAACTCTATATATGTTGCAAAAGAACAACTGTGAAAAAATGTGAACAATACACAAATCCCCACAACCCAAGGGTTTTTTTTTTTTTTTCCTCTTCCCCCCGCAGCCTGCACCATTAACATGGTTAATGAAAGAATTTTAAATCAAGGGGACCCTCCGAGGTAGACTTATGAACCATAAATAAGTTCGGGTGAGGGGACACCGAGAAACCCCCACTTAAGAGTCTCCCCGATCCTCCAATAAAGGAGGAAGGCGACGCTCTGAAACAAGTAACTGTTTTAAATCCATAAGATCAAGGTACAAAACCTAAAGTTTTAAGTTAAGAGTTGATTAGGAATATAAGTTTTATTTAAACCCCCCAACCCTGTTTGTTATCCCTGCCCCCGCTCTACGTCTCAATACAACTCTAGACCACGAACAAGACAGTCACGACGAAAACAACCCAACTAAAAACAAGATATCGCGATTCTAACTCCACTAACAACCTCAGCCAGACATCTGACGAACCTACAACATGACCACAACCCAAAAACAACAAACAAAACACACCCAGACGCTAAGAACACAACAACATAAACAAACAGAATACAACAAACTAATATGCATAACACATAATGTAAGAGGACTAAACTCCCCAGCGAAGAGATCCATAGCGTTCAAAAACTACCAAATACACAAACCACATATCATTTTTTGGCAAGAAACACACTTTACAAACAAATCAGCCCCAAAATATTTAAACAAACACTACTCCCACTTCATCTCAGCAATGGGACCCTCAAAAAAGAATGGGGTAACCACTCTTTTCCATAACTCATTAAACATTACAATACAAAACACAATAGCAGATCCCGAGGGTAGATACCTCTTGGTCAAATGTCTTATCGACACCGTAGAGTATGTGTTACTAAATATATACGCCCCAAACACACAACAACACAAATTCATAATTGAAACTATCGCTAATTTCCCAGAACTCACCACGCCAAACACTCTCATAGCAGGAGACTTCAACATACCCCTAGACCCTAACTGGGATAGATCAAACACATCAAAACTGAAATTCAACAAGAAAAACACAAAAAAATTATCAAACTTAATACAACAGATGCAACTGAAAGACCTCTGGAGAGAGAAAAACCTGAACTCTAAGGAATACACATACTTCTCACCCCCGCATAAATGCTATGTCAGACTCGACTACTTCATGGGCTCACCTACAATACTTAGAAACACAGAAACAGCTTCCATAGAACAATGTGTCTGGTCAGACCACAACGTTGTCAAAATCACGCTAAACACTAACAAACCAAACACATACACATACAGGTGGAGACTCAACGAGTCACTATTAGCAGACAAAGGATTAGTCGAACACTTATCAAAGAATATTACTGAATATTTCAACATAAACGGCACAGACCAAATAAGCTTTCCCTGGGTGTGGGCAGCACACAAGGCCTACATACGGGGCATACTTATACAAAAGGCATCACAACACAAGAACATAAGACTACAAAAAATCAGAGACACCGAACATCAAATACATCTACTAGAAACAGAACACATAAAAACAAAGAACAAAGATATTTTAGACAGTATCAGACATAAAAAACAAGAACTACACGCATTATTCTTCACAGAAGTGGAAAAAAAACTGAGATGGAGAAAACAATATTACTACCACAAAAGCAATAAGGCAGACAGACCGCTGGCGAATCTGCTGAACGCCAGAAAAAAAACCACATCAATAACCAAAATACACACACAAACCGGAACCCTAACCTCAAACCCAGATTTGATCTATAAAACATTCCACTCATTCTACTCCAAGTTATACGAACAAAAGCAACAAACAAACCAACAAAGAATCACAACCTTCCTACAAAAACATATGCCAACCAACAAACTCACCCTAGAAATGCAAACAAAAATGGCTAACCCAATCACACCTGAAGAAGTTACCCAATCTATCAAACAAATAAAACCACATAAATCACCGGGACCCGACGGGTTCTCAGGAATATATTACAAAAAACTTCTCACACAAACTAACCCCACACCTAACAAAGCTGTATAACTGTTTTATGAAGGGAGACAAAATGCCCACCGATATGAACACAGCAAGTATATCCCTAATCCCGAAGCCAGGTAAATCACCATTAGAACCTAAAAACTACAGACCTATCTCTTTGATAAACCAGGACCTGAAAATACTCACTAAAATTTTAACAAACAGAATCAACTCATTTCTACCCTCCATAATACACCAAGACCAGGTAGGCTCCACCCCAGGTAGACAAGCAGGAGATAACATAAGGCGAATATGTAACATAATATATTATATGAACACAAATAAAACAGCAGGATGTATTGCATCCCTTGATATGGAAAAGGCTTTTGATAGCCTCAGCTGGCAATACCTAATAACCACTTTAAAACAATACAACTTTCCCATCCCCTTCTTAAATATCCTCAAGGTCTACTACTCCAACCCCACAGCAACATTACGCATACCAACACAACACACAGACCCCACTACAATCCGAAGAGGCACAAGACAGGGATGCCCCTTCTCACCCATACTATTTATATTAGCAATGGAACCCATAGCCAATGCCATTAGAAACAACACTTCCATACAAGGGTAACTATAAAAGAAAAACAATATACAATAAGTATGTTCGCAGATGATATAGCCCTCACACTAACATCACCCCTAACGTCCCTCCCAAACTTATATTCCAGCTTACAAGAAATCGCTACGATCTCGGGTCTAACAATAAACCAAGACAAAACAGAACTTCTCCCTATCAACCTCACGACACACCAAAAAAAACTGATCACACTGAACTTCCAAACAAGTTGGAAGGAAACAGGCCTGCAATACCTGGGAATATGGCTGACAGCCAATATGGATGATATTTACCAAGCAAATTTCCCAAAAATATACAAAACAATACAAACAGATCTAGGCAAATGGGAGAAACTGAATATTTCATGGCTAGGGAGAATACACACATACAAAATGAATATCCTACCACGATTACTATATTTGTTCAGAACTCTAACAATCTGGATCCCCCAAAAAAAACTGAAACCACTTCAAACACAGATATTTAAGTTCATATGGTCACAAAAACCTCCGAGAATCGCCAAAAAAACTCTAATCAGACCAATAGACCAAGGAGGACTTAGAGTCCCATCGATATACAAATACTACCTAGCAGCGCAATTGGCCCAAATAACATCCTGGCATACCAGGTCTCCACACGCACAGTGGACAATAATAGAGACAGATTTAATAACCCCAACGCATATCGACACAATACTATGGGTCCCCAGCAACAAAAGAAAATTACCACCGGAAACCAGTAAATTAACAATCACATCACTAAAAATATGGGACAGAATCAAAACACAATACAAACTTATAAACAATCCATCAATGATGGATACAATAACACACTCACCCATGTTTTTACCTGGATACAATAATATAGGCTACAGGTGGTGGAAAGAAATAGGAACGCATCGAATAACCCAATTCTACAACTCAGGAACTCCACTAACAATAGAACACATTAGAACAAAACAAAAAACACCCCCTAGGGGCAACTTCCAACTAACCCAAATTAACCATTACATCTCAAAGATATACCGAAAACCAGACCATATAAATAGCCTGACCGATTTCGAGAGACTATGTTACAAAAACCCTTTAAGTAAAGGCAATCTGTCCAAAATATACAAAGGACTATTCACGCCTCCCCCGACCGAGAAACTCAACTGTGTACAGAAATGGGAACACGATATCCAAAAAGCCCGAGAGGAATCCCAATGGACAGACACGTTCGCAACAATAAACAAAGGCAGTTTAAATATCGCCCTGAGAGAAACCTCACTTAAGGTACTATACCGCACGTATAGGGTACCAACATTCCTAAACAAAATATACCCAACAATAAGCCCGCAATGTTTTAGAGGATGCAACCAGCTAGGTGATATGTACCATATTTGGTGGTTGTGCCCCAAAGCCACAAACTACTGGGAAAAGATATTTAAAATTTTAACGGAGGTCTTAATGACTGATATACAGATGGACCCAGAAATAGCCCTACTAGGCAAACCTGTTGACACCCTCAACAAAAACGGTAATAAATTTGTACAATACGCAATGTTAGCCGCAAAAATCCTTATTGGGGCACAATGGAGGACAACAGACATCTCAACCAACAGATTCATAGAAAGGTTAAACGATATATGCATTAAAGTTTGCAGCAGCTTTTACCTGGCATTTTAGAACTGTTCTCCTCAGTACTATTAGCTGATCTCATCCTCCCCCCTCCTTCAGTTCATTTGTAACATTGTATCCAAGTAGAGGCAGCTGAGTTCAGGCTCTGTACTCACTACAATGTTGCAAATTACAGCTGAACAAGGAGATCCGATCTAACACAACAAGTAAAAGCTAACAGGGAGATACTAGGGAGAACACTGGGCACCCTGGTTTAACATAGGGGCCCTAGCACTTTATCTAGGTGGCTTATGTCTAACAATGGCCCTGCCCCTGTGTTCAGACAGACATGGACACTCTCCCCTGTCTACATTATAATGTTCAGTATTTGGTATTAAATATAAATTTACCCCTTGTCTGTCTGGGATGTATGAACAATGCCCCAGATAGTTTAATGTATGACCCGTTAATTTACTTGTACACAGTAATACAGGCAAGCGCCTTGTCTCTTTTTTTTTTTTTCTCTTCTCGCCTTTAAACAGTAAAGGTAATTATTGCACTTATACTGGCACAACCTCTGCCAGAAAAGGAGAAGTGGGGGGCAATATTTATCATTAAAGGGAAAGTTCAATGTAAAATATAAATTTTATAAAAATTATTGGTTTGTATTATGCATACCTACCTATTCTACATATTCGCTCCCGTTTTGAAAAATCAGTTGATTTCATACCCTTGCTGTTCCCTGCTGTTGACAATAGTGAGCTTACATTTCAGGTTCCAACGGTCCTTCTTCCCAGGATGCACCACTTCCTTTGAATGTTCTTAACAGTAATTTCTACTGATTGGCTGTTGGATGGGTCAAATATGCTCAGATCTCTACTGAGCAACTGAATCAACCCAGGCGCTGGGTCAAGGGCAAGACCATAACGGTCTCTACTTGGGGGTCCTGCAAACAGGAAGTCAGTATTTCAGTTGCAAGTCAGTATTTCAGTTGCATTTCTTTTTACACAGACAAAATATTGAATGGGCAGGTTAAGCTCATTAGGATTGAAAATTACTGCTCTTTTTTCTTAAAAGCATATGTATTTGCACTGAACTTCCCCTTTAAATATCTAGTTAGAAATATATGTAATGAAGTGGTAGGGTTGGGGCAATTAAAAAACAAGTGACCATTTAAAAAAAAAAAAGACACAGTATGTGCCACAACAGTTAAATGTTGAAATTTTTCCCAATATCAATGTTGGCTCAACATATCTTTTTCAATGTTGAAAAAACTCACCATTTATTAATGGGGAATCAATGTTATTTAACAATCAGATTCTCAATGTTGATAATCTAACCAAAAATCAATACTGGTTCAATGTTCAACCATCAACACTGACCATTCTGACCATATCTCAACGTTTAATCAATAACTCCTTGCTATCTGGGATGTCACCAGAACCTCTGGCTTATAACATGCAATATAGCCTACGGTATAGAGCCATTCATCTGACCTGCAGACATGACATTTTTCGATCTTGTTAGATCTTGGCTAAGGCATCGGGCCTTAGCCAATCACAGGAGTGGATGCCGGTATCCACATGGAAGCCAAGACCACCACCAAACACATTTTGTCCTGAAGACTTCAACTCAGCGTGAGTGTGTATGTTCAATATGTGAGAGAATGTTCATTGTGTGAAGAATGTGTGTGTGTACTGTACGTTTAGTGTGACAGAGAAAATATTTAGTTTCTGAGATCAAATATTTGCTGTGCATGGTAAGGTAAGTATGGCAAAAGAAGGGTTTGGGGTGGGGGAGATTAGGGTAGGGTTAAAAGTTCATTCAGGTGGTGTTTATGCCCTTTATGCCCTATAGTGCCTATGATTAAGGACATCTAAGTCCGAAACACGTCAGGCGTAGATTAATAAATCTTCATTTTGAAGGAACACTGCAGTGTGGTTTTCTTTTCATCCGGTGACCTGATGTTGAGTGCAGAGCTTGCTTTTCTATTTTCCTTAACTGATGTGTTCTGTTACTCCTCTTTCTTCTTCCTGGTTTCTTCCAGTTATCAGCTGTCAGTCATGAATGTGTCCAGACCCCCGTTCTGGCAGCCAGAACAGACCCAAAAGCATCCAGACCCCCGTTCCAGAACAGAGCCAAAAGCATCTAGACCCCTGTTCCAGTGGCCAGAATAGAGCCAAAGGGGTCCAGACCCTGTTCCGGCAGCCAGAACAGGACCAAAGCATCCAGACCCCCATTCTGGCAGCCAGAACAGAACCAAAAGCCTCCAGACCCCCGTTCCGACTGCCAGAACAGAGCCAAAGGGGTCCAGACCACTGTTCCGGCAGCCAGAACAGAGCCAAAGGGGTCCAGACTCCCTTTCCAGGCCCCCATTCCGGCAACCAGAACAGAGCCAAATGCATCCAGTCCCCCGTTCCGGTGCCCAGAACAGAGCCAAATGGGTCCAGACCCCAGTTCCGGCAGCCAGAACAGAGCCAAAACCACCCAGACCCCCATCCCAAGGGCCAGAACAGTGCCAAAGGGGTCCAGACCCCCGTTCTGGCAGCCAGAACAGAGCCCAAGGCATCCAGACCCCTGGTCCATCGGCCAGAACAGAGCCAAATGGGTACAGATCCCCGGTCCGTCGGCCAGAACAGAGCCAAATAGGTACAGACCCCCATTCCGGCAGCCAGAACAGAGCCAAAGGGGTCCAGACCACCGTTCTGGCAGCCAGAAGAGCCAAATGGGTCCAGACTCCCATTTCAGCGGCCAGAATGAAAAATTTGGGCTGCCACCTGGGGAGGACTGGCTCAGTAGGCTGAGGGGCAAATGTTCCTCGGGATGGTCTCAAATGAAAATTTTGGACTGCCACAGACGTTGTAAGTTACACACGATGTAAGTTACTTGCTTGAAACGCACACCTCTAGCTCTAACATGGGCAAGGAACAGGAAAGTCCTCCTTCAGATCGTTTACCAGTCAGCCCTCCAGTTCATTAGCAGTGTTAGTCAGCCTTTCAGTTCATTTGCCACTGTTGCCAGTCCTCCAGTTTATTAGCCAGTGTTAAGTGTTTTCAGTCCTTCAGATCATTAGCCAGTTCATTAGCGAGTGTTTGTCAGGCCTTTGGTTTATTATTCAGTGTTTGCCAGACCTCCAGTTAATTAGTTGGTCTTAGTCAGCCCTCCAGTTCATTAGGAACAAAGGAAAATTTGGGAAAAGTAAAACTTGGCTTAGAAAGTGGGTAAGGGGGAGGGGGAAGATTTTAGGACAATAATTGTTCTACACTTGCAACAATGTAAAATGTGAATAGTGGCCTTAAAATGGGTGTACATTAAACAAAGTGTGTGACAGCAAAGTGGGCCTGGTCAAAAATGTTACAATCTACCATGAAAGGGTGAAAGGGTCACACGGTTGTATTTGCCCCCCAAGCCAAAAGGTCCCAGTCCGCCCCTGATCCAGACCCCCATTCCGGCGGCCAGAACAGAGCCAAAGCGGTCCAGACCCCCATTCCGGCAGCCAGAACAGAGCCAAGAGCATCCAGACCCCCGTTCCAGTGGCCAGAACAGAGCCAAAAGCATCCAGATCCCCATTCCAGCGGCCAAAACAGAGCCAACAGCATCCAGATCCGCTTTTCAACAGCCAAAACAGACCCGAATGGGTCGGGACCACCGTTACGGCAACCAGAACAGACCCAAATGGGTCTAGACCCCGTTTCAGCAGCCAGAACAGAGCCAAAAGCATCCAGACCCCCGTTTTAGTGTCCAGAACAGAGTCACAAAGGGGTCCAGACCTCCGTTTCGGCAGCCAAAACAAACCCAAAAGCATCCAGATCCCCGTTCCAGTAGCCAAAACAGAGCCAACAGCATCCAGATCCCCTTTTCAACGGCCAGAACAGACCCGAATGGGTCGGGACCACGGTTACGGCAGCCAGAACAGACCCAAATGGGTCTAGACCCCGTTCCAGCAGCCAGAACAGAGCCAAAAGCATCCAGACCCCTGTTTTAGTGTCCAGAACAGAGTCAAAGGCCCGTTCCGGCAGTCAAAACAGACCCAAAAGCATCCAGACCCCCGTTCCGGCAGCCAGAACAGACCCAAATGGGTGCAGACCCCAGTTCCAGCGGCCAGAACAGAGTCAAAGTTATCCAGACCCCTGTTCCCGGCAGCCAGAACAGAGCCAAAACCATCCAGACCCCAGTTATGGTGGCCAGAACAGTGCAGAAGGGGTCCAGACCCCAGTTCCGTTGGCCAGAACAGAGCAAAAGGGTCCAGACCACCGTTCCGGCAGCCAGAACAGACCCAAATGGATCCAGATCCCAGTTCCAGCAGCCAGAACAGAGTCAAAAGGTATCCAGACCACCGTTCCGGCAGCCACAATAGTCCCAAAAGCATCCAAACTCCCTTTTTCGGTGGCCAGAACAGACCCAAATGGGTCCAGACCCCGTTCCGGCAGCCAGAACTGAGCCAGAAGTTTCCAGACCCTCGTTCCGGCAGCCAGAACAGAGCCAAAATCATCCAGACCCCCGTTCCGGTGACCAGAACAGAGCCAAAACCATCCAGACCCCGTTCCAGTGGCCAGAACAGAGCCAAAACCATCAAGACCCCCGTTCAGGTGACCAGAGCAGAGCCAAACCATCCAGACCCCGTTCCAGTGACCAGATCAGAGCTAAAACCATCCAGACCCCGTTCCGGTGACCAGAACTAAAACCATCCAGACCCCGTTCCAGCAGCCAGAACAGAGCCAAAATCATTCAGACCCCCGATCCGGCAGCAAGAATAGAGCCAAAGGGGTCCAGACCCCTGTTCTGGGAGCCAGAACAGACCCAAATGGGTCCAGACCCCCATTCCGGCGACCAGAACAGAGCCAAAACAATCCAGACCCCGTTCCACTGGCCAGAACAGAGCCAAAACCATCCAGACCCCGTTCCGGTGACCAGAACTAAAACCATCCAGACCCCGTTCCAGCAGCCGGAACAAAGCCAAAATCATTCAGACCCCCGATCCGGCAGCAAGAATAGAGCCAAAGGGGTCCAGACCCCTGTTCCGGTGACCAGAACAGAGCCAAAAGCATCCAGACCCCGTTTCGGTGGCCAGAACAGAGTCAAAGGGGTCCAGACCCCCGTTCCGGCAGCCAGAACAGACCCAAAAGCATCCAGACCTCCATTCCGGAGGCCAGAACAGAGCCAAAAGTGTCCAGTCCCCTGTTCCAGTCGCCAGAACAGAGCCAACAGCATCCAGACCCCCATTCCAGCATCCAAAACAGAGCCAACAGCATCCAGATCCCCATTCCGGCAGCCAGAATAGAGCCAAAGGGGTCCAGACCCCCGTTCCGGCAGCCAGAACAGACCCAAATGGGTCTAGACACCTGTTCCAGCAGCCAGAACAGAGCCAAAAGGGTCCAGACCCCCGTTCCGGCAGTCAGAACAGAACCAAAAGTATCCACAATCCAGCTGAGATCCCACCCAGACATATCTGGCATATCACTAGGCCAACATACTGGGTTAGTAAGTCTATATGCAGATGACCTAATCCTGTTTTTAGGAAACCCAGAAAAATCCCTCCGAACAGCACATGAACTTATTACCCAATACGGACCAATCTCGGGCCTATTATAATTTTAAAAAGTCAGTGCTTTTCCCAATTGATAAACATACACATATCCCAGTATTCGCCCGAGACCTACTCCCCAACTTAAACATCGCACCCCTTCTTTCAACAATAACCAACAAAATCAAAAGCTGGCAGAACCTCCCACTAAACCTTATAGGTAGAGTCAATTTTATCAAAATTATAATATTACCCAAACTATTATATGTACTTCAACATAGTATGGTATATATCCCAGACCCTTTCTTCAAAAAACTTCAAAGCCTACTGGTCCCCTTCCTATGGAACGGAAAAAGAGAGTTACATTCAAAACACTTTCAAGACCCAAAACGCAAGCAGGCCTGGCCTTACCAAACTTCCAAATGTACTATCTAGCTAGACAATTAAAATACTTTAAACTCACACCCATGGAGTTCGGATCACACTCGAACTCCAAGATGTACCTAACCCCCCCTACACCACAACTATACGACATGGCATACCTCCCAACACACCCCCTAGTGTTCCTAAATAGTCCATCATATAATCTACCAGCCGGAGGAACCAAACTGCACAAACAGCAATACAAAGTCTGGAACAAGACACAATGAATAATTAACTATATGGATATACCTGAGGAAACCCCATTATGGTATAACCACAATTCCCACATCTCCAATCTTTCAATATAAACTATAAATTGGAGTCACCACGTTCTCCCACATAACCAAAAGTAACCAATTTATTACCTTCCAAGAATTTAAACAAAAATTTAAGGTACGTGATGATTACTTGTTCCAGTATCTACAACTAAGATACTAATATCCGAATTTCAAAACACCAATATCCCAGTCTCTTGCACTCCCATTATTAACATACTCATACAGGGGGGAACAAGACATATAATATAAAATCTCTACACACACTTACTAAATGCACGATTACCAGATGACAAGATGACAGATGACAATATGCCAATTTTACTTCAATCTGGACCACAAAACAATATCTACAGGAACTAAATGGGATGCCTTTAAGGTGGTTCTACGGGGACATCTACAATCATCAATAACCCACATTAAAAAAACACAAAAAAGAACATAACATAGAACAATCCCTCCGAATAGCTGAAACAACATACACGCAACAACCCACGCCTGAAAACAAACAAAACTGGCAAACCGCCCAACTAGCCTAAGATAGTTATATACTCACTGAGAAATACAACAGAAAATAACTTTTTAGCAGACAGAAGTACTTGGAGCATGGCCACCAATCCACAAAAAATTGCAGGTACTGGCAGGGGCCAGTAAACTGGAGGGTGGAAATGGGGCAGATAGGGTGGTAAAGGAAGATAGATTTGTAATGGTCACCAGGGGAAGTAGGGGACGGAAGGATAGGGACAATTCTTTCCAGCTGGTTGATCCCAACAGATTTGCCATTTGGCAAAGATGTTTAGGACGATGGCTCAGAAGTAGCATGTATGGAGCGGGCCTTACCCTTGAGCACCCAGGGGACCGCCATTTTCAATACAAGGGAGGGAAAACTGGGGGCTAGGAAGGATAGGCAGGTGGTAGTGGTAGGGGACTACATTATTAGAAGGGTAGATAGGGTAATCTGTCGCCAAGACCCTACATGCCAAACAGTGTGTTGCCTGCCTAGTGCTAGGGTTCAACATGTGGTGAATCGTGTAGACAGATTATTGGGTGGGGCTGGGAGTGACCCGGCGGTCTTGGTTCACATTGGTGCGCGTTAGGGGCCAAGTTAAAAGTAAGGACCTCAAGGGACCTGAGGTGCAATCCGTCTCTTTAGTAGAGACGGATTGCACCTCAATGATGATGGTGCAGCTGTTTTGGGGGGGAAAATGGCTAGGGGGTTGGAGGAGATTTTAAACTAGGTATGGAGGGGGAGGGTACATTGAACTACACAGTGTTAGATAGATAGAGAAGTTAGGGATCAGGGGGCTAATGACACAATAGATGGAGGAAACGGGGGAGGGGACAGCATAGAGGATAAGGAGGCATGTACGTTCAAGTATGGAAGTAAATCTATTGATGATTTAAAATGTAGTTTACAAATTCAAGAAGGCTGGCTGGAAAATTGGGGAACAGAACTAAGAGCTTTAAGAAAGGTTATGTTTGTGAGCGTTAATAGCAGAAACATGGCTAAATGATTCACACGACTGGTCAGTAAATATTGAAGTATACTCCTTATTTAGACATGACAGAGTTAATAAGAAAGTAGGGGGAATATGTATGTATGTTAAACAGGAATTGAAGCCAAATCTAAAAGATGGAATAGATGAGGGTATAAACGATATGGCAAAAACAATATGGGTAGAGCTGTGTACAGGAAGCAAGAAGGTGGGTAAATTAATTGTTGGAGTATGTTATAAGCCGCCAAATGCCGGGGAGGAGGTGGAAATGAATCTCCATATGCAGTTGGCCAGGGCTGCTGGTATGGGGCATGTTTTGGTTATGGGGGATTTTAACTACCCTGATATAGAATAGGGGAACTGCCAGTACCTCAAAAGGTATAAAGTTCTTACATTTCATATATAAACATTTTCTTTCACAGATGGTAGAAGTTCCTACTAGACAAAATGCATTGTAGGACCGGGTGATATCTAATAACCCTGAGCTCATTTTGGAAATGAAGGTAATGGGAAGCTTAGGTCTTAGGAAATAGTGATCATGATATAGTGTAATTTAATATAGGTTGCAAAAAACTAGGGTTAAACTGGGTTAAACAAAAACTTTTAACTTTAGGAAAGCTAATTTTATGTTGTTAAAGTAATCACTACTGCTCATAGACTGGGGGAAATTGTTTAAAGGTAAAGATACTGAGCACAACAAATACCAATATGGGATACGGCGCACACCGGAAAATAGGACACTTGGACTCTGCAATCCAACACGCTTTATTCAGAACAGTGCCATAACAAACAAAGAAGTCCCATAGCCTTACGCGTTTCGAGCGTACCCTCCGCTCTTACTCATAGGCTGGAAAGGAACTGACGTGCTACGTGAGATGCTTATATACCCACATGATTAAATCTGGATTATTAACCCCTGATGGTGCAAAACCGAATATATGTCACATCAAACATGAAAATCTTATAGTGCATCATATATATGCATTACAGATGCAATATGCATAAAAAGTAGCAATGTTTTATAATACCCAAGTGCTAAATATGCCTCACGTGGAGGATATGTTTATATAAGTGTCAAATAAATACATTTGTTTATATCATACTGATACTATTATAAAAATGTGACAATACAACATAAACTTTGACATACTGATGATAAACTCTAAAAGTGACTAGTATGTACACCTATAGTGAAACAAATAAATAAATAAATATAGGAATATATACAAATATACTAAATATATTAATAAGTGTAGTGTGTAGACATTCGCCTAACACACAATCTATAAACATGATATATGGCATCCAGATCTAAGGTATAAAGATAAAACAGTGAGAGAAAGTGAAAAAAACTCTTAAATATCACTATTGTATGTAATAAAAATAGGACTTTACAAAGGACCGTATCGGACCAAGTAAGGTCCGTGATAAAATAAACATATACCTTATATAGTGTCCTATGTGTACTGACCAAAATAAAATAAAACAAGCTAAAATTTCTTTAATACTGCGCAAATATAAAATGAAAACCCAAAATTAGCACTAGTAAGTATGGACTATACTGAATAGACACTATAAATATATAAGTAAACCCATGATTTCCATAATATATCTAATAGAAGGTGTATAATAAAATCCTCACCTAAAACGAGATATCATATGAGTAAAAACATTTTTCAAATGATACACTATTATCGCTTTCGTTCTAAAAAATCAGAGTATATCTATAGCTATGGCATATCAAATAAAACAGGCTATATCAAAAATGGAGTTTAACCCATTAGGGGTCCGTGTTCCCAATCTAAAAATCCATTTGACCTCCGCTTTACGTAGGGGGACTGTTCTGTCCCCCTTTCTTATGTTCAAAGGTATCCACTGTAATACCTGTACTTGGAGGTATTGCTCTCTGCCTCCATTACACACAAGAAAATGTCTCGCTATAGGACTGTTCTCTTCCTTATTGATAATGTTTCTGCGATGTTCTCTAAAACGTGATTTCAATGTTCTACTAGTGCTCCCTACATATTGTATGCCACATGTAGTGCATGTTAATAAATACACCACATGTGTAAAATTACAATTGGCATATTGATTGAAATTATAAAGATACTGAGCAGATGTGGACCACTTTTAAAGGGATATTAAACTATTACATTTCTATTAGGTCCAATACTGCATGGCTTAATGCTCAGGTGAAAAGGGAAATGGAAAAAAAGAAAAAGGCTTTTAAAATTTTGAAATCAGAGGGAACAGAACAGTCTTACAGGGAGTATAAAAGCTGTAATAAAGAGTGCAAGAAAGCAATTAAACTAGCTAAAATAGAAAATGAAATACGGATAGCCAAACAAAGCAAGTCCAACCCCGAAATGTTTTTTAAGTATATAAATGGTAAAAAGATGAGTACTGAGAATGTGGGAACAATGGGGCTGAGATGGTTGTAGAGGCTAAAAAGGCTAATCTGCTAAACGTTTTTTTTTACATTGGTTTTCACTTTAGAGAATCCTAGTCCTTACAGCAGGGATTGTAATAATATGCAGGGGAGAAAAGAGGAGTATTCACATAGGCTGACGGAGGATATGGTACGGAAACAATTAGACAAAATAAATATCAATAAAGCCCCAGGACCAGATGGATTGTATCCCCGGATTTTAAAAAAACTTAGGGGCATATTTATAAAGGAACGATGTTAGCGCAAAAAAATTACCGCCGCACATCGCGGGCGCGAAAATAGCGCTATCGCCGTATTTATAACGGCGAGCGCTATTCCCGCGATACCTATCGCGGCCGCGATGTGCTGCGGTAATTTTAAGCCCCTTCGCGGCGATACTGTATAGTATCGCCGCGAAGGGACTTAAAATCCCTTCCCGACGTTGCTCCTACCCCGCCCACACCCCCCGCGGCGGCAGCGGCGACCACCCGCCGCCGCCGCCACTTCCCAGCAGCCTCTCCCAACCCGTTCCCCGTTCGCGGCAATCTCGGAACCGGGAAGGTAGAAGGGGTGCGGGAAGGGGCGCAGCAGGTGGTCGCGACCACCCGCCGCGCCCCCTCCCCGGCAACCCCTCCAAGCCCCGCCCCGGGCTGGGGAGGGGACAGGAGGGAGCGCTGGGGGGGTGGAGGCCCCTCCAGCGGGGCCCTGAGAAGGGCCTTTTGGGGCTTAGGGGGTCCCGCAGCTCGAACCGGGACCCCCCTCCCCGGCCCTTACAAGGGCCCTTGCGGCACTGACAAGTGCCTTTGGCGGGGGTCCGCAGCTGAAACCGGGACCCCCGTGCGGCTCTTAAAAGAGCCCTTGGGCGACGTCTTCTTTCTTCCAGTCCCGGCGACACCAGCTCCGCCGAGGGCCGCGACCCCGAGAGGTACCCCTGCGGGCGCCAGGGGTACCCCCGGCGGCGCCGGCGACCTCAACGGGCCGATGTTGCCGGCGTCTTGATCCGACGCGACATCTTCGGGCTGGCGACACCAACCCCACTCAGGTCGCCGATGCCAGGCAGACTCACTGCGGCCGCCAGTGAGCCTGCTGGCACCGCCGGCCTCAGCGAGCCGATGTTGCCAGACGCTTCTTTCTTCTTTCTTCAGCCATCTACTGCGATGGCATCTGGTTCCGCGGCGGAAGCCTCCTTTATATAGGTTTGAGAAATCTAATCCGTTTCGATTGGTCAATTTTTAATACTTGCTTTACATTACCAATCAGATTTCAGAACTTTCCAGAAATCTGATTGGTTAATGTAAAGCAAGTATTAAAAATTGACCAATCAGAAACGGATTATGGATTTCTGCAAACCTATATAAAGAGGACTTTCCGCCGCGGAACTCAGATGCCATCGCAGTAGATGGCTGAAGAAAGAAGCGGTGGCAACATCGGCTCCGCTGAGGCCGGCGGTGCCAGGGGCTCCACTGGCGGCCGCAGTGAGTCTGCCTGGCATCGGCGACCTGAGGGGGTTGGTGTCGCCAGCCCGAAGACGTCGCGTCGGATCAAGACGCCGGCAACATCGGCCTCGTTGAGGTCGCCGGCGCCCGCCGGGGGTACCCCTGGCGGCCGCAGGGGTACCTCTCGGGGGTCGGCGGCCTCGGCGGAGCTGGTGTCGCCAGGAATGGAAGAAAGAAGACGTCGCCCAAGGGCTCTTTTAAGAGCGCACTGGGGGTCCCGGTTTCAGCTGCGGGACCCCGCCAAAGGCACTTGTCAGTGCCGCAAGGGCCCTTGTAAGGGCGGGGAGGGGGGTCCCGGTTCGAGCTGCGGGACCCCTAAGCCCCAAAAGGCCCTTCTCAGGGCCCGCTGGAGGGAGCCTCCACCCCCCCAGCGGCTCCCCCGTCCCCTCCCCGGGAGCGGCGGGGCGGGGGGCTTGGAGGGGTTGCCGGGGAGGGGGTGCGCGGGGTGGTCGCGACCACCTGCTGGGCCCCTTCCCGGCAGCCCCTTCTAGCCTCCCGTTCCGAGATTGCGCGAACGGGGAAGGGTTGGGAGAGGTGCTGGGAAGTGGCGGCGGCGGGGGTGGTCGCGCCTGCCGCCGCGGGGGTGTGGGCGGGTGGGCGTGTCCCGGGGCGGGTGCGACCACCCGCCGCGGGTTGCCTGCCCATCCCGCCGCGGGAGGTTAGTATCGGCTGACTTCGCCTCCTTCAAGGTGGCGAAGTAAAACAGCCGATACTAGCCGGCGACGAAACCAGTACCGCCGCTTTATAAATAGAAGCGGCGGTAACGGGTAAGTATCGGCGCGAAAGGTTAACGCTTCGTTAACTTTTCGCGGCCGTTTTCGGGCCTTTATAAATCGCGGTAAAGCGCGATTTATGCGTTAATGGCCGCGAAACGGCCGCGAAAAGTTAACGAACCTTTATAAATATGCCCTTAGTTCAGTTCTATCTGACCACTGTTTCTCCTCTTTTCACATTCACTTTGGTCTGTGGATGTGCCGCTGGATTGGAAAAAAGCCAATGTAATACCAATTTAAAAAAGCTAGTCCTGGTAACTTTAGACCTGTAAGCCTAACATCAGTGATAGGGAAGGTGCTGGAAACTTTGCCTTGACTTTGTCTCCAAAGTCCAAACTGCCATATTGCATAATATGTGAATTCCAAAGCACTAAACTCCCCATACAGATGCACCCTGTTATACAACTACTGAAAACGGGAGGAGAAAAACAACTAATTTCCAGACTATACAAATGCCTACTCATAGCCAACAGGTAGGAAAAGGCATATAAACTAATAAATACCTTTAGAATGGGAAGACATTGCAGAATCCCACACTACGGTATCACCCTCTGCACCCAATAAATTAATGCAATTTTATATTATCCACCAGTCGTATCTCTCTCCTGTACGAATGTCTCATATATCCCCCACCTACTCCTCCTCATTCCCAAAATGCCAGACCAAACCTGCAGACTTCTGGCATCTCTTATGGAACTGCCCGCATGTCCACAGGTTCTGAGGCAAAGTCACAATGTTTTTAACTGAAATATTAGACAGAGATGTACCCCTAGAACCCAAACTCTGCATCCTAGCAATACCTGAGGTGGATATCTGGAACAGACCCCAACTACTATTCCTCAAAGAATCCCTATTTTATGCCAGAAGGATGATAATCCTGAAATGGATGGCCCCCACCACCCCCAAATTCAGTGTTTGGAATAAAGTGATAATGAATATTCTACCCTATTTGAGGTTAATCTATGTCAATAGAGGTTGTCTTAAAAAAATTGATAAAGTCTGGACCCCCTGGTTTAATCATTTCGGTGTTCACATATAAATTATCTTAGGACAAGTAACTGCAAATATGACCAACAATTATGCACCCCTATGCTACAGTTAAGTTAGTATAGTTTTTATAGTGTTTGAGGTTGAATAAAGACATATGTCCATCCAGTACAACCCATCTATTAATATCCTCATTTCCTGCCTAACAGAGGAAGGCAAACAAAAACCCACCAATATTATGAAGGGGAAAAAAATCCTTCCTGACTCCAAGTGGAAATCGGAAATTTCCCTGGATCAACTCTGCTTTATGTATCAATACCAGTAACTTGCAACATTCCCTGTTTGCAGAAACTCATCCAGCTTTTTTTTTAAACTGACCAATGAACCTGCCATAACAACATCCACTGGAAGACCGTTCCATATCTTTACCATTCTCACAGTGAAAAACCCTTTATGAACTTGAAGCTTAAACCTTTTTTCTTCAAGTCTTAAGGGATGTCCTCATGTCCTCTGACATGTTCTATTCATGAACAATGCCCCAGATAGTTTATTGTATTGTTTTAAGTTATACTTAAACATATATCAAACGAATATATAAACAATGTAATATGCTTAAAGTGACTACGTTATTAAATCCATATACGTTACCCTTCCCTCTCCCCCTCCAATGAATGGTATAAACTTACCCAATGTAACGATATGTGCAATTCAAGACAGAAGCAACAAAAGCAATTTTTTCTTTGGGCTAGTCGTTTATGATCTAGCAAATCATAAATCAATATATAACATCATTTTAGTAAGATTCAACAAGTACCTTCAGTTTTATCAGTAAGCTGTGGTTGTTTGGTATTTCGGCTTCTGCATAGCCTATTACCATAGTTGGTAGGGGAAAAAAAGAAAAAAAACTGAACACCTTTTAGTTTTGCTATTCCTCCAGTGTACTTCTGTTATTGTAGGAATTTAGTTTAGTTCATAAAGTCAAGACACGTGATTCTGTATACCATAAAGTGGAAGAGACAGTAATTAAAGGACAACTGTATTGCCTCAATGCATTTTTTTAAAAATTGCTTTAAAAAGTGATGCAGCCATCCCCATACATTTTTTTCCTGATTTTGAGCCTCTCTCTGCCTTCAATTAGCCTTCAATTATCCATGCTGTGAAGGTGTAATGATTCTGTCTGCCTCTAACTGTCATTCAAAGCTAGCATGCGAGAAAACAGTCCTCCACCCACCCTTCATCAGCTTGATTATGTAGGCTGTATCCTAGCAATAGGACAGTTCAAGTTTGTTTCACTGGCAGAGGAGGGGGAGAGAGGTTGTAACGGACATTCCCACCAGCCAATGACAAGTTTTATGTTAACCATTGCCCTGGGCCAGCTAGGAGGCGGGCTTTTAGCACTCATTTTTGCTGTGTGATATCTAAGAGAGATAGAAAACAAGAAAAAACGTCCCTAAAGTGTATAAATAGCCTATCCTAGTCAATACATAGAACAAGAACAACGAAACGTGTAGAGGATATAAATAGCTAAAAACATATATTTTATTTCAAAAATAGTAAAAGATCACAATTGATCACATAAATGACCATAGTACAGTATCAATAATATAAACAATATAATTAATATATTGTACTGTACTATGGTCATTATGTGATCAATTGTTGATCTTTATTATTTTTGATAAAAAATATATATGTTTAGCCATTTATACCTCTACACGTTTCTGTGTTCTTGTTTCTATGATATTAAGAGAGGGCAGCACGGCTGTAAATGTGAGTAAGTAATTTCAGCTGCTGGAAGTGTGGACATGTAATGGGGGTGGTGATGTTATTTTTGATATTGTTCTCCTTTAAAGGTTCCTATTGCATTTATATAAATTGTCTAATTTTTGTTGTTTTTTTTTTTTGTTCTCTCAGAATTTTAGTTAGTGAGTAGGGTTTAGCAGATTTATCTTTGATGTTAGGAGTATTATTGGTCCAAAGGTTCCATTTTTAAGCTGTGTTATGGCATCTTCCTTTGTGTCACATAGGTATATAGATTCTCCATAGGTTATTATAAGGTGAGTGTGGAATAGCTCAGTAACAAATTCTGTCAGGAAGTTGTTAGTTATAGATTCTGTTATCCCTCTTATTTTTTAATTAATTCTTCTGGATCTGTTTTCCAGGTCAATTATTTTCTTTTGCATCTAATCTATTGGCTAATGGCTGGTCTTAAAGTGGCGCTGGGGTAAAATCCCTTTTGGGATTTACCACCAGGTGCAAATCCAGTATTTAATACCATAAGTCATTTTTGCCCGGAGCAATTTGCAGCTCTGAGTAAATGAGGCCCTATATGTCTTTATATCTTATAATTCAGGTATTTTGAGTTTATTTTCAGTATATCAAGCATCTCACATTTTATTGCATAAACATCTTAGTAATATTATTTTTCTAGGTTATTTTGTGTTACCAATAACAGTTTAATATACATCATATAAGCAGTTTTGTATATTTTCTTATATTTGTGTGTTTGTGAAGGTTCTCATTCATCCAGGTCATGGTATATCTGTTGTATTCAATTAGATCAACTGGACTTGAAGTTTAGATCTTGAAGACTTTCGCTAGTCATCCAACTGGCTTTCTCTATTCAGAATGACTTGTACAAGAATCTGTGGCAATTATGTACCCTGGAAAATCCCAATTAGCATATCACAGCCAGGTGTTAAGGGCGTGATTGCATAGTGGCTAAGAGGTGTTATAGGAACGCCCAGGGTAAGGTGTCAAAACAGCACTGTACATGGCATACAGTTGGTATTGAACCCCCCCACCTCTATTTAGGCTTGGTTTCTTTATTTTCACATAAATTACCTCCTTGACACCTCTCTTGAACCAGTCATGTTCCTTTGCCAATATGTTAACATTACAATCTTCAAAAGTATGTCCTTTATCCTTAAAATGCAGGTACACGGCAGAGGAATTGGCTCTTCGTTGATGCAGTTGCTGTTTGGTCTCCCCCACATACAAATCAGAGCATTCTTCACTGCACTGCACTGAGTATATGATGTCACTTATCTTGTGTTTCGGTATTGGGTCTTTCGGATGTTTTATTTCTTTTATACTTATTAATTTTATTAATTTTTGCATTATTTTGTTTAATTATTTATATTCTTTAGTTTCCAAACTCCAGTTTTTATGACTTTTAAAGTTTAAAGTTCGAAAGTTCGAATTCAGACCCATTAAAGTCAATGGGGGAGTCCAGCAATTGTCAGGTTTTGCGCAAGCTACATTCGAGGGTTACGGCCAGGCCAATTCCAGGGCTACCGAATGATACTTTTGAGGGCTACCGAAAATAAAACGATAAATTCGAGGGTTACCGAAATCGAACATTACTTTCAAGGGTTACCGAAAACGAAAAATATTTTCGAGGGTTAGCGAACGATACATTCAAGGGTTACCAAAAATGATCCATACTTTCGAGATTTACCGAAAACAAATGATACCTTCACGGGTTACCGAAAATCGAAGGATACATTCGAGGGTTAGTGAATGGTACATTCTAGGGTTAGCGAGGGTTACTGAAAATGAACAATACTTTAGAGGGTTAGCAATAATTATCGAAAATACAGTTGTGAGTCCAGAAAAACAAACTAGTTTCAATTGTTCGAGTTCAGCTAAAACTTGCATTCGAGTTTTGTTTTGTGTCCATCTCTACTTGTGATGTATGTTGCCATTCCCTTTTGAGTTGAGTGATTGGTTGGAACAATTTCCTTGTCTGACAACTGGGAAAAAATTCCCAGACAACTGGGAAAAATTGTAGGTTTCTATATGATTCTGCTACAGCTGTTTTTTCTCTTGAAATCTGCATTACTTTCTCTTTAATGTGGAAAAAAGTGGAATCTAGTTATCACATCTCTTGGTGTGTTTGATGCAGAAGGTATACATTATTTTACCAATGTTTTAATATTGTTAAGTCTTCTTATTTTATTGTTTCTGGTATACCTCTGATCTTCATGCTGTTGCGTCTGGACCTGTCTTCCAGATCTGCTATTTTGTTTTTCATTAGTTGAATGGTACCAATCTATTAGATCATTGAATCAGGAGGTAAATTCCATCATTTTATTCTCCACATAGGGAGGTAAGTTCTCCATCTGACTGATTAGATTGGCATGAACTTTTTTGTGAAAAATGAGACTGTGGAATATCATATGGATTTTCCTCTAGGTCTGTTGTAATTTGCTTTAGTTCATCAAAAATCCCATTTACATAATATATGTAGGAGTCTTTTTAGAAGTGTTTAGAGGTGAGTCTGACGTACAGTCAAGTTTAGTCAAGTGATCTGATTGGTGGCTTTTTTTTTACTACTTTGTTGGAGTAGTGTTATTAGGGGATTCTTGTTCTCGGATTAGTTTTTTATTTGTTGTATTTTTTAATTTTCTTAGGTTTTGCAGATGAGGAGACCGGACTGGGAGATGAGCGCATGGTGCCAGCGCCATCTTGGTTTACAGGCTCATCAGGTGAGTTGGCTTTCTGGGAGTAGAAATTTGTAGGTTTGTGGATTTTTTTCTTATTTTTTTTGTCATCCTGGGAGGTTGTGGTATCTGTCTTGAGCTTGGTTGTGTCGCTATTTTCTTTTATGTTTTAGATGCCAGGCTGGGAAGTTGAGGAGCACCTAGATCATGCTGCCTCTCTCGATCGCGTGAGGCCCACGCCCTCCAGTAATCTAATTATTTTAAACTATATATTATAAAATTAACAGGGAGATTCAATAAAAGTTATCGTTTAAAATGGTGCTAATTTTGCCCCAACCAATCTGATTGGTTGGGGCAAAATTAGCACCATTTTTAACGATAAGAACTGTTATTCAATAACCCTGTTAGTGTTTAAAATTGATTGGTGATTATTTTTAAGTAAATAAAGTGCTTTACTCTTTACTGATTTTTGTGTTAAAAAGTTGTGGGAACACCTATGAAATTATTTACATCTTGTATACTTATTATTTGTGTTGTTCTATTACTCAAATTTATTTATATGCTATTTTAACCTATAATTGGGTACATATTATCTTTATTTGCAACACTGTATACTTTGCCTTTTCTTTCTCTTTCTTTTTAGATGTATCAACTTTTTCCCCCCTGCAGTCTCCTGTGGACCAGAACAGACCTGGTAAGTATATTTAAAAAGTTATATCTCTTTCATCGTGGAAATGGATATTTACAAAAAACATTTATAATTTATTTTTTCATTTAACCCCTTAGGATGCATGGTGTTGAGGTGGTGTATCCAGAATACTTCCCCCTGGAGGAGGAGAATAAGGGTTGTTGCTTAAACAGTGATCCACATTTTTTATCATTGCTCAATATATTCAAATATATGGATGATACCTTTTTAATATATTTTGATGATACCTTTGACATTATGTGACTGTGTGCTACATGGACAAGTACACATGGAAAAAATGTGGATCACTGTTCAAGCATCAACCCTTAATAACCTATAAAAGAAGCAATAATATAAGAGACCAATTGGTACATTCAGACTACAAAGTGTCTAAAAAGTCCATTGGGCACAAAAAAGGCATTTCCTTGCCTTAAAGGGTATCTCCACTGATGGAAAAACTTTTTTTTCCCTATATGAAAGTTAACCTTCCCCCAACCCCCCTCCTACCTTTTTTCCCCCAAAAATCAGCTCTGTTCCTTTGCAGCAGCCTCTGGAAGCTGTGTAGCTCCTGGGGGTGTTTCTGCTACTGTGCATCATCACATGCATATTCATGATTTCTGCCACACCCACTTGACCCCAGTGATGCCTTTCCTCCCTGTCTCTGAAAGATCTATTCACTGCTGATAGTGCAGGGAGAGACAGAGGGGGGGTGTTATAAGGTTCAGCCACACAGCTTTATGTAATGAGACTTTTTTTTAACAATTGCAAAAGTAATAGAATTTATAGGAATCAAATGGGGGGAGGTGTGTGTGTTTGTAAGGGAGACAGAAGGTGTATTTTAGAGGGGATGCTAGGATTGTCACTAGCTGTATTGCAGGGGGGCCTGGGAGACAGAAGGTGTATTTTAGAGGGGATGCTGGGAGTGTCACAAGTTGTATTGCAGGGGGGCCTGGGAGACAGAAGGTGTATTTTAGAGGGGATGCTGGGAGTGTCACAAGTTGTATTGCAGGGGGGCCTGGGAGACAGAAGGTGTATTTCAGAGGGTACGAAATAATGGAGGAGGGGATGCTGGAGTGTCACAAGTTGTATTGCAGGGGCCTGGGAGACGAAGGTGTATTTCAGAGGGGATCTGGGATTGTCATTAGCTGTATTGCAGAGGGATCTGGGAGATGCTATTCCTTGGAGCAAGAAACAAAAAGCCAATACCATCTATCATCTATCTATCTATCTATCTATCTATCTATCTATCTATCTATCTATCTATCATATATCTATCTATCTGTCTATCATATATCTATCTATCTGTCTATCATCTATCTATCTATCTATCTATCTATCTATCCATATCTGTCTGTCTATCTATCTGTCTATCTATCTATCTATCCATATCTGTCTGTCTATCTATCTATTTATCTATCTATCTATCCATATCTGTCTGTCTATCTATCTATCCATATCTGTCTGTCTGTCTGTCTGTCAGCTATCTATCTACCTATCTATCTCTCTATCCATATCTGTCTATCTATCTATCTATCTATCTATCTATCTATCTATCTATCTATCTATCCATATCTGTCTGTCTATCTATCTATCTTTCTATCTATCCATATCTGTCTGTCTGTCTATCTATCTATCTATCCATATCTGTCTATCTATCTATCTATCTATCTATCTATCTATCTATTTATCTATCCATATCTGTCTGTCTGTCTATCTATCTACCTATCAATCTCTCTATCCATATCTGTCTGTCTATCTATCTATCTATCTATCCATATCTGTCTGTCTATGTATCTATCTATCCACATCTGTCTGTCTGTCTGTTTGTCTATTTATATATCTATCTATCTATCCATATCTGTCTGTCTATCTATCTCTATTTATCTTCTATCTATCTATCTATCTATCTATCTATCTATCTCTCTATCCTGTGTACTAGGCGTGAGCAGCAGCTGATTATTGGTGTCCCTGGGTTATCGGCCAAACAAAACGAGTCCTGGAAATATGTCAGGGTCAGTGGTGCCAACTCCCCTCTTCCCCTCCCCACATCCCCGTTCCCATTCACACACCTATTGGTCTGTCTGTCTATCTTTTGCACAACCTTTGGACTCTTCTAGTAAAGAGAGTGAAGTGTGCACGGGGCTGTACCATCCTCAGCATCACTGACTCACTGCACATGAACATCGTACAATAGGCACATGCAAGCAAGGAATTCCTCCTGTTTGTACCTGCACACAATACAAGGAGAACAGTAATAGCCCGACCATTAGATGGTTTCTATTCGGAGATGCCTAGGTACTGTAACTGTTCCATTTTAGGATTTCCCATATCCCCTTTCCCCTCGCCCTATCATTTCCTAGGATGTCCCTTTGTCATCCATCCATCCATTCCCATCACTTATGGGAATGGTCATGTTCATTGTCACCCCAAACCTGCTATTATTCCTCTCTCTCCACTGCCCCCCGTCCCTAACTTTCTATATACGGAACCACTGTATCCACGGGCTCTTTCCTTTTACCCTTATCAACACTGCCCACCGACCCTGTACCTTCAAAACACTGCAACAATGTTTCCACTGCCCCTTTGTTTTACTGGGGGGTCCGTAAGGAAACAGGAGGAGCAAATTACTTGGCACTGGTGTACTTGGTCACGGCCAGCTCTCCAGGCAGCAGCAGGCGGACCGCGGTTTGAATCTCCCTGGAGGTGAGATCGCTTGTTGTAATGAGCCAAGCGGGAGGCTTCCCCTGCGATGCGCTCGAAGATATCATTGACAAAGGAGTTCATGATTCCCATAGCCTTGGAGGAGAAGCCGGTATCGGGGTGGACATGCTTCAGCACCTTGTACACGTAGATAACATAACTTTCCTTCCTGCTCTTCTTTCGCTTCTTCCCGTCCTTCTTTTGAGCCTTGGTCACCGCACAACAGAAAGTAAGTGCCGATATCTCTTGTTGCCATGGGAACGTGATGCCTACGTTCCCATTGGCTGTTGGCAGTAGACGCGGGGTCAGCTTGTCCCAACTACGGATCCCAACTACGGAAGGGACTTATTGCGCATGTCCATCGGGAGCGCGCGCGTCAGCAGAATAGGAGGCAGACGTGCATGTCAGGCAGAGGAATCTTGCAGCTGTACAGTGTAAAGGCAGCAGATCGGACCACATATGGAACAGAGTAACCTAACATTCCGGGTATGACTTAGTTTAGCTATAAACTGCTATAATAGCCAATGTCATTTTTTACAGTGGAGATACCCTTTAACTGCCAAGTATGTGCAGCTATTATAAAAGGTGATAGTGTAACACATCCCTCACAGGGTACCAAGATACACTTAAAAGACTTTGCAAGTTGCATCACTATGGGTGTCATCTATATGCTAAAGTGCCCTTGTGACCTAGCATATGTAGGAAAACCTGAAAGACAAATTTAGGACCTGTATTTGAGTACATAAACGGGATATAACAAAATGGGAAAAAACGAAAGGGTAACCTCAGTTTCAAGACATTTTAAACAAAAGGGACACAATGCTGCTCAAGTCAGATGGATGGTGCTGGGGGTGGTTAATAAATCCCCAAGAGGTGGAAATTATGAAAAGAAACTCCTTCAGAGGATTCTGGATAGCCATTTCCACTATGAAAGAGATGTAACTTTCTAAATATATTTACCAGGTCTGTTCTGGTCCACAGGAAACTGCAGGGGGAGGAAAGTTGATACATCTGAAAAGGAAGAGAAAGGAAAAGCAAAGAATACAAACAATGTTGCAGATAAAGAAAATGATCAGTGTTGCAAATAAAGATAATATGTACCTGATTATAGGTTAAAATATCCAATTAGAAGCCACTCTAGCACACTGTAGTTGGCTTTGGCCTAGTAGTTGGTACGTGCAATCCTCCACTCCCTCCTACTCAGAGGGTTTAAGGCAATCAGAAGTACATAGAAGCAAGAGGAGCAAACTTTTTCTTGGTGAATTCCAAAGTTTATTGGTGCATAAACAACAAATACAACGTTTCGGGGAGCTTCCTTAAGCAATTGAGAACCTTGCCTCATTTGAGTGTCAACCCTGGATGCAAAATTAAGTATTGGTGAGCGTAAAAGTGATGTGTGTAACTATGATAATAAAAATAACAATCAATACAATCCTGATTCACTCTAGCACATTGTGCTTGCTTTGTCCTATTATGGTCACTATATACAAATGTGCCCAGCACCAGTATAGTCAACCCCTATAGTGGGGAGAGGTGCAACCTGGAGACATGTTTCAGACCCAAACTGGTCCTTCCTTGGGATTTGTGGAGACATGTTTCAGACCCAAATTGGTCCTTCCTCAGGATCTAAGGAGACATGTTTCAGACTCAAAATTGGTCCTTTCTTAGGGCCCAAGGATTCATCTTTCAGACTTGAAATTGGCCCTTCCTCAGTAAAATACACAGGAGCCTTAATACTGCCTGATGCTCCTGTGTCCTTTTGTTATATTACGTACCAGTGAGGCTCTGTAGGATACTTACAATAGGAGACCCTAAAATTTCCGTAAAATGTGTGTGTGTGAGTCAAATTTAAACTTGGCAATTGCATCTTCTGTCTAATTGAAAAAAAAAGGTAAATCCTAATATCAAAATGTTACACTTTTCACTTCAAATGTTTTTTTGGGGTTGACGGACACCCATACATGATGTCATTTGATTTAAAGTGAAATATAGCAGGCACCGCAAGACTGTAAAGAGGAGAATCAATCCTATCGAGTACGACAAATTCCATTTCTAGACAATAAATTATTTCCAGACAGTCTAATTCTCTGGCCCAAACCATTGATGTGTTTAATGTCATGCCGCAGGCATTAAATTTCTCTCTCCACTCTTATACTTCTCCTGCCCGTTAAATCTTTTTTGATAGGCTATATTAAACCTGAAGCAAGGCAATCGATTCATTGCTTGCACCGTTTAACGGGCTGAGCCAGTGCTGACACCATTAACGTACCAGCCACCACTTGTAAACACTCTCCGGGATGACATTATTCTGTTTGGTCAGCAACGGCGAGATGGAAATATTGAATCGCTCGTCAAACCAGGAGGATATTTCCGGATCTGCCACGCAAGTTTCGCAGCCACACGGCCTTTTGGAGTTCATCATGAACCTTCGGAAATGTTCAGAGAACTTGGACAACACGGTGGACCCCGAGTTCTGAGTATAATTCATAAAAAACGTAGTAATGGAAATAGCAAAAAAACTCAAGGCAACAGTAAACAGCTTTAAATTTCTCTGCCGTCTTAACACCATTTTGATTTATGTAAAAAGTTCCTTGGTCAGGGGCGTAGTGAGTAGAAAAGTAATCGTCAGACCAACGCAGATTGTCGGAGGCAATCAATATTATTATAATGTGGGGTTTGTTTCTGAATTCCAGACAGTGGTCTATCCTATGGCGTCTTCAAAAAAAGAAAAAAACTCCGGAATTTAATTCATCAACCAAACTTTTTTTATTTATTTTTTTTAATTCCTTTGAAGAGAAGCAAAAACCTTGTTCTTCACAATTTTTCAAGATTATTGGTGCCTGAGAAAAGAACAGAAGGGGATAGTTATTACGTTATAACGGAGAGATAAAAAGTCATCAGCTTATTACAAGTTTCTCTTTCAACAAAATCTCAAACATTTTTCAAGTCCTGCAGATCATTCCCGAACGGTGTAAACTGAAACATTCGCTGACGATAGACAAAAGGGTAAATTAACCTAAAACGAACTGATTAGATTCACATTTAACACTATAGCAATCTAAAGATCTCTGCAACTCAGCTTTGCTTATAGAGTTATATTTGTGCTGAGGTAAGCAAGTTGGCAGCCAAAATGGAAAAACTGTGAACTTAGATTTTTAGTAGCACTTGGTACACTTTTTAAGTGTATTGCTTTCCACAGTCTCTGGTAAACAGATGCACCAGGGCTAGTGTGGTTCTGTCTTAACCCTTGTGTGACTTTAAAGGGCATGTCCACCCTTAAGACAAATCTTGCTTTTTGTCAGTAACCTGCCCCCAACACCCAACTGATATATTCTGCAAGTTATTACCTGGGTAACCAGATATTTAAGGATGATTATTGTTCCATTCTGGCAGTAAGCTGGCTCCGCCCATCATGCAGTCAATCAAGTCACAACTGACATCACAGCCAATGATTGACTGCTGTTTCACCTGCTTCCTTCTCTGCGCATGCTCAAAATTATTTAAAGCTCATTGAGCAGAGGGATTATTATTATTAAATATCCGGTTAAAAATACATGTAATAAACTGGTAAAACTAGCAGTTGGGGTTTCGGGCCAGTTATTTGTTTTAGGGGTGGACATTTGCTGGTGTTAAAAAAGTTTATACAAAATGGCTGCTAAATCTTTGGTAAAATATTGAGCAACTTTCCTTAAACCTTGTCTTTAAAGCGCAACTAACCCTAGGTACATCATTGCAAACAGATTAGAGTGCATGGTCTGTTGCATGTTGGAATGACCCATGCACAAGGTCAGTGTAGACCAGTAGAAAGTAGGCTTCTGGGAACTCTCCAGCCCTTGTCTCACTTTGTACTTTTCCATTTGTGCATTAGATTGTTTAATTTAATAAAAGGGTTATATGAATTATATGAGAGCACTTCACTGGTTTAACTAGTTGCCATGGAGAACCAACAAAAAGTGAAGTAAAGGAGTTTGCTGGTGTTGTTGATTAAACACATGGAATCCCACCTAATGTGCCAAGCTTTGCTTCCCATGCCACAGGTTCAGTACTGAACATTCCATATGCTGAATTAAAGAGACATCCAATGAGATTTATACAGTATGTCTATCTAATGTTTCTATTATACCCCCTGTGTGTCATTGCCACCTTTCCCCCTAAATATCAGCCCTTCCTAGGGCCCCGAATTATCTCAATCCATCTCTGCTTAAAGGGATGTGGGAAAAGGAAGAACTATACAACTACAACTTTCTTTCAACTGCAACTTTTTAAAGGACAGCTATGCTGTATAAATTTACTTTTTAGAACTGAAAAGTACCTGGGACAGGGAGGTTGGATTGACTATTCCTACCTCTCAAAATTGTTTCGTTGAGGAGCTACAGCACATGCAGTTTTTATCTGCCAGGTTATTCCTGTATTAAAGATAGTGCTGAAACACCCAGGAAGCCTGGCAGAAGCAGTTTTCTTTGCTGCTCCTCATAGAAACAATTTTGGGGAGGTAGAAAGTACCATTCTTACCTTCCTTTTACCTTCCTTCCCCTGGTACTTTTCATTTTAACTGATTTGGAAAAAACTTAATACAAACTATAGTTCTCCTTTAATCACAGACCCCAGGAAGGATGATAGTTTTAAAGGTATCAGAGAGGATTTTTATATGCTGGGACCACAGTTGCCTCCAGTGAAGGAGATGTAATGCAGAGAGCAGAGTTCCTCTTACGTTCTGATTCCCACAATGCAGTTGTTTACTTTATGGTGGGCTCCATGTGACATTTTATGACAGCCTGTTTCTTAAAGGACAATTATACTCACCTTTTCCCCGATCCACTGCAGCATAGTACCCAGGGTGAGGACCTAAAATCTCTAAGTCCTCACCCTGGGTACTTTCCCTAACTCCTGCACTACTTACCGCAAATCTGCTTCGGCGATCCACACTGTTCCACCTCTCTCCTACTGTCAGTGACAGTCGCGAGGCAGCCAATTGGAAGACACGCCTCCTTGCAGAGCGTATCTTCCTATTGGCTGCCTCGCGATCTGTCATTGAAGCAGGAAGAGCTGAGGAATGGAGCGATCGGCGAAGCAGATTTGGGGTAAGTAGTGCAGGAGTTAGGGAAAGTACCCAGGGTGAGGACTTAGCGATTTTAGGTCCTCACCCTGGGTACTATGCAGCTATGGAGGAAGACGAGCGAGGGTGAGGTGAGTATAGTTGTCCTTTAAGTCCAAAACACCCAATGGGATGATGCAGATTAACAGCACAAGCAAACCTATGCACCTCTAATTGCATCATACCCTATATTAGATCTTCCATGTTGAATATATGTCTATGGGGCTGTTTGTGTTTGTCTGTGCTGTTAATTTGCAGCAACCAATCAGATAATATCTAGTTACTAGGGGCCATACTTATAAAGCTGCAGTATCAATTTTTTAGCAATCGTGGTCGTAAATGTATGATCGGTATATTAAATTTACGATCTTTAATCCGATCGTTAAAACGATCCTAAATTTACGATACTGATCGTTAAAGGCAGGGTATCGCTAAAAAACTATACCGCGGCTTTATAAATATGGCCCTAGGTTACTACACTTGGTTGGTGCAGATTAATAGCACGGGTGAACTTTCGCACCTCTCCTTAAATAAGCTCCACATTATCAGGGAGATTCAATAAAAGTTCTTATCGTTAAAAATAGAGCTAATTTTGCCCCAACCAATCAGATGTTATTTAACATTTGAAAGTTAACATCTGATCGGTTGGGGCAAAATTAGCACCATTTTTAACGATAAGAACTTTTATTGAATAACCCTGTATATGTTTTATTTCTGCATGAATCCTCCTCCTATACAGCACATTGCAGGTTCTAGAAAGTTTCACACCCAGACCAACTGTTAATGGAATCCAGCAGACACACGGCACAGCACCTTGTAAACTGCTATGTTTGCAGCCATGGCAACAGAACTTGCAAGCAGTTCACCGTTTACAGTTGTGTTTACACAAGTGTTATTTTACGTTAATGATTTTGTTTACCCTTTAAAGAGCGACATGGTTGCAGAAATCATGATCCATACAAATGTATCCTACAGTGCGCAAAAATGTCTGTTCACAGTGGACGGCTCCCAGAATTCCAATGGTGGGCGAAACTTTTTTTTTTAATGTTTAGCGAACAGGAAAGATATTCTAATCAACTTGCAAATCCCGCAATGCACACACCTTGGGCGCATCCCTCCGTGACACAGCGTTCGAGCAAATGTGTCCGGCGTCCATGCATATTAATAGCCTTAGTATATAAGTTAGTTTATATGATGAAAATAGAAATGCTGCAAGGTCAATATTGATTATATTATAGTGCCTCCTGGGAGAGGGATGAACATCTTGTAAATATGTTAATATATATACGGTGCTTACCTATGTCATCGGTTATATCTAGCTGTTATAGGAAAATAATATACTCTCTACTTTAAAGTGCAAGTCCACCCCTGACTTCCCGGCATTCCTGAACTGACTAACTGTACTCTATACATCCTCTAGATTGTTGCTGCCTCCTTTTAAAGACCTGCAAGCTTGTTACGAGCTTGAGCTTGCCTCCCAGTCAGCCGCTGGTCATTCATTGGCTGTGACCTGTGAAGAAGGGTGGACACGCCCTTTAAAATACCAGGATTTTAAGGATCACCTTGGTTCCAAGACTCGGTCTATGGCCTGTGCTTTTCTATGGTCATGGAACGCGTTGGTGGCTTTTTACATTTCAATCCTACACTTGTAGGGGTTACGTTGTTTCATTTACTTTTTAATTTCGAAAACTATAAGAATTCTAAAATTGTACTTTGAATAAAAAAACAATAAAAAATGGAACAAATTAAACCTGATCCACAGACCAGCAAAATGAATAGATCACGTCCCTTAAACCTCGTGCTATCAAAATGCTAATGAGACCTTTGCAGACTATTACAACATATTACAACATAATAAGGCAAACTAGACTAAGTGATTTTCAGGAGACCAACAGCTGTAACTTGTTTTACCCACAGATGTGATTATTTTAGGAAAGGAGTCAAGGCGTTTGGGTCCAGGCCCGGAGACTGGTACAAGGTTATCTGTCAAATTGTTGTAAAAGAAACATCTGGAAACATGATTAGGAGACTCAACTAAAACAGAGAAATGAATGTTCAGAATGTTCCATAAAGTAAGTTGGATTGAATTCTCTCTTTTAAAGACTATATTTTGTTAGTCCCTCCCAACTGTCCCAGACCACCAGGCCATGTCTCAGAATGAGAGTGGCTTGGACAGGCACTGGACGTGGCTTGGACGGCTCAGCTATGGTGCAGGAAAAGGCCCTGCTCATTTCCTGCCTTCCTCAGGGGTCAAAAGCCAAAAATAAATTTGAGGCCCATTCAGAAATTCAAAAGGCAGCAAACAACCCAAATGTCAACTAGTACAACACAGTCATGGTCATTCTCCACCCAACACTGCTCAAGTCCTGCATTAGCGCAAGCTCAGTCCCACCCAGGTCTCACCCATTTATTAGGGTAAAGTCATTAGATCAAGGGCAGCTGAAAAGGGCCTAAACAACATGACTGCCCCAATTCAAACATGGGCCAAGTTCCACCTGATAATGTCACCTCATTAATCTATTTACTGATCAATATACAGTATATTAGTCTGTTGTCTGTCATCAAAAATGAAACGCATACCCCCAACTATCCCAGTTTGGCTGGGATAGACCAGATACGATGCTTCTGTGGCAGCATGTTGGAACACCTAGCTATGTTCCACAGGGGAGGGTACACTGGGCATTGCAGGGGCATATCCAGGCATTCTGTGGTGGGGCTGGATGGAGCTTAAATAGGCCCTGACCATAAAGCCTGACTATGGGAGGTGTAATTAAAGTTACACAGCCAATATATTTAAGGCTGTTTGTGCAGACTGCCTGATTGGCCCCCAAATTAACATGCATTTAAGCCTTTTTTACAATCCCTTATGAGTGGAGATGAGCGAAACTGGTAAGATTCATCCCGTCATTGGGTTTGAACCTTTCAACCCCAATGGAATCTGAACTTTTAGAATATTTTTTAACGTAAGCATTTCGATATCATTTTTGGTTTTCTAATATTCGATTTTTTGATGATAAGTTACGAAAATTTCTAAAAACTCCGTTAAATCAGCGGATTTCCCTACTCAAGACTAGGGATGGCCGGTTCGTGGATCCAAACCCGGATCCGCCGCGAATTTATCCCGTTCGCGAATGGCGGATTTTTCCGGTTTTTCCGCCTTCCGAACCGTGGATTTCTCATATTTTCGAAAATTTTCGAAATTATGAGGATTTCTTGTATTTTCGAGTTTTTTTTTTATTTTAATGGGTCCGCTCGCGGATTTTAGAATTTTCTGATTTTCTCAAAAATTTGGCGGATCCTCGAGCAGACCGGATTTTGCGAAGTACGGACATCTCTACTCAAGACATGCCGCTACCCATAACCCATCATATTATATTTCCCATATTGAAAATATAAAATAATGACCGTAAAAAGGGTAACTCGTCCTCAATCGAACAAACCATAAGAAAATAACTATTCAACACTGTGTGCGATATCTCCGTTTTAGAAGCAGGGAGCATGTTTGTCTCAGGACAAGCCCTGCAGTTTAGTGAATATTATTCTTCTGTGTAATATAATTTGTTTTATTGGAAGGATGTTTTGTTTTTCCAAGGGCCCTTCCTACACCAGGGACCGAAATTAAACACCCTTTTATTTATGCGCAAGTTCCAGTAAAACTTTCCTTCCGAGCCCCTACCAGGCAGTGATCTACACAGTGAGAGAATCTTCAGCAAACAAACAAATTCCGAGCATTAATTATCATCTCTCGCTCTCATCAAGGTGTTAAAGGTCCCATGTTTATCACTATTCTACTGCCAACATTCCACTTGGCTTCTCTGTACCAGGGTGGAGGCTGACATTTGGCTAAGCCCCTTCAGTGGGAGTTGTTTGCATACGGTACAGAAGGAATACATATAACGCAACTGTAATTTCTTACTTAAAAAAACACGAGGGAAATAAATGGATTTGGCTAAAACATTGCGATTCCCCACTGGTCTGTAATAAAAGAAATTGTTTACTATCTCTGCCTCCTTGACATGCCCTTTTTTTCTAACATCGGTCTAGAAGCTCGGACGAAAGTAACAGATGTTATGGATCATTTCCATTCAGTGGTGTTACTAATTAGCATTATCTAATTAGCTGTCAGTTGCTAAATAACTTATTTGGTGTATGAGAAAGGTTAAGGGTAGACGATCAGGAATTGAAGATTGAAGGCTGCCTTTCTATAGCACAATTAGATCAAAGAACTAAATCCCAGCTTAGTATACTCATTTTTAAAGTTTAATTTTAAAGTTAAATTATTTCAAATCTAAAGGTTCGTAAACACGTGCGATCGCGGGTCCCGATGAATTGCCTTTATAAGATGAAATGGGGATCCGTCAAGTTGGATGTTCAGCGATCCCCGACCGAACGTCCGTTTCGACTGATAAAGGCCCTACACACAGGCTCATTATCGGCTACAACGAACATTCATCGGGACCCGCGATCGCATGTGTGTACGAACCTTTAGTTCTCATGGGGAATGTACTGAATTAAAAGGTGTCTGTAACTTTAAGTGGCTCTAAAACACGTACTGTCTTACCACTGACGAACGACCCCATGGCACACGGGGGACTTAATCGCACGTGTGTATGCTTTCGGTCGGGCGTCGTTTATTGCCTTGAATCGCCGGGGTCGTTCGTCTGCCATAAGATTGTACGTGTGTACGAAGCTTTAGAAAACATGTCATATATTACTATATTACAATTACACCCCCATCCTCTGGATCAACTGTTAGGTAGGGTTAAAAAAAATAAAAAAAAAATAAGTGAATAGGTTGGACTTGATGGACGTATGTCTTTATTCAACCTTAATTACTATGTTACTAATTACTATTATAATGAAGATGTATTATAGTCAGTAAAATATTTTCCATTATGTATATTGATTGCTTTGGTCTTCCAGACAATCTACCAGTCAGCTTGCCAGCCAGTCTACTAGGCAAAACCAACCGCTAAATATATTCACCAGCAACATAATTATTCCTGGATTTCCATCTTATTTTTTGTTTTTTATTTCTTTTGTCAAAAGAACGAATAAATAAACTGCACAGAACTATAACTTCAATGAATTGTTGCCCGGAAATATCTTTATTATTTTTTGTTAATTTATTGTAAAATCTCTTGGAGGGACATACCCATAAAACCTACCAAAGCTGGCCATACACAATATAGAGCAAACGGATGTATGCATTTTATTTCTTATATAGTGCGTCATATCCCAACAGGATTGCATGTGAACAAAGATTGTTTCTATTGAAAATGAGCCAGTGATTAAGGAGTTAAGCCTCTCACTATTCCTAACCTACTCCCATATGTTTCTCTCGCTCGGGATGACACTTGTTTTGGATGGCCGCAATCTTTTTAACGGAAATGACTGAAATATTCTGGAAACTGTTACCTCATTTGGAAAAGAGTCTGGCACAAAATGTAGCCGTGTAGTATTAGTCCCAGAGTCTCTAGAGCCTCAATAGCTTACAATTTCCTTAATATTCTAAGTAAAAAAAAAGAATCCAATTTCAGATATTCCTTCCATCAGGTCGAATTCAGTATGAGCTTCATATCCTTTATAAAACAGCCAGAACAAGGGAGGTGTGTTTCTTCAATAGAATTCAAGGCCATAAGTCAGCCATTTTGTATCGTTAGGAGAGATCAAGCTGGCCATACGCTACATTGGCATTACACTGAATTAGATATTCGATATGAAATGAAGGTGGGAATTGTAATGTCAAGTGGAGCAGCTGTTATACATTTCCAGGCTGGCTCAAGTTAATGATCGTAAATACAATCAATATTAAGCCTGGTACACACCATAGTGTCCTTCATCCTGACTGTCCTTCGTCCAGCACTTCCGTCCAGTTTGTCAGGAAGAAGGATTGTTGGTTGCGGCAAAAGTAGCCACAGGCTTGTGGTCCAAAGATGATTTTCTGACGTGTCCAATGGCCCATTCATTTATTTCGGACAAACGAATGGACGGACGTCAGTTGCGTCCGCCCCCCCCCCCCCCACAAAAAAATCCAATAGTTCATGCTGACCGACATATACACTGAAGCGTTGGTTGGCCTGAAATATTGGATGGTGTGTACCCTGCTTTAGGATCATAATATCAATCGTGTAATGATTGGCCCAGGGGGTTGTTGAATCATCTCTCGGATGTTGGGTGGTGTGTGGCCAGTATAAGGCAAATCAATAAACACAATAACTATGTATAATATGGATGTAAATAAGGAATGGAGACTTCTGGGTAATAGGGATGTAGCACAGTTTAGACAGGAAACACCTGTTTGTTACCTTATCTCTCAGCAGGAGGGTGATAAATGTGTCAGATCTAAAAGAGCCTCCTAGTGCGTGATGTACAAGGGCTTCCAGTTTGGTTTTACTTGACGAGAGGGTGTGAGATTACCAGACCCTGTTTTACCTTAAAACACATTCATCCCTATACCGGGAAACATTGACAGGGAACAAACAGTTTATAATTTGCTATAAGATAAACGCAACATCCGATTTTTCAGGCCGCTGACCGATATAATGGTGTATTGGTCGGTCAGTCTGAAAAATTGGATGGTGTACTTGCAAGTGGCCACTAGCGGTCTCGTTTGCCCATCCGTCCTGATCAGACAAGCGGACATGGCATGGTGTTGACCCGGGATGAACAATCTGATGGTGTGTACCCATGGAAACAGGAGAGAGTGGCTTGGGATTTGCCTAAATAAACTGATTGGTAGTCGCAGGCACAACTCCAGACTGGTCAACGTACGACCATTAAGGCCAAGAATTTGTTTGTGTCTAGACAGTGATTCGTTGATGATCTGACCAGGGGTGTCTCTGGGGTTTTTGCCACCTGAACCAAACTTTTGAATGCTGTCCCTTTGTACTACTAGGCCCTTGTTTATTTTCCTTCTTTATTTAAATTTAAAGTGAGCTCTGCCTGCCGCCTCTCTCATGTTTATCAGGGGTGCTGCCCTGAGCATTTTGCTCATTTTGCCTCATTAGAGAGACACCCCTGGATCTGACCTTCGAAAGTTATGGCCGAGAATCAGTATATAGATAATTGTCTGGGCTTCATTGTTGATCCGACTGATCGTCCACACACAAACTAATTCTTGCCCGTAACAGCATTTCCTATTGGAAACCATGTGACAAAGTTTACAGACATATCTGATCACTTTTTTGACCAAATTTAAGGAAGAATCAGGCAAAATATATTGGTTGATATGAAAATTCCCACCGATTCTTCAACCCAATCAACAGAAACATATAAAGGTCTATTCCTTTATATAAGGATGTATTTTACAGGATGTATAAGGATGTATAAGATAATAAAATACTAAATATAACCAAGGAGCAGGAATATGACTCACAGAAGACTTAATTCTACAATGATGTAAATGCCACATAGGTCACGATAATTACGATTTTCACATATAGTTATGGACCGAAACTCCATAAAATTCTAATCACAGGACATACTGTTCACTATTACAGGGAGATGTAATAGTGCTAACTTTGCCCCAACCAATCAGATGTTAGCGAACATGGATCCGTGAACGCAGGTGGGTAGATTCAGAACGCAAATTATACGGTGGGAACTGATTTTCGCGATTTCCATTATATTTTCAATTACATTGCGATTCACAAAACGCACGCAAAATGCAAAATGGAACACAACGCACATAGTGGGAGCTAACCCTGGAAGATGACAGAGTCTGTAAGATTCTATCTGTATCTTTCAAAGATCTAGCTGTACACAGTCCCAAGCGTTCTCCCTATATAAAGTACTGTATAGGGTAATCAATCGAGACTGCAACCAGCTCCCTATACTTTAATACAGTGGGCGATCACGGCCGAGGGACATTTTTGGACATAACAATCGTTTTCTATGCTGACTCTGAAGATTCATTGTTATCCAAAATGTCATTTTGCAGGTACACACTGTACTGAACAAGGACTGATCCCGTCAGTAACCTTCGTTTGAGGTGACACAGGTAGTTGTAAGTTTGAATGAATGAAATAAGACAGGCCCCTTTAAATTTTAGCCTTTTGTCTCCTTTAATTATATGATAAACTGCATTATGGATCCTATGTAAAAATAAGGGTTTGTGCAAACTGATCTATGCAGTGTGTGTGATAAACTAATTTACCAAGTTACTGTAAATATCTTAGGGGAATGGTGAAAATTGTAAATCCCTTTTAATCCCCTTAAAATCTTAGTCCGTAAAGGCTTAGAAGAAAGCCTTATAATGTCTGTTAATAAGCCTTCAATCAGTGGTACCCTCGTGCAGTCCACAAATTAACCAGTTGTGTTTGACAGTCCTGTTTATTTAACGTATTCGTCTCTTCCGATCACCCGTCACATTCGTGTCTGTATATTCACTGTGTTGTTCAATGTATACTGATAAATAAAATACTACTAAGTAAATAAAAAAAATAAACAAGAAACACAGTTAACCATGAAAGAAACATGCAAACCAATCAGCAATCAGCTCTTATTTGTGCACTTCGACTACAATAATGTATCCTGGCATCCGTCTGGCTACTTTGCATTAAACACATTTGCTAGTTTGCTCTGGAATTGATTGCAATTTGTTCTAGGAAGAAACTTTCCCCAATAAACTATGCTAATTAGCAAACTTACTTCCCAGTAAACATTCAGAGATTTATTTCCAAAGTGCTACTTAAAATGGCGTTGCTAAACTTTTGAGCTTATATACTAGCCTACAGTTAAAGTGGCCATACATATATACAATTTTACTTACCCGGCCGAGCGTTCCTGCGACATTCGACCGATCCTGCCGGAACTTTCCAAATACCATTCATTTTGCGATCGCATGTCGGTCACATAGAAGAACGGGAAAGGAGGTTCCGGCATGATCAGTCGATTGTCGCGGGAGCGCTCGGTTGTAAAATCGACTATACATATGGCCACCTTTAGTCTGCACGGTCACACCCCGGTCAAACTGTAGTACCTCGAATCAACCACCAGGTGCATAACCCAGAATTTGCTGCAGGGTTAGAATGTGCTGGCGGTGGGTGTGGCTGGAGGCTAGAAGTGCCAGGTGGTGTATGCGCCGGGTGGGGTGGGTGTACAGACATCACGGAATTGCTCCACAGGGGTGGGTGGGTGTCAGGGGGGTGGCAATTCTTTAAAGAATAGGGGGTTTTCTGGTGATACAGAATCTAGAGATGCATAGAGCTCTTTAAAGGGCAAGTCCAGCCCTGAAATGAAAACTTACAGGTAAATCACCCCCTAAAACCCAAAACAGTAATAGTTTGAATATATACAGTAATATTATAGGAGAGGACCTACATCAGAACCCCTTTGAGACAGCACTCTATCCCTTGCAACCTTAATATCATGAACCATCAGTCACATAGTCCTCGTGTGAGAGAGTATACAGAAAATGAGCAGATCCAATAATTACCCATATAAAAAATAACTTTATTACAATATCAAAAACATCATAGCTAAAAATTCGGGCGTCCCCGAATACAGACTAAACTACCAACTCAACCGCAATTGCTGTGTTCCGGATCAACAAATGTCCAATATATATATGGAACCTAGTCCTATTCTTATCAGTTCGTGAACCACCTGTGAATATATAATATCCAAATGGATTGTGACCCAATCTCTAGGTTATATGTTCGGTTTAAACAGAGTTATTGTAGGGAATTCCACGATGACAAAAAGATACTAATTGACATCTTCCAATAATATCTAAACCGTAAACACCTGGGCTGTTAAGTGCACTGACCAACACAATATATCGGGACTTATCTTGGCATACTAGCAACACTCCGCCGACCGGTATTGTTGTTCTGTGTAGCCTCTTCACTCGAATAGTTCGTATTGCTTAGGACAAAGATTGGTGCACATGTTCCTCAGTGTTTCCGTTTGTATCAACTTTACTTGGTGGGGTTATTCCAACTCCGTTTGTATCCACTTGGTTAGTGGGGTTTTCCAAACTCCTCCACAGGTTCATCCAAGGTGGTTCCGTCCGGTTTACCAGCAGTTGCGTCAACCGACGTACGTTTCGCCGTGATTACGCGGCTTACCTCCTAAAACCAGAAGCAGGGAATCCTGGCTAGGAACCCATAAAGCAGTGGGAAATAGGAGATGTCAAAAATGTATTGTGTGTAAATATATGAAAATCAGTGATTTCTTTGAAGGAAAAGAGGGCAAAAAATATAAGATAAAAACACTAATAACGTGCCAGTCAAGCCAAGTAATATATGTACTAGAATGTAAATGTGGTAAAAAATATGTGGGCCAAACAAAAAGGACCCTAACGTTACGGATACAAGAACATGTACGAGCAACTCGAAATGGGTAAAGTGAAAAAAGTGCCATGGCTAAACACATAAAAGAGGTACACAAGTGTAATAAGATTATGTTCTCCTTCATGGGGATAGAAAGTATCAATTTAGCCCCTAGAGGTGGGAACATTGAAAAGAGGTTGCTACAATGTGAAGGGAGATGGATATTTAATCTGGGGACAGAAGAACCTTATGGCTTAAATGAAATGATAAATTATGCTTGTTACCTATAAACGAGGACTATACATGAATTGTCCTTAAATGTTGTGTAAAATAATTACCAAAAATGGATAGAAATAATTGCAATTTTTCAGATCTGTTCTAATTACCTAGAAGTAGATAAAATATGATAAATTATAAAACTGATATATGATAATGCCAATTATAAGGTTCTATTGTACATATATATTTAACAGAAATGTCTCATAAAATATACGTTTATGCTACGATGATGGAGAGGGAAATGCAGGGGTGAGTGGATCCAGCAATAGTAGAGTTAAATAGAATGTATTTCACCGGGTATCATAATGAGCAATTAAATGTGGTTAAATGGGAGGAGTTTGACATCAACGTGAGACCCTGATGAAGCCGCGTAATCACGGCGAAACGTACGTCGGTTGACGCAACTGCTGGTAAACCGGACGGAACCACCTTGGATGAACCTGTGGAGGAGTTTGGAAAACCCCACTAACCAAGTGGATACAAACGGAGTTGGAATAACCCCACCAAGTAAAGTTGATACAAACGGAAACACTGAGGAACATGTGCACCAATCTTTGTCCTAAGCGATACGAACTATTCGGGTGAAGAGGCTACACAGAACAACAATACCGGTCGGCGGAGTGGCAAGTATATCGGTCACTATTGGTGCCCACGAAATAGTGAAGCGTGTTATTCATTAACTGTTGCTAGTATGCCAAGATAAGTCCCGATATATTGTGTTGGTCAGTGCACTTAACAGCCCAGGTGTTTACGGTTTAGATATTATTGGAAGATGTCAATTAGTATCTTTTTGTCATCATGGAATTCCCTACAATAACTCTGTTTAAACCGAACATATAACCTAGAGATTGGGTCACAATCCATTTGGATATTATATATTCACAGGTGGTTCACGAACGGATAAGAATAGGACTAGGTTCCATATATATATTGGACATTTGTTGATCCGGAACACAGCAGTTGCGGTTGAGTTGGTAGTTTAGTCTGTATTCGGGGACGCCCAAATTTTTAGCTATGATGTTTTTGATATTGTAATAAAGTTATTTTTTATATGGGTAATTATTGGATCCGCTCATTTTCTGTATACTCTCTCACACGAGGACTATGTGACTGATGGTTCATGATATTAAGGTTGCAAGGGATAGAGTGCTGTCTCAAAGGGGTTCTGATGTAGGTCCTCTCCTATAATATTACTGTATATATTCATTGTTTGCTAGCCCCTAGCACCCCCTCCAAAGAGGGTATTCCCATACCTATTTCTATTAGATGGTGTATGCATTCGGACGCTATATCTAGTAATAGTTTGAAATCTGAAATATATAAGTCTAACCTGAAATATATAAGTCTAACCTGAAATCCTGTACAATGTCCTGTTTCCCCTGTTTCTGCTTCCTGGTTCTTCCAGTTTTGACATCACAGCCAATGACTGAATGTTAATCCCCTGTCTGCCACTTCTGAGCATGCCCAGGCTCAGTACAGGCTCAGTACAGGTTTCTAAATTGATCAGTTTCCATGAGACATCCAGAAGCATAGCAGGCATACAGTAATGAATTCATATGACAAACTATGATATATCAACATATTTTAAAGAGGCCATTCTTTCTAAAAGATGTTCTTATGAGGGTGGAGTTGCCCTCAAAACTTTAGTGTTACCTTGGACAACTCCTGACCCTTGCCGACCCTAATGAAGTGTCCTCTTGTATTGGGGTACCTCTTGTATGGGGTACCTGCAATCGTTCCTGAGAGGTTGACTGTATAAATGGTCTAGATAAGGTGGTCTAGTAAGTTTGCTGCTAGAAAAGTAAAGCTGGCCATACACATGCGATTCCACAGCATGTGTGCCGACAGATCACATTGGTATCTGACGGTACACATGCTATGGGAAGTGCATACACATACCCAACCGATCCCCATAAGCGGTATGGTGATCGGTCAGCCTTGTGGCCATACACCGTACAATTATATCGGCTCGCTCTGCTTCAAGTATAGGGAGCCGATACCGGCCGATAGAAATTTTATGGCATTCCCGCTCGATCGGAGTGCCGACTACATTCGTTCTTCAGCACTCCGATGGGTCGGGAAAAGCTCCTACACATGATAATAGGTAAATCCCGTCAATCCCCAACGTACCCATCATCCTTCATATGTATGGCAACCTTTAGGCAGGGTATGACCAGCATAAGCAAAATATGGTAAGTCTAATTATGGCAGAAAGGAAATTCTAGTTATCTATTCTATCTATTGTCTGGTGTAGTAACAAAATTCTATTGTGAAATCCAGAAAGACAATAAGGCTTCACGTATTCTCCCCGTCCTCCATTTCTCCATAATTAATAAATAACCAACTGTTCATTTCTTTTTTTACCTTTGTAAATAAGTTCCCTGCAGTCCACACAATGGGGCTGCGACAAGATGTCCATAATCTGGATTGCGATGTAGCCTATTAGGGGCGACACCAGAAAGCCAGGTTGGTGGGCATCTCTGTGTAGAACGATGTGTTATCTATCTTTAATGACGAGGCATGCGTATTATCCACAAATTAAAGTAAAAGTAATAGATCTTTGGTTTGACTAAACTGACGTCTCCACACCTCTTATTCTTCCACATTTATCCAGGCGAAAATAAAAATAACAATCAAACTTCCAGTCCATGTAAATTATTTCTATTTTCCCACCATAAAGTATCAATTATAGAAAATAAATGAATGGCACAGACAATCCAAATAGACCCCCGGCTGTCTACATCATTGTCCTACGTTGCATTAATTATAACACATCCCATAATAACCATGTAACCTAGAGATTTCCAAGGGAAACGGTTTATCTCTCATCTTGGAAATCAGTAGACTTATTTATTTTGCAAATTTGCATGTTCCTGTCTTTTTCAATGTAGTTGCCCACAATAAACACTACTACACATGTCCAGTTAATTCCACCAATCAGCACAAATAAATATGCAGCATTCCAGAGCTGCCAATTAACAACTGGCTGACCTCTCCATGATCTCTATCTTACTAGGGTGAGAAACATGATTTGAGGGGGATAAGAAACATGATTTGAGGGGGATAAGAAACATGATTTGAGGGGGATAAGAAACATGATTTGAGGGGGATAAGTATGATGCAACAAAGGGGAGTGAAAAAAATCTAAAATACATAAAGGGAACATGAACATTAGGAAAATCTTTCCTGAACGCTGAATTGGGTTTCTAACAGTTTCCTCCGGAAGGATCGGGAAGGGTTAGTTTTACTATAGGAGGAAGAAAACCCTAGAATAATGTAATAATAAGGTTAATTATGCCTTAACATGTAATATGATGGACGTTATGTCCAATATGATGGAAGAATAACCCTTGATCGCAAGGCACACGCACGATAAACACGTGTGTATGGGTTTGGTCGGGCATTGTTCCTTGATCCGCCATGGTGGATTGACCAATGACATTTGAAAAACGCCAGTTTGAAGCATGTGTGCACGCGTTTGGGGGGTCAGAAGTCGCCCGAATTATCGGATGTGCATACGAGGCTTAACACATAGTGAGCACACGTAGCACACAGCAATGTTAGGGGAGTTTTGCATGTTACATATCATACAGGTAGAGTTGAATCTGCTAAAAGTCACAGGTCACTGTCCTGAAAATAAAATCCTTCTCAATCTCCAATTAATAGAAAGGCCAAATTCCCATTGAGTGCACAGAGCTGTATTGAGTTGTGTAGTACATCCTATCACTGCTGTAACTGTATTCTACTGATTTCCTATCACTGCTGGTTTTTTGTTGTCTTGTTTGGTGTACGAGGGAGCACACTTCGCACTACGCGGTCCCTCTGATCTGCAAAAATACTCCCGATCAAATGTGTGAAGAAATTGTGTTCCAGCACAAATTGTAGCAGTTTAAGTAAGAAGTTATTTTTTGTCTATTGGCCATACCCTCAGATAACTAAGAAGTATTTTGTAGCCTCCAATCCTTCTCTGTGGCCTATATTACTGTAAAGTGATTCAACATCACAGGTGACTAATATATGTTCGTCGTTTATGTCGATATTCTGAATTTTAGTTAGTAAATCTGCAGTATCCCTGGATATGAATTAAGGCAAGTACATGTTTCTGTAAGTGAGCATCAAGTAGCTACAGGCATGCTCACCTAGGCTCCAATGCCCGAGACGATTGGTCGGCCTGGAGGTGCAGTAGATTCTTATGTACTTTCGGTAATAAATAGAAAGTCGCCATTGTTGGTGTGTCTACAAATAATATGATGCCTCCTTTTTATCTATAATTGGTTACATGTAGCTTCCTCAATCATTGTTTTTAGTAGTCTCTGATAATGTATGGTGGGGTCTGCAGGAAGACGAATATAGTTAGATCTATTATTAAGATGTTTCTTGGCTTCTCTAATATACATTTCTTTTGGCCAGATCACTACATTACCTCCTTTGTCGGAGCGTTTGATCTCTATATCAGATAGTTGGCGTAGTTCTTGGAGGGCTTTCTTCTCTCCCTTATCCAAATTATAATGTAGCATCTGGTCAAAAGTAGAATTCTCTAGATCCTGTAAAACACAGTGATAGAAGACTTCAAGATTAGGATAAAGTGAGAAGGAGGGAGTAAATGTAGATCTGGGTCTGAATTGATTAACAGTACCATTATCTGGAACAGATGAATAATTAATGTCAGTTTGTTGTCCACTGATTTCCCGATTGTTCTCCTTGTCAAAGAATGCCCTCAGGGCTAGTCTTCTGCAGAATAAAAATAAATCTTTTGCTATGGTAAAGTGATCTGCATGTTCATTGGTGCAAAATGATAGACCCTTTGAGAGTACTGACCTTTGTGTGTTCGTGAGTTGATGATGAGATAAATTAATGATTTGTAACTGATCGTTTGAATTGGAGGGTGAGGTGGTAGCTAGTTTTTCTTCCTCTGATTCGTTCTGAGGGGATATCTTTGTCTGCTTCTTACCTCTCTTCCCCCCTCTTCTGACTCTGTGTCTGTTTGTGTAGTGCTTCCTAAAAAATCGCTATCCTGTGACTGAGATATTGGCTGTCTCCTTTTCTTGAAGGTTTTCGGGCGTGTATTACCCCTATGTCTTCACCTATAAGCAACACCTTCTAGGAAGTCTTTTTTATCCCTTAAGAATTTCTCTCGTTTATTCTTTATGATCCCGTCCTCAATCTCTTTAAGATCTTTCTTTAGTTTCTTATCAAAATCAGTGATCTCTGATTTCGAAATCTCTTTTTCTATTTTGGCTGAAAGGGAATCTATCTCCTTATTAAGTGAGTCTAGTAGCTCTTTATCATTTTTAAGCAGTAGAGAGATGAGTGCTAAACTAGATTCTGTAAGTATCTTTTCCCATTCCTCTTTAAATGTTTTATTAGGTTCCCATGAAGGAAAAGATCTACTTCGGAGACCTCTTGGTATAATCTTGTGTTCTAAGTATTGTTCCAAACTATTAATGTTCCACCAGATTTTTGCATAACGTATATGTAATTCTCTTAGGGTTTTTAGATCATTATTAGATGGACCTTGTGACGCAAAAGAAGGACCGCCGTCCAAAAATACATTTTCTAGCTGTCTACGTCTACCGGTATCTCTATTTAAATCAATTAATTCACATGTCATTTTTACTGTGCTGTAGGTAAGGCTAGAAAGCAATATTTAGTATATACAAATGTATGATCGTCACGTCCAATCATAGCTATCACTGCTATTTGACCTTTTTAACTTGACATAGGGATCGCAGCTATATGGGCACTTATAAGAGATGTCAATGAATACATATGGACTATAGCCAGACTTACTAGTTGGACTCATCGGCTATCTATTGTAAGGAGGATACCTATTGCCTGACCAAGCAGTGATATATAGGCAATGGACACTTTGCCTTCCTCAATAGCCACCTATATACAAACGTTTATAGGATATCTACGTATATGTCAAACGGTTTGAATTACCTTTATATTCTTGAACCATCAATATGTATTGAATTGTTCCCATTGTATATCTAAGTGTGTACCTTTTTTGCTTGCTTGCAATTGTGACATTTGACGGACCATGACAGGGTTTATATGTTTACATTTTGGTTTCCTAGTGACCGGTTAATGCAGCGATTGGAGATATTGCCGGCCACCTGACTTAAGCATATTATGTCTAAAAGCGCTATGATTGGACGTGACGTCACGTCGTATGACGTCATGATGCTATTCAGCGTATGACGTCATCATTAGGCGGCGTAGTGCAGCGTACTCAATTCAGACCCAGATCTACATTTACTCCCTCCTTCTCACTTTATCTTAATCTTGAAGTCTTCTATCACTGTGTTTTACAGGATCGAGAGAATTCTACTTTTGGCCAGATGCTACATTATAATTTGGATAAGGACGATAAGGGGAGGCGACATTAATCGCATATTACTGAAAAAAGAAACGCGATGGATTTACCTGTTGGGCACGAAAGCACCTAGAAGCCTAAATGAAGCATTGGACTTCACCCCTTTTATCTAATTTGACCTAACTTTACCTTATTTCATTATAGACCCATAAGCCACACGGACTACCTTGTCTTCCTCCCTTATCCAAATTATAATGTAAGCATCTGGTCAAATTAGAATCCTCTAGATCCTGTAACACAGTGAATAGAAGAACTTCAAGATTAGATAACGTGAGAAGGAGGTGAGTAAATGTAGCCTCCTGGGTCGAATTGATTAACAGTAACCTATCTGGAAAAATTAATAATTATGTCAGTTTGTTTTTGTCCATGATTTCCTATTGTTTCTCCTTGTCAAAAATTGTGGTGGGTGTTGTAATTAATGGTGACATGGCTGTGGATTTGTGGGGATGGTTTGGGCTCTGAGTCGTGTGGTGTGTGCGTTTGGGGCATTGCCGGTGTGTGCTGTGTGTGTGGCTTTCGCTGTTGGCTTGGCTTGGTTGGGGGCTGTGCTGGGTGTGTGGCCCTCCGGCTAGTCTTCTGCCGCAAATCCCCAATATCTTTTGCTTGCCAGTGCATCTGGCCAATGTTCCTATTGGTGCCCATGCATCGACCCCTTGCGGTCCTGACCTTTGTGTGTTTCGTGTTTGTGAGTATTTGATTTGTACCTGATCGTTTTGCGGGTGGGTGGTCTTGTTTTTTCCTTCCCTGCTTCGTTCTGAGGGGTTATCTTTGTCTGCTTCTTACCTCCCTTCCCCCCTCTTCTGACTCCTGTGTCGTTTGTGTGTGGCTCCTAAAAATCGCTATCCGTTGACTGAGATATTGGCTGTCTCCTTTTCTTGAAGGTTTTCGGGCGTGTATTACCCCTATGTCTTCACCTAAGCAAACACCTTCTAGGAAGTCTTTTTTATCCCTTAAGAATTTCTCTCGTTTATTCTTTATGATCCCGTCCCTCAATCTCTTTAAGATCTTTCTTTTTTCTTATCAAAATCAGTGATCTCTGATTTCGAAACTCTCTTTTCTATTTTGGCTGAAAGGGAACTATCTCCTTATTAAGTGAGTCTAGTAGCTCTTTATCTTTTTAAGCAGTAGAGAGATGAGTGCTAAACTAGATTCTGTAGTATCTTTTCCCATTCCTCTTTAATGTTTTATTAGGTTCCCATGAAGGAAAATATCTACTTCGAGACCTCTTGGTATAATCTGGTGTTCTAAGTATTGTTCCAAACTATTAATGTTCCACCAGATTTTTGCATAACGTATATGTAATTCTCTTAGGGTTTTAGATCATTATTAGATGGACCTTGTGACGCAAAAGAAGGACCGCCGTCCAAAAATACATTTTCTAGCTGTCTACGTCTACCGGTATCTCTATTTAAATCAATTATTCACATGTCATTTTTACTGTTCTGTAGTAAGGCTAAAAGCAATATTTAGTTATAACAATGTATGATCGTCACGTCCAATCATAGCTATCACTGCTATTTGACCTTTTTAACTTACATAGGGATCGCAGCTATATGGGCACTTATAAGAGATGTCAATGAATACATATGGACTATAGCAGACTTACTAGTTGGACTCATCGGCTATCTATTTAAAGGATACCTATTGCCTGACCAAGCAGTGATATATAGGCATGGACACTTTGCCTTCCTCAATAGCCACATATATACAAACGTTTATAGGATATCTACTTATATGTCAAACGGTTTGAATTACCTTTATATTCTTGAACCATCAATATGTATTGAATTGTTCCCATTGTTATCTAAGTGTGTACCTTTTTTGCTTGCTTGCAATTGTGACATTGACGGACCATGAAGGGTTTATATGTTTACATTTTGGTTTCCTAGTGACCGGTTAATGCAGCGATTGGAGATATTGCCGGCCACCTGACTTAACATATTATGTCTAAAAGCGCTATGATTGGACGTGACGTCACGTCGTATGACGTCATGATGCTATTCAGCGTATGACGTCATCATTAGGCGGCGTAGTGCAGCGTACTTAAGTAACCGGCGCGATAGTTACCTTTCTCTATCTTTGGGCACATGAGGAAGCCCCCCACTTGTTACGGGGGCAAAACGCGTCTGCTCGCGGTCCTATACATAAGGTCTACATATGACGTTTGACGACATGAACGAGAGGAGTTGGTAGCATACCCTTTCATTTACACTTTAGGTCTATTTGAGTACCTTCATGACTAACTCCCTGATTACACATTTCAGTCAGAATGCATAGCCTTATCAGATGTATTTTTAATGTTTTTAATGAGAACCCTGTCCAATTAAATAAGATTTTTTAGCTATACTTTGAGTGTCCACAGTAGTTCTATTCTTTTTTCGATTTAGATTATTCTAACTACTAGGTTGCCCTCTCCCCACTATAGGGGTTGACTATACTGGTGCTGGGTACATTTGTATATACTAAATATTGCTTTCTAGCCTTACCTACAGCACGTAAAAATGACATGTGAATTAATTGATTTAAATAGAGATACCGGTAGACGTAGACAGCTAGAAATGTATTTTTGGACGGCGGTCCTTCTTTTGCGTCACAAGTCCATCTAATAATGATTTAAAAACCCTAAGAGAATTACATATACGTTTGCAAAAATCTGGTGGAAACATTAATAGTTTGGAACAATACTTAGAACACAAATTATACCAAGAGGTCTCCGAAGTAGATCTTTTCCTCTCATGGGAACCTAATAAAACATTTAAAGAGGAATGGGAAAAGATACTTACAGAATCTAGTTTAGCACTCATTCTCTACTCTGCTTAAAATGATAAAGAGCTACTAGACTCACTTAATAAGGAGATAGATTCCCTTTCACGCCAATAGAAAAAGAGATTTCGAAATCAGAGATCACTGATTTTGATAAGAAACTAAAGAAAGATCTTAAAGAGATTGAGGACGGGATCATAAAGAATAACGAGGAAATTCTTAAGGGATAAAAAAGACTTCCTAGAAGGTGTCGCTTATAGGTGGAGACATAGGGGTAATACACCCCGAAAACCTTCAAGAAAAGGAGACAGCCAATATCTCAGTCACAGGATAGCGATTTTTTAGGAAGCACTACACAAACAGACACAGAGTCAGAAGAGGGGGGAAGAGAGGTAAGAAGCAGACAAGATATCCCCTCAGAACGAATCAGGGAAGAAAAACTAGCTACCACCCTCACCCTCCATTCAAACGATCAGTTACAAATAATTATTTATCTCATCACAACTCACGAACACACAAGGTCAGTACTCTCAAAGGGTCTATCATTTTGCACCAATGAACATGCAGATCACTTTACCATAGCAAAAGATTTATTTTTATTCTGCAGAAGACTAGCCCTGAGGGCATTCTTTGACAAGGAGAACATCGGGAAATCAGTGGACAACAAACTGACATTAATTATTCATCTGTTCCAGATATGGTACTGTTAATCAATCAGACCCAAATCAACATTTCTCCCTCCTTCTCACTTTATCTTATCTTGAAGTCTTCTATCACTGTGTTTTACAGATCGAGAGAATTCTACTTTTGACCAGATGCTACATTATAATTTGGATAAGGAGAGAAGAAAGCCCTCCAAGAACTACGCCAACTATCTGATATAGAGATCAAACGCTCCGACAAAGGAGGTAATGTAGTGATCTGGCCAAAAGAAATGTATATTAGAGAAGCCAGAAACATCTTAATAATAGATCTAACTATATTCGTCTTCCTGCAGACCCCACCATACTTATCAGAGACTACTAAAAACAATGATTGAGGAAGCTACGTAACCAATTATAGATAAAAGGAGGCATCATATTTATTTGTAGACACACCAACAATGGGACTTTCTATTTATTACCAAAGTACATAAGATCTCTACATGCACCTCCAGGCCGACCAATCGTCTCGGGCATTGGAGCCTAGGTGAGCATCCTGTAGCTACATTGATGCTCACTTACAGAAACATGTACTTAGCCTTAATTCATATATCAGGATACTCAGATTTACTAACTAAAATTCAGAATATCGACATAAACGACGAACATATATTAGTCACCTGTGATGTCGAATCACTTTACAGTAATATAGGCCACAGAGAAGGATGGAGGCTACAAAATACTTTAGTATCTGAGGGTATGGCCAATAGACAAAAAAATAACTCTTACTTAAACTGCTACAATTTGTCTGGAACACAATTTCTTCACATTTGATCGGGAGTATTTTTGCAGATCAGAGGGACCGGCGATGGGTGCGAAGTGTGCTCCCTCACACCAACCTATTTGTTGGGTTGGTGGGAGAGGGAGCACGTCTTCGGCGACCACTGGACAGTTTACACTAACCATGTGGAACTGTGGCTACGATTTATAGATGACATATTTTTCATCTGGCGGGTCCCTTGATCTGTTAAACCCTTTCATTGACTGCCTTAATGACAATGCATTGAACACTTTCTAACTCGAGAAATCTCCATGCAAGGAGTCAATTTCTTAGATGTTCACATTGAAAAATGGGGGAGCAAACTTAAGAGTAAACTATTTAGAAAGGAGACCTCTACAAACTCCCTACTGCACTATAAGAGTGCACACCCTCAGAGACTGCTCCAGGGTATCCCAGGGGACAGTTTTCTGAGGGTGAAACGGAATTGTACCATACAAGAAGATTATAACTCAGCAGCAGATGACTTAACAAGACGGTTCGAACAAAGGGGTTACCCAAAAAACGCTAAAAACCTTTAGAGATGAAGCCCAGACTGTGAACCAACAAATCTTTTAATGACCAGGGTTGAAACACTGAAACAAAATTCGATTTGGAGCGTTTGATCTCTATATCAGATAGTTGGCGTAGTTCTTGGAGGGCTTTCTTCTCTCCCTTATCCAAATTATAATGTAGCATCTGGTCAAAAGGAGATAAGAAAGCCCTCCAAGAACTACGCCAACTATCTGATATAGAGATCAAACGCTCCGACAAAGAGGTAATGTAGTGTATCTGGCCAAAAGAAATGTATATTAGAGAAGCCAGAAACATCTTAATAATAGATCTAACTATATCGTCTTCCTGCAGACCCCACCATACATTATCAGAGACTACTAAAACAATGATTGAGGAAGCTACATGTAACCAATTATAGATAAAAAGGAGGCATCATATTTATTTGTAGACACACCAACAATGGCGACTTTCATTTTACCGAAAGTACATAAGAATCTACATGCACCTCCAGGCCGACCAATCGTCTCGGGCATTGGAGCCTAGGTGAGCATGCCTGTAGCTACATTGATGCTCACTTACAGAAACATGTTACTTAGCCTTAATTCATATATCAGGGATACTGCAGATTTACTAACTAAAATTCAGAATATCGACATAAACGACGAACATATATTAGTCACCTGTGATGTTGAATCACTTACAGTAATATAGGCCACAGAGAAGGATTGGAGGCTACAAATACTTCTTAGTATCTGAGGGTATGGCCAATAGACAAAAAATAACTCTTACTTAAACTGCTACATTTGTGCTGGAACACAATTTCTTCACATTGATCGGGAGTATTTTTTGCAGATCAGAGGGACCGCGTAGGTGCGAAGTGTGCTCCCTCGTACACCAACCTATTGTTGGGTTGTGGGAGAGGGAGCACGTCTTCTGCGACCACATGGACAGTTACACTAACCATGTGGAACTGTGGCTACGATTTATAGATGATAATTTTTCATCTGGCGGGGTCCCCTTGATCTTGTGAACTCTTCATTGACTGCCTTAATGACATGCATTGAACATCTTTCTAACTCGAGAAATCTCCATGCAAGAGTCGATTCTTAGATGTTCACATTGAAAATGGGGAGGCAAACTTAAGAGTAAACTATTTAGAAAGGAGACCTCTACAAACTCCCTACTGCACTATAAGAGTGCACACCCTCAGAGACTGCTCCAGGGTATTCCCAGGGGACAGTTTCTGAGGGTGAACGGAATTGTACCATCAAGAAGATTATACTCAGCAGCAGATGACTTAACAAGACGGTTCGTAAAGGGGTTACCCAAAAAAACTGCTAAAAACCTGTAGAGATGAAGCCCAGACTGTGAACCAACAAAATCTTTTAATGACCAGGGTTAGAAACACTGATACAAAATTCGATTTTATTACTCAATTAATAACGATTGGAGGCAGATAAGAGAGATCCTAGATAAGAACTGGCACATTTTAAATAGTGACCCTGTGCTTTCTAAATTTATACTGCAGATTACCCACTCATACAGCTCAGAGACCAAAGAACTTCGCAGATTCACTCACTAGTAGTCATTTTGTCAGAGAAAATAAGAAGACTAGTGGAGGCTTTCGTTACAGAGGTAACTATCCTGTGGCAGAATGCACCACTTGTCACCTCATGGAAAGAACTGAACATTCACCAATAGCAATGGCACGGTTTCACATAAAATTCACATTACATCAACTGTAAATCCAAAAATATTATTATTATACTCAATGTCCTGTGGTAAGCAGTACGTAGGGAAAACCACCCAAAAACTAAGAGCACGTATATCCACCATGTATCTAATATAAGCTGGCAAGCAGGGACAGGAAAAGGGTAAAATATTGAGCAGTGTAGCTGAACACTTTTTAAGTAAACATGAAGGTACTACTAATGGACTGAGGTGTTTGGGTATAGATATGGTCAAGGAACGATAAGGGAGGCGACATTAATCGCATATTACTGAAAAAGAAACACGATGGATTTACCTGTTGGGCACGAAAGCACCTAGAGGCCTAAATGAAGCATTGGACTTCACCCCTTTTATCTAATTTGACTAACTTTACCTATTTCATTATAGACCCATAAGCCCACACGGACTACAAATTGATATGATTGTGCAAATTGCATTAGATGAACAACCATAAGCCACATGGATTTCAAATCGATATGATTGTGCAAGCGTATAAAGTGATTGGAGAATGGAATCTTCTCATCGTAACACTCTCATCAGCTTTAATAAGACCACAAGATGGGAGCTATAACGACCCTAATGGAAGAAGCTATGACATTGGTATTCTGGTTGATTTACTGAATATAGAACCCATGAGATATGTGGTTGAATACCATTCATTACCATTACACAGACTCCACGGCGAGGATTATATAGGTACCGGATGGACCAATGTGGAGATTGAACACGGCGAAAGAGACATGCCTGAAAGACATAGGAAATATACGGTCTTCATTGCAGGAAAAGACTTCTTCACTGACGAAGTGAGTGCTGAATTGATCATTTGGATTTATCACTGCTATTTGACCTTTTTAACTTGACATAGGGATCGCAGCTATATGGGCACTTATAAGAGATGTCAATGAATACATATGGACTATAGCCAGACTTACTAGTCGGACTCATCGGCTATCTATTGTAAGGAGGATACCTATTGCCTGACCAAGCAGTGATATATAGGCAATGGACACTTTGCCTCCTCCTCAATAGCCACCTATATACAAACGTTTATAGGATATCTACGTACATGTCAAACGGTTTGAATTACCTTTATATTCTTGAACCATCAATATGTATATGTGTAAATACTTGAATTGTTCCCATTGTATATCTAAGTGTGTACCTTTTTTGCATGCTTGCAATTGTGACATTTGACGGACCGTGACAGGGTTATATGTTTACATTTTGGTTTCCAAGCGACCGGTTAATGCAGCGATTGGAGATATTGCCGGCCACCTGACTTAAGCGTAATATGTCTAAAAGCGCTATGATTGGACGTGACGTCACGTCGTATGACGTCATGACGCTATTCAGCGTATGACGTCATCATTAGGCGGCGTAGTGCAGCGTACTTAAGTAACTGGCGCGATAGGTACCTTTCTCTATCTTTGGGCACTGAGGAAGCCCTCCACATTGTTACGGGGCGAAACGCGTCTGCTCGCGGTCCTATACTAAGGTCTACATATGACGTTTGACGACATGAACGAGAGGAGTTGGTAGCTATACCCTTTCATTTACACTTTAGGTCTATTTGAGTACCTTCATGACTAACTCCCTGATTACACATTTTCAGTCAGAATGCTGTAGCCTTATCAGATGTATTTTTAAATGTTTTAATGAGAACCCTGTACAATTAAAAAAGGTTTTTTAGCTATACTTTGAGTGTGCACAATAGTTCTATTCTTTTTCGATTTAGATTATTCTAACTACTAGGTTGCACCTCTCCCCACTAGAGGGTTGACTATACTGGTGCTGGGCCCATTTGTATATAGTGACCATAATGGACAAAGCAAGCAAATGTGCTAGAGTGAATCGATTGGTATTGATTGTTTTTTTATTCATAGTTACACACATCACTTTTACGCTCACCAATACTTAATTTTGCATCCAGGGTTGACACTCAATGAGGCAAGGTTCTCAATTGCTTAAGGAAGCTCCCCGAAACGTTGTATTTGTTGTTTATATGCACCATAAACTTTGGAATTCACCAAGAAAAAGTTTGCTCCTCTTGCTTCATGTACTCTGGATTGCCTTAAACCCTCTGAGTAGGAGGGAGTGGAGGATTGCACGTACCAACTACTAGGCCAAAGCAACTACAGTGTGCTAGAGTGGCTTCTAATTGGATATTTTAACCTATAATCGGTACATTTATCTTTATTTGCAACACTGATCATTTTCTTTATCTGCAACATTGTTTGTATTCTTTGCTTTTCCTTTCTCTTCCTTTTCAGATGTATCAACTTCTCCCCCTGCAGTTTCTGTGGACCAGAACAGACCTGGTAAATATATTAAAAGTTACATCTCTTTCATAGTGGAAATGGCTATCCAGAATCCTCTGAAGGAGTTTCTTTTCATAATTTCCACCTCTGGGGATTTATACACCACCCCAGCACCATCCATCTGACTTGAGCAGCATTGTGTCCCTTTTGTTTAAAATGTCTTGAAACTGAGGTTACCCTTTCGTTTTTTCCCATTTTGTTATATCCCGTTTATGTACTCAAATACAGGTCCAAATTTGTCTTCAGGTTTTCGCTACTATGCTGAGTCACAAGGGCACTTTAGCATATAGATGACCACATAGTGATGCAACTTGCAAGTCTTTTAAGTGGTCCACATGGACAAGGAGCGTAATGTAGTGATCTGGCCAAAAAAATGATATTAGAGAAGCCAAGAAACTCTTAATAATAGTCTAAACTATATTCGTCTTCTGCAGACCCCCCCCATTTATCAGAGACACTAAAAACAATGATTGAGGAGCTACATGTAACCCAATATAGATAAAAAGGAGGCATCATATTTATTTGTAGACACACCAACAATGGCGACTTTCTATTATTACCGAAAAGTACATAAGAATCTACATGCAACTCCAGGGCGACCAATGTCTCGGGCATTGGGAGCCTAGGTGAGCATGCCTGTAGCTACATTGATGCTCACTTACAGAAACATGTACTTAGCCTTATTAATCAGGATACTGCAGATTTACTAACTAAAATTCAGAATATCGACATAAACGACGAAATATATATAGTACCTGTGATGTTGAATCATTACAGTAATATGGCCACAGAGAAGGATTGGAGGCTACCAAATACTTCTTAGTATCTGAGGGTATGGCCAATAGACAAAAAATACCTTACTTAAACTGCTACATTTGTGCTGGAACACATTTCTCACATTTGATCGGGAGTATTTTTTGCAGATCAGAGGGACCGCGTAGGTGCGAAGTGTGCTCCCTCAACACCAACCTATTGTTGGGGTTGGTGGGAGAGGGAGCACGTCTTCTGCGACCCACTGGACAGTTACACTAACCATGTGGAACTGTGGCTACGATTTATAGATGAAATATTTTTCATCTGGGGGGCCCTTGATCTGTTGAACTCTTTCATTGACTGCCTTAATGGCAATGCATTGAACATCTTTCTAACTCGAGAAATCTCCATGCAAGGAGTCATTTCTTAGATGTTCACATTGAAAATGGGGAGGCAAACTTAAGGTAAACTATTTAGAAAGGAGACCTTACAAACTCCTACTGCACTATAAGAGTGGCACACCCTCAGAGACTGCTCCAGGGTATTCCCAGGGGACAGTTTCTGAGGGTGAAACGGAATGTACCTACAAGAAGATTATAACTCAGCAGCAGATGACTTAACAAGACGGTTCGACAAAGGGGTTACCCAAAAAAACTGCTAAAAACCTGTAGAGTGAAGCCCAGACTGTGAACCCACAAAATCTTTTATGACCAGGTTAGAAACACTGATAACAAAATTCGATTTATTACTCAATATAATAACGATTGGAGAGCAGATAAGAGAGATCCTGATAAGAAACTGGCACATTTTAAAAGTGACCCTGGGCTTTCTAAATTACTGCAGATTACCCATCATGACAGCTCAGAGACCAAAGAACTTGCAGATTCCATCACTAGTCAGTCATTTTGTCAGAGAAAATAGAAGACTAGTGGAGGCTTTCGTTACAGAGGTAACTATCCCTGTGAGAATGCAACCATTGTCACCTCTGGAAAGACTGACCATTCACCAATGCAATGGCCCGGTTTCACATAAAATTCCAATTACATCAACTGTAAATCCAAAAATATTATTTATTTAATCAAATGTCCTGTGGTAAGCATCGTAGGGAAAACCCACTAAGAGCACGTATATCCAGCCATGTATCTATATAGACTGGCAAGCAGGGCCGGAAAGGGTTATTGAGCAGTGTAGCTGAACACCTTTTAAGAAACATGAAGGTACACTATGGACTGAGGTGTTTGGGATGATATGGTCAAGGAAGAACGATGGGAGGCGACATTAATCGCATATTACTGAAAAGAAACACGATGGATTACCTGTTGGGCACGAAGCACCCTAGAGGCCTAAATGAAGCATTGGACTTCCACCTTTTATCTAATTTGAGCTCTAACTTACCTATTTCATTAGACCCATGCCACACGGACTACATTGTATGATTGTGCAAATTGCATATAGATGAACTACCCATAAGCCCCATGGATTTCAAACGAATATGTGTGCAAGATTATAAGTGATTGGAGAATGGAATCTTCTCATCGTAACACTCTCATCAGCTTTATAGGACAAACAAGATGGGAGCTATACGACCCAAATGGAAGGCTATGACATTTGGTATTCTGGTTGGATTTACTGAATTGACCCATGAGAATTGTGGTTGAATATCCATTACATTACCATTACACCGACTCCACGGCGAGAGATTATTAGGTACCGGATGGACCAATGTGAGATTTGAACACGGGCGAAAGAGACACTGCCTGAAAGACATAGGAAATTACGGTTTATTGCAGGAAAAGACGACTTCACTGACGAATAGAGTGCTGAATTCATTGGATTTATCACTGCTATTTGACCTTTTAATGACATGGGATCGCAGCTATATGGGCACTTATAAGAGATGTCAATGAATACATATGGCTTAGCCAGATTCATCGTCGGACTCATCGGCTATCTATTGTAAGGAGGATACCTATTGCTGACCAAGCAGTGATATATAGGCAATGGACACTTTGCCCTCTACCATAGCCACCTATATACAAACGTTATAGGATATCTACGTACATGTCAAACGGTTTGTGATTACCTTTTCTTGCTTGACCATCAATTGTATTGTGTATCTTGATTGTTCCCATTGTATATCTAGTGTGTACCTTTTTTGCCTGCTTGCCATGTGCATTTGACGGACCGTGACAGGGTTATCGTGACCCTCCAAGAACTACGCCAACTATCTGATATAGAGATCAAACGCTCCGACAAAGGAGGTAATGTAGTGATCTGGCCAAAAGAAATCGAATTTTGTTATCAGTGTTTCAACCCTGGTCATTAAAAGATTTGTTGGTTCACAGTCTGGGCTTCATCTCTACAGGTTTTTAGCGTTTTTTGGGTAACCCCTTTGTTCGAACCGTCTTGTTAAGTCATCTGCTGCTGAGTTATAATCTTCTTGTATGGTACAATTCCGTTTCACCCTCAGAAAACTGTCCCCTGGGGATACCCTGGAGCAGTCTCTGAGGGTGTGCACTCTTATAGTGCAGTAGGGAGTTTGTAGAGGTCTCCTTTCTAAATAGTTTACTCTTAAGTTTGCTCCCCCATTTTTCAATGTGACATCTAAGAAATTGACTCCTTGCATGGAGATTTCTCGAGTTAGAAAGTGTTCAATGCATTGTCATTAAGGCAGTCAAGAAAGGGTTTAACAGATCAAGGGACCGCCAGATGAAAAATAGTCATCTATAAACGTAGCCACAGTTCCACATGGTTAGTGTAAACTGTCCAGTGGTCGCCGAAGACGTGCTCCCTCTCCCACCAACCCAACAAATAGGTTGGTGTGAGGGAGCACACTTCGCACCATCGCCGGTCCTCTGATCTGCAAAAAATACTCCCGATCAAATGTGAAGAAATTGTGTTCCAGACAAATTGTAGCAGTTTAAGTAAGAGTTATTTTTTTGTCTATTGGCCATACCCTCAGATACTAGAAGTATTTTGTAGCCTCCATCCTTCTCTGTGGCCTATATTACTGTAAAGTGATTCGACATCACAGGTGACTAATATATGTTCGTCGTTTATGTGATATTCTGAATTTTAGTTAGTAAATCTGAGTATCCTGATATATGAATTAAGGCTAAGTACATGTTTCTGTAAGTGAGCATCAATGTAGCTACAGGATGCTCACCTAGGCTCCAATGCCCGAGACGATTGGTCGGCCTGGAGGTGCATGTGAGATCTTATGTACTTTGGTAATAAATAGAAAGTCCCATTGTTGGTGTGTCTACAAATAAATATGATGCCTCCTTTATCTATAATTGGTTACGTAGCTTCCTCAATCATTGTTTTTAGTAGTCTCTGATAAGTATGGTGGGGTCTGCAGGAAGACGAATATAGTTAGATCTATTATTAAGATGTTTCTGGCTTCTCTAATATACATTTCTTTTGGCCAGATCACTACATTACCTCCTTTGTCGGAGCGTTTGATCTCTATATCAGATAGTTGGCGTAGTTCTTGGAGGGCTTTCTTCTCTCCTTATCCAAATTATAATGTAGCATCTGGTCAAAAGTAGAATTCTCTCGATCTGTAACAACACAGTGATAGAAGACTTCAAGATAAGATAAAGTGAGAAGGAGGGAGTAAATGTTGATTGGGTCTGATTGATTAACAGTACCATATCTGGAACAGATGAATAATTAATGTCAGTTTGTTGTCCACTGATTTCCCGATTGTTCTCCTTGTCAAAGAATGCCCTCAGGGCTAGTCTTCTGCAGAATAAAAATAAATCTTTTGCTATGGTAAAGTGATCTGCATGTTCATTGGTGCAAAATGATAGACCCTTTGAGAGTACTGACCTTGTGTGTTCGTGAGTTGTGATGAGATAAATAATTATTTGTAACTGATCGTTTGAATGGAGGGTGAGGGTGGTAGCTAGTTTTTCTTCCCTGTTCGTTCTGAGGGGATATCTTGTCTGCTTCTTACCTCTCTTCCCCCCTCTTCTGACTCTGTGTCTGTTTGTGTAGTGCTTCCTAAAAAATCGCTATCCTGTGACTGAGATATTGGCTGTCTCCTTTTCTTGAAGGTTTTCGGGGTGTATTACCCCTATGTCTCCACCTATAAGCGACACCTTCTAGGAAGTCTTTTTTATCCCTTAAGAATTTCTCTCGTTATTCTTTATGATCCCGTCCTCAATCTCTTTAAGATCTTTCTTTAGTTTCTTATCAAAATCAGTGATCTCTGATTTCGAAATCTCTTTTTCTATTGGCGTGAAAGGGAATCTATCTCCTTATTAAGTGAGTCTAGTAGCTCTTTATCATTTTAAGCAGAGTAGAGAATGAGTGCTAAACTAGATTCTGTAAGTATCTTTTCCCATTCCTCTTTAAATGTTTTATTAGGTTCCCATGAGAGGAAAAGATCTACTTCGGAGACCTCTTGGTATAATTTGTGTTCTAAGTATTGTTCCAAACTATTAATGTTTCCACCAGATTTTTGCAAACGTATATGTAATTCTCTTAGGGTTTTTAAATCATTATTAGATGGACTTGTGACGCAAAAGAAGGACCGCCGTCCAAAAATACATTTCTAGCTGTCTACGTCTACCGGTATCTCTATTTAAATCAATTAATTCACATGTCATTTTTACGTGCTGTAGGTAAGGCTAGAAAGCAATATTTAGTATATACAAATGTACCCAGCACCAGTATAGTCAACCCCTATAGTGGGGAGAGGGCAACCTAGTAGTTAGAATAATCTAAATCGAAAAAAGAATAGAACTACTGTGGACACTCAAAGTATAGCTAAAAAATCTTATTTAATTGGACAGGGTTCTCATTAAAAACATTAAAAATACATCTGATAAGGCTATGCATTCTGACTGAAATGTGTAATCAGGGAGTTAGTCATGAAGGTACTCAAATAGACCTAAAGTGTAAATGAAAGGGTATGCTACCAACTCCTCTCGTTCATGTCGTCAAACGTCATATGTAGACCTTATGTATAGGACCGCGAGCAGACGCGTTTTGCCCCCGTAACAAGTGGGGGGCTTCCTCATGTGCCCAAAGATAGAGAAAGGTAACTATCGCGCCGGTTACTTAAGTACGCTGCACTACGCCGCCTAATGATGACGTCATACGCTGAATAGCATCATGACGTCATACGACGTGACGTCACGTCCAATCATAGCGCTTTTAGACATAATATGTTAAGTCAGGTGGCCGGCAATATCTCCAATCGCTGCATTAACCGGTCACTAGGAAACCAAAATGTAAACATATAAACCCTTCATGGTCCGTCAATGTCACAATTGCAAGCAAGCAAAAAAGGTACACACTTAGATAACAATGGGAACAATTCAATACATATTGATGGTTCAAGAATATAAAGGTAATTCAAACCGTTTGACATATAAGTAGATATCCTATAAACGTTTGTATATATGTGGCTATTGAGGAAGGCAAAGTGTCCATGCCTATATATCACTGCTTGGTCAGGCAATAGGTATCCTTTAAATAGATAGCCGATGAGTCCAACTAGTAAGTCTGCTATAGTCCATATGTATTCATTGACATCTCTTATAAGTGCCCATATAGCTGCGATCCCTATGTAAGTTAAAAAGGTCAAATAGCAGTGATAGTCTATGATTGGACGTGACGATCATACATTGTTATAACTAAATATTGCTTTTAGCCTACTACAGCACACAGTAAAAATGACATGTGAATAATTGATTTAAATAGAGATACCGGTAGACGTAGACAGCTAGAAAATGTATTTTTGGACGGCGGTCCTTCTTTTGCGTCACAAGGTCCATCTAATAATGATCTAAAACCCTAAGAGAATTACATATACGTTATGCAAAAATCTGGTGGAACATTAATAGTTTGGAACAATACTTAGAACACCAGATTATACCAAGAGGTCTCGAAGTAGATACTTTTCCTTCATGGGAACCTAATAAAACATTAAAGAGGAATGGGAAAAGATACTACAGAATCTATTTAGCACTCATCTCTCTACTGCTTAAAAAGATAAAGAGCTACTAGACTCACTTAATAAGGAGATAGTTCCCTTTCAGCCAAAATAGAAAAGAGAGTTCGAAATCAGAGATCACTGATTTTGATAAGAAAAAAGAAAGATCTTAAAGAGATTGAGGGACGGGATCATAAAGAATAAACGAGAGAAATTTTAAGGGATAAAAAAGACTTCCTAGAAGGTGTTTGCTTAGGTGAAGACATAGGGGTAATACACGCCCGAAAACCTTCAAGAAAAGGAGACAGCCAATATCTCAGTCACGGATAGCGATTTTTTAGGAAGCCACACACAAACGACACAAGAGTCAGAAGAGGGGGGAAGGAGGTAGAAGCAGACAAAGAAGACCCCTCAGAACGAAGCAGAGGAAGAAAAAACAGAGGATACCACCGCACCCGCAAAACGAGTCAGTTACAAATCAAATTTATCTCACATCAACCACGGAACACACAAAGGTCAGACTCTCGCAAGGGGCGAGCAGGGGCACAAAGGAACAGGCAGAGCACGGGCCAGAGGCCAAAAGAGGGGGGGGAGTGGCGGCAGAAGACGAGCCGGAGGGCCACACACCCAGCACAGCCCCCAACCAAGCCAAGCCAACAGCGAAAGCCACACACACAGCACACACCGGCAATGCCCCAAACGCACACACCACACGACTCAGAGCCCAAACCATCCCCACAAATCCACAGCCATGTCACCATTAATTACAACACCCACCACAATTTTTGACAAGGAGAAACAATAGGAAATCATGGACAAAAACAAACTGACATAATTATTAATTTTTCCAGATAGGTTACTGTTAATCAATTCGACCCAGGAGGCTACATTTACTCACCTCCTTCTCACGTTATCTAATCTTGAAGTTCTTCTATTCACTGTGTTACAGGATCTAGAGGATTCTAATTTGACCAGATGCTTACATTATAATTTGGATAAGGGAGGAAGACAAGCCCTCCAAGAACTCCCCAACTATATGATATAGGAGATCAAACGCTCCGACAAAGGAGGTAATGTAAGTGATTGGCCAAAAGACTAACTTTACCTTATTTCATTATAGACCCATAAGCCACACGGACTACAAATTGATATGATTGTGCAAATTGCATTATAGATGAACATACCCATAAGCCACATGGATTTCAAATCGATATGATTGTGCAAGCGTATAAAGTGATTGGAGAATGGAATCTTCTCATCGTAACACTCTCATCAGCTTTAATAAGGACAAACAAAGATGGGAGCTATAACGACCCTAAATGGAAGAAGCTATGACATTTGGTATTCTGGTTGGATTTACTGAATATAGAACCCATGAGATATGTGGTTGAATATCCATTACATTACCATTACACAGACTCCACGGCGAGGAATTATATAGGTACCGGATGGACCAATGTGAGATTTGAACACGGGCGAAAGAGACACTGCCTGAAAGACATAGGAAATATACGGTATTCATTGCAGGAAAAGACTTACTTCACTGACGAATAGAGTGCTGAATTGATCAATTGGATTTATCACTGCTATTTGACCTTTTTAACTTGACATAGGGATCGCAGCTATATGGGCACTTATAAGAGATGTCAATGAATACATATGCCAGACTTACTAGTCGGACTCATCGGCTATCTATTGTAAGGAGGATACCTATTGCCTGACCAAGCAGTGATATATAGGCAATGGACACTTTGCCTTCCTCAATAGCCACCTATCCAAACGTTTATAGGAATCTACGTACATGTCAAACGGTTTGAATTACCTTTATTCTCTGAACCATCAATATGTATATGTGTAAATACTTGATTGTTCCCATTGTATATCTAAGTGTGTACCTTTTTTGCATGCTTGCAATTGTGACATTGACGGACCGTGACAGGGTTTTATATGTTTAATTTGGTTTTCCTAGCGACCGGTTATGCAGCGATTGGAGATATTGCCGGCCACCTGACTTAAGCGTATTATGTCTAAAAGCGCTAATTGGACGTACGTCACGTCGTATGACGTCATGACGCTATTCAGCGTATGACGTCATCATTAGGCGGCGTATGCAGCGACTTAAGTAACCGGCCGATAGGTACCTTTCTCTATCTTTGGGCACATGAGAAGCCCTCCCATTGTTACGGGGGCGAAACGCGTCTGTTCGCGGTCCTATACATAAGGTCTACATATGACGTTTGACGACATGAACGAGAGGAGTTGGTAGCTATACCCTTTCATTTACACTTTAGGTCTATTTGAGTACCTTCATGACTAACTCCCTGATTACACATTTTCAGTCAGAATGCTGTAGCCTTATCAGATGTATTTTTAAATGTTTTTAATGAGAACCCTGTACAATTAAATAAAGGTTTTTTAGCTATACTTTGAGTGTGCACAGTAGTTCTATTCTTTTTTCTATTATGGTCACTATACATTTGTATTTTTAGAAAAAGTATTTAAAATCATCCATTAAAGGGATCATGTATTCTGATCTCTGTCCTCTAGATGGTAGTATAAAGCCTGAGTAAAAAATATCGATTTTAAGGGTCTTAATACTTCAAACTCATAAATGATGTTGAAATGCGTTATTTTGCATAAATATAACCCACTATTTACTTTTTTCTAGTTCTGGTTATATCATAGGAGAAAGTGGTGGCACAGGATTACAGGAAGCTGTACTGAATTTTCATTTATCCTTTTATGGTTCACTCACTGTCTATACCATGTCAATCCACTGCACTTCCCTGTTCAATAAAAAAAATAATTATAATTACCACCTCTTGTTATATATTTAACCACTTTAAGCGCCTGCCATTTGAGCTGCAATAATTGATGTCTATGCTGGAGAAAATGTATACTGAGTCTCATATCAAGTAGGTGCACCTTTGTAGTGAATAAAATCTCTTTTGTGCTCCCCAATCTTAATTTTTACTTCTCCCTCTGTCTTCCCAACATAACCTCAGCCACAGGGACATTTCCTTTGATACAACAGGTAGCAAAATCGTACAGCTTAATCTTAGGGGCATATTTATAAAGGTTCGTTAACTTTTCGCGGCCGTTTTCGCGGACATTAACGCATAAATCGCGTTTACCGCGATTTATAAAGGTCCGAAAACGGCCGCGAAAAGTTAACGAAGCGTTAACCTTTCGCGCCGATACTTACCTGTTACCGCCGCTTCTATTTATAAAGCATCGGCGTCGGCATCGGCGACCTGAGTGGGGTTGGTGTCGCCAGCCCGAAGACGTCGCGTCGGATCAAGACGCCGGCAACATCGGCCTCGTTGAGGTCGCCGGCGCCCGCCGGGGGTACCCCTGGCGGCCGCAGGGGTACCTCTAGGGGGTCGGCGGCCTCGGCGGAGCTGGTGTCGCCGGGACTGGAAGAAAGAAGACGTCGCCCAAGGGCTCTTTTAAGAGCCGCACTGGGGGTCCCGGTTTCAGCTGCGGGACCCCCGCCAAAGGCACTTGTCAGTCCCGCAAGGGCCCTTGTAAGGGCCGGGGAGGGGGGTCCCGGTTCGAGCTGCGGGACCCCCTAAGCCCCAAAAGGCCCTTCTCAGGGCCCCGCTGGAGGGAGCCTCCACCCCCCCAGCGGCTCCCTCCCGTCCCCTCCCCGGGAGCGGCCGGGGCGGGGGGCTTGGAGGGGTTGCCGGGGAGGGGGTGCGCGGCGGGTGGTCGCGACCACCTGCTGCGGCCCCTTCCCGGCAGCCCCTCCTAGCCTCCCGTTCCGAGATTGCCGCGAACGGGGAACGGGTTGGGAGGGGCTGCTGGGAAGCGGCGGCGGCGGCGGGTGGTCGCCGCTGCCGCCGCGGGGGGTGTGGGCGGGGTAGGAGCGGCGTCGGGAAGGGGCTTAAAATTACCGCAGCACATCGCGGCCGCGATAGGTATCGTGGGAATAGCGCTCGCCGTTATAAATACGGCGATAGCGCTATTTTCGCGGCCGCGATGTGCGGCGGTAATTTTTTTGCGATATTATCGATTCTTTATAAATATGCCCCTTAGTACCCATACTGGGATGATAAACACTGTCCCTGGGTACAGCATTACAAACATTACAAATCTCTTCATGCATAAGTTCCTGGGTTCATGGAGCTCAACAGATAGTCTTTCTTTTATAATTCTTTGAATTTTTTTCTTTTTATATTTTATCGTTGGGTTTTTATTTTTTAAATCCACAGATTAATGCACTTAAAATGTATTTATTATTATTAGAAGTAACCATTTTAGTACAGATACACTAATTTATTTTCACAATGCACTTTCATTCTACCGTTTTTAACAACTGTACAACCATTCATTGAGACAACCATTCATTGAGAACAAAATATTCTGAAATTATTTCAGCATTAGTCTGCACTTTATTGTATTGTATGTTTACTGGCAGTGGCGGCGCTACACTGGGGCACGTTCCCCAGTTGACAAATACAGTGCCCCTTCCCCCTCAAGTGCCCCCCTTCCAGGGATGCCAATGCCAAACTCCCGGACTTCACAGACATTCTGTCTCTCTAAATGTCAGAAGGAGCCTTGACTTTATACCTGCAGGCTGCAGCTGTAACTCCTTCCCTCTGCTCACATTTCCATTTGATCAAGTGTGTTCCCGGGTGTTTGGAGGGGGTGGAGTCAGAGTGCTGCTGAGTATGGAGAGTCTTCCTTATTATAAGTCTGTTTTTTATTAAAGTCTACTGTACCTGCTACAGAAACCTGCTATCCTGGGAGCCATGCACTGGGTTATTGCCTGTCGGGAACCAAAGGAAGGATTTTATATTGGACTATGGGAGAGGTCAGTACTGTGTCTGGTTTGGGAGACACTGACCTGCTGCCTGGGTGTAGGGAGGGCTAGCTGCCATTCTATATTTGAGACCCCATACATTGTATATATACATTGCTTTCAGTTTCCTTTACAGTTTATTACTGTCTGATAGTCTTGGCAGGACTTTGAAGGAAGCTGAAAGCAATCTATGGGGGTCTCATATACAGAAGCAGCTAACTCTCCTTTAAGATTCGGAATAATAATGAATATAGTGAAGTGTTATTAGCAATTAGACTCATCACTCATCCCTTCAACTGATGTTAAAACCAGCCCTCGGTTCATTAGCCAGCCCTCTAGTTCATAAGCCAACCCAGTATTAGCCAGCCCTCCAGTTCATTAGCCAGCCCTCCAGTTCATTAGCCAGCCCTACATTTCTTTAGCCAGCCCTCTAGTTCATTAGCCAGCCCTCCAATTCATTAGCCAGCCCTTCAGTTCATTAGCCAGCCTTTCAATTCATTAGTCATCTCTCCTGTTCATTAGCCAGCCCAATGTTAGTCAGCCCTCCAGTTCATTAGCAATGTTAGTCAGTCCTCCAGTTCATTAGCAATGTTAGTTAGCCTTCAAGTTCATTAGCAATGTTAGTCAACCTTCCAGTTCATTAGCCAGTGTTAGTCAGCCCTCCAGTTCACAAACCAGAATTAAAGTCAGCCCTCCAGTTCACAAACCAGCTTTACATTCAGCCCTCTAGTTCACAAACTAGTTTTATGGTCAGCCCTCCAGTTAAAAAAAACAGCTTTACAGTCAGTGCTCCAGCTCACAAACCAGCTTTACAGTCAGTGCTCCAGTTAACAAACCAGCTTTACATTCAGCCCTCCAGTTTACAACCAGCTTTACAGTTTATCTAATAGACAGATAATATATATCTATATCTAATATATCTGTCTATCTTATAATAAGATAGACAGATATATTTTGTTATGAGATATATATAGATATGGATAGATTATAAAGATTGATAAACAGATACACAGATAGACAGATTATCTATCTCATAAGATATATCTGTCTATCTATATATCTACCTATCTGTATATCTGCCTATCTTATTATCTGCTTATCTATATCACAAATAATAAGATACTGTAGATAGATAGATAGATAGATAGATAGATACATAGATAGATAAATTTGATTGAGATATCTTTCTTCTTTGTCTATATCTATCTATCCATCTATCTATCTTATTATCTGCCTATCTATCTGACAAATAAGATACTGTAGATAGATAGATAGATAGATAGATATAGACAGACAGAGAAAGATATCTCAATCTATCTTGTTATCTGCCTATCTGACAAATAATAAGATACTGTAGATAGATAGATAGATAGATAGATAGATAGAGATAGATAGATAGATATATGGATATAGACAGAGAGAGAAAGAAGAAAGATCTCTCTCTCTATCTTTCTATCTATCTTATTATCTGCCTATCTATCTAACAAATAATAAGATACACTAGATAGATAGATAGATGGATAGATATAGACAGACCGAGAAAGAAGATATCTATCTATCTATCTATCTATCTATCTATCTATCTATCTATCTATCTATCTATCTTGAGAACGGTCCGGGGTAGGACCGAAACGCGTAGACAGCCACTAATAAATGGATTTCTTCAATAAACCCTAGGAGTGCTTCTTTACTACACCTCGACTGATTATCTTACTTAGGAAGCACCCAGGTGGATGTACACATGGGGAGTGCCACTCGCTACTATCTCTTTATCTATCTATCTTATTATCTGCCTATCTGACAAATAATAATATACTGTAGATAGATACATAGATAGATAGATAGATCAATATAGACAGACAGAGAATAAGAAAGATATCTCTATCTATCTATGTCTGTCTGTCTGTCTGTCTGTCTGTCTATCTATCTATATTGTTATCTGCCTATCTGAAAAAACCCAGCTAAAATGGGGGGAAAAATTACTTCCTAACTCCAAACGGCAATCGGAAAGTATCCCTGGATCAACCAGATCTATATGCATTAATACCAGTAATTTTTAATATTTTTTAGTTTTAGAAACTTATCCAGGCCTTTTTTAAAGCTATTCAATGAACTTGCCATTACCACTTCTGCTAAAAGACAGTTCCACATTTTCACCATTCTCTGTAAAGAAACCTTTCCTAACCTGAAGATGAAACTTCTTTTCTTCCAACCTTAAAGGATGTCCACGAGTCCTCTGATATGACCTATAAGTAAACAACACACCAGAGATTTCATTGTATGGCCCATTAATATATTTGTATAAGGTTATCATGTCCCCACGCAAACGTCGCTTCTCCAATGTAAACAGCCCTAACTTGTCTAATCTGCCTGCATATTCAAGCCCCTCCATTCCCCTTATTAATTTAGTTGCCCTTCTCTGAACTGCCTCAATTTCCAAACTGTACCGCATATTCCAAATGAGGCCTTACCTGTGCCTTGTAAAGAGGGAGAATAATATTTTTCTCTCTTGAATCTATTCCCCTTTTTATACAAGACAATATCTTGCTAGCTCTAGCCGTTGCTACCTGGCATTGTTTGCTATAGCTAAGTCTGTTATCTACCAGAACCCCCAAATCTTTTTCCATTACAGATGCACTTAACACAGAGTTATTTATGGTGTAGGTGGCACAGGGATTATTAAATCCCAAATGCATCACCTTACATTTATCAGCATTAAATCTCATCTGCCATTCTGCTGCCCATTTTGATAATCTATCTAGGTCTGCTTGCAGCACTTGCACATCATTGGAAGTTTCCAAAGCTCTGCATAGTTTAGTGTCATCAGCAAACACTGAGACCTTGCTCTCAATGCCCCCTTCTAAGTCATTTATAAACAGATTAAACAGAAGCAGCCCCAGTACAGAATGCTGAGGCACTCCGCTTAGAACTTTAGCCCACATAGATGTAGCTCCATTAACCACCACTCTCTGTTTGCAATCCAATAAACCAATTCTCTATTCATGAACAAATGTTTTCTTCAAGGCCAACAGTTCTGTTTATACATTTGTCGCCTATGTGGCACAGTATCAAAAGCTTTCGCAAAATCCAAATATACCACATCCACTGCTGTGCCTGAATCTAACTTCTTACTCGCTTCTTCATAAAAACCAATTAAATTTGTCTGGCATGATCTATTTCTTATAAATCCATGCTGACTACTATTAATAAGATGATCTCTGGAGACAAATTCAAGGATATGATCCCGTAACAAAGTTTCCAGCACCTTCCCTACCACTGATGTTAGGCTTACAGGTCTATAGTTTCCAGGCTGTGAACGACTACCTTTTTTGAATATTGATATTACATTGGCTTTTTTCCAATCCAGCGGCACATCCCCAGACCAAAGCGAATCTGAAAAGATGAGAAGCAGTGGTCTAGATAGAACTGAACTAAGCTCTTTTAAAGGGTATCTCCACTGAGGAATAAGCATTTTTGTTTTTGGTTTATTTTAAAGTACACCATCCCCCAACCCTCCCCCTACCTTTTTTTCCCCAGAATTCACTTTCGTTTGATTGCAGCAGCATGGGAAAGTTGTGCAGGTTCCTGGGGGTGTGTCTTCCCCTGTGCTGAGAGTGCTGTCACTCAATGTGCATCAACATGGTAGCAGACACACCCACTTGGCTGCAGTAAGAAATCCTTTCCTCCCTGACTCTCTAAGTTCATCTGATCATGCAGAGAGAGACAGGGGAGGAAAAGTTAAACCCTCTTCCTACAATACTGTAACAAATGCAGGGGAACTTGTGTTGTTTTTAATAAAGATTTGTTTGTGTCTAACTCTAAGATTGATTTCATAGGGGATGCTGGGAATATGAGGCAATCTGGTATGGGAGGGAGTGGGAGAGAGAAAAAGGTAGTACCTGATTACTCCTCCATTAATTAGTGAGGTCAGCAAGCTGCTGGGATGGTCATGTGATTATTCCTCCATTAAGCAGTGAACTCAGTAGCTCGAAAAATGTGTGTGTGTGTGTGTGTGAGTGATCGACCAGCAGTCCCGACGGATCCTCTCACGTTCTGCGCATGCACTAAAGGAAAAAAACGCGCGTCGGACATTTCCCAGACAGACAGTCACTGAAAGTGGGCGGACCTGCACCATCCACAGTGTTCTGGGGGAAACTCATTGGATTTCTTCTAAACTAATGCTGAAAGACACAGGATACTGCAGGTACATATCCACCTTACACATATCTATCCTTACAACCCAGGTGAATTTTATCAGTGGAGATACCCTTTAAAATCTGAGGATGCAATCCATCTGGTCCTGGGGCTTTATTGATATTAACTTTGTCTAATTGTTTCCGTACCATATCCTCTGTTAGCCAATGTGAATACTCTTCATTTCTTCCCTGCATATTATTACAATCCCTGCTGTAAGGAAAAGGATTCTCAACTGTAAAAACGGTTTAGCAGATTAGCCTTTTCGGCATTGTCTACAACCACCTCAGCTCCATTATTTAATGGTCCCACATTCTCAGTCCTCATCTTTTTACCATTTATATACCTAAAAAACATTTTCTATTTTAGTAGAGATGTCCGAACTTCGAAAAATCCGGTCCGCGCGAGGATCCGCGGATTTTCGAAAAAATCCGTAAATTCGAAAATCCGCGAGCGGACCCGTTAAAACATATTAAAATGAAAGTTCGGCAAAATCCGCATTAAAAGTGGTCTAAATAGCCTTGGTAATGTTAACTTAATCACTCAGGGACCTGGGTAATGTCCTTAGAAACACGTATCAATGCCTACAATACCTAAAAATTACAGTCCGCTAGCGAGAACAGTATTTTTCGAAAATACGATGATTTCCGTAAAAACGAGGATTTCCGTAAAAACGAGGATCTCCGTAAAACCGAGGATTTCCGTAAGTCCGCGAATCTCCGTAAAAACGAGGATTCCCGTAAAAACGAGGATTTCCGTAAAAACGAGGATTTTCGTAAAAACGAGGAACCGGAACTTCCTGCCTATCAAAATGGCCAGTGCTGCAAGGCAACTATATGCCCTGAACTACCTCCTGCTCAGGGGGTATGATGATTTCCCCCCTGGCACCCATCATGTGCGGCGCCGGAGGCGCAGAATAATGGAGGGGCTACAGCGCCGCATCCTGCGACGCTTCGGATACCAGACCACTGTCTCTACCCTCCAGAGACAGTGGTCAGACCTCAAGAGGCAGAGGCCTCAATATGTGGCTGCCGTTCGGCAAATGATAGAAGGCAAGTATACTTTTTATTATATTACTGTATTATAATACGTAGTAAAATATTTTAATTCACTTCTGACAAAAACATATTTATATATATATATATGTTTTTAAAAACATCAATAATCCTTAAATTTGGCTTGAGAGAGAGAGATCCAAGTTCTTTGTATTTCTCATTCACTGGTTATTATTACATTATTATTATTCTTGTATTATTCAATATCAGCCCTATTTAAAGGGTAAGTAAAGTCAAAAAATAAATCACTGAAAAGTGACTTTATTTAACATAACACCTATAAATTTAAAATGATACCCACACATAGACACACTTGGTGGCCCACCCTTCCATTTCCATGGCAGCCTTATTTAAAGGCTAAGTAAAGTTAAAAATGAAATCGATCATTAAAAATTGATTTCTTTTTATCTTATAAATGCACACTGATACCCACACATAGACACAGTTAAACACACTTTACTGACCCACCCTTTTAGTTACATGGCAGCCCTATTTGAAGGGAAAGTAAAGTCAAAAATAAAATGTTGATCAATTATTAAAAATTGATTTATACACTCCAAAATTAAAAATGTTGTGTTACCCACAAAATCTATACAGATACAAGTACACACAGCTACTGATGCTCCCCTACACCCAACCAACTTTTCCCTTTCCGTGGCTACAATACACACAATAAAAATATAAGTACTTAGCCAGAATAAGGTATGAAATCATTGCCATAGAAATATGATTGACTTTTAAAGAAACTAAATATTGCCTTACCGGAAAATCCGGAATAATCCGCCGTTCGCGGACGTGATAAATCCGCGGCGGATCCAGGTTCGGGTCCGCGAACTGGCCATCTCTATATTTTAGCTAGTTTAATTGCTTTCTTGCACTCTTTGTTACAGCTTTTGTACTCCATGGAAGCCTGTTCTGTTTCAAAATTTTAAAAGCCTTTTTCTTTTTTCCATTTCCCTTTTTACCTGAGCATTAAGCCATGCAGGAGTGGACCTAATTTGTTTTACACTTGTTACCTAAAGGTACAGATTTAGAAATGTAATAGTTTAATATCCCTTTATTAACACATCTGCTCTGTATCTTTATCTAGAAACAATTCCCCCCAGTCTATCAGCAGGAGTGACTTTCCTAAAGTTAAAAGTTTTTGTTAACCCAGTGCAGTTTTTTGCAACCTATATTAAATGACACTATATCATGGTCACTATTCCCTAAGCCTCCCATTACCTTCATCTCCAAAATGAACTCAGGGTTATTAGATATCACCAGATCCAACAATGCATTCTGTCTAGTAGGAACTTCTACTATCTGTGAAAGAAAATGCTCATATAGGAAATTTAAGAACTTTATACCTTTTGAGGTGCTGGCAGTTCCCTTACTAAAATTCCCCATAACCAGAACATGCCCCATACCAGCAGCCTTCGCCAACTGCATATGGAGATTCATTTCCACCTCCTCCCCGGCATTTGGCGGCTTATAACATACTCCAACATTAGCCATTTACCTATCTTCTTGCTTCCTGTACACAGTTCCACCCATATTGTTTCTGCCGTACGTTTACGCCCCCATCTATTCCATCTTTTAAATTTGGCTTCAATTCCTGTTTAACATACATCATCCTCCTCCTCCTTCTTATTAACTCGTCATGTCTAAATAAGGAGTATCCTTCAATATTTACTGTCCAGTATTGTGAACATTAAGCCATATCTGCTATATCAATCACATCATACCTTTCCTTTAAAGCTATTATTTCAAGTTCCCGGTTTTTCCGCCAGACTTCTTGCATTTGTAAACATACATTTTAGATTATCAATAGATTTACTTCCATACATGGTCGTACATGCCTCCTTACTCTTATGCTCCCCCTCCCCCTTCTCTATCCTCCGTTGTGTTAATAGCCCCCTGTGTAGTTCAACGTACCCTCCCCCCCATGCCTAATTTTAAATCTCCTCCAACCCCCTAGCCATCTTCTCCCCAAAAAAAAGCTGCACCATCACCATTGAGGTGCAATCCGTCTCTACTAAAGAGCCATGTAGCCAACAAAAAATTCAGCCCAGTTCTCTAAAAACCCAAACCCCATCTCCTTACACCACTCTCTTAGCCACGCATTTATACTCCTGAGCTCCTGTTGCCTCCCTAGCGTAGCACAAGGCTGTGGTAGTATTTCTGAAATCACTACCCTTGAGGTCCATGCTTTTAACTTGGCCCCTAATTCTCGGAAATCATTTTTAAGGACCTCACCTCCACCTCTAACTTTGTCATTGGCACCAACATGAACCAAGACCGCCGGGTCACTCCCAGCCCCACCCAATAATCTGGTCTACACAATCCACCACATGTTGAACCCTAGCACCAGGCAGACAACACACTGTTCGGCATGCAGGGTCTTGGCGACAGATTACCCTATCTACCCTTCTAATAATGGAGTCCCCTACCACTACCACCTATCTATCTTGTGATCTCCCTATCTGACAAATAATAAGATACTGAAGATAGAGAGATAGTGTTACGCGATCTTCAGGAAAAGACCCCTGTGAGACCCCCTCTGGACGCGGAATCTAAGTACCAGCCGGTTTTCACCAGAGCCTCTGATGGTGAGGATGTTTTGCGGCGGACAGATACCAGGTCGCGGCTCCAGAGAAGAGAACCACAAAGGCCAATCCCACAATGTGGAGAGGCAGCAGAACAGATACAGGTGAAACAGGAAGTCGAACCTGGGGATGATATTCGGACCGGAGGTAGGAGCTGTGGAGGATATGCAGACCGGAGATAACTGGAGGTAGGAGCTGTGAGATTTCGGACCGGAGTAGGAGCTGTTGGAGGATATGCAACCGGAGATAACTGGAGGTAGGAGCTGTGGTAGATATTCGGACCCGGAGGTAGGAGCTGTGGAGGATATGCAGACCGGAAAAACTGGAGGTAGGAGCTGTGGTAGATATTCGGACCGGAGGTAGGAGCTGTGAGAGATATGCAGACTGGAGATAACTGGAGGTAGGAGCGGTGGTAGATATTCGGACGGAGGTAGGAGCTGTGGAGGATATGCAACCGGAGAAACTGGAGGTAGAGCTGTGGTAGATATTCGGACCGGAGGTAGGAGGCTGTGGAGGATATGCAGACCGGAGAAACTGGAGGTAGAGCTGTGGTAGATATTCGGACCGGAGGTAGGAGCTGTGGAGGATATGCAGACCGAGATAACTGGAGGTAGGAGCTGTGGAGATATTCGGACCGGAGGTAGGAGCTGTGGAGGATATCAGACCGGAGATAACTGGAGGTAGGACTGTGGTAGATATCGGACCGGAGGTGGAGCTGTGGAGGATATGCAGACCGGAGATAACTGGAGGTAGGAGCTGTTGGTAGAATATTCGGACCGGAGGTAGGAGTCAGGAGACCAACAGGAAACAAATGCTACAGCAAACAGGGAGCTAGGAGTCCAGAGCAAATAACTCTGAACTGGCAGCAAGAGGCCAGCTGCCAGGAGGAGCCTAAATAGGCCCCTGTGACCTCCTCCCTGCTGGCCGTGCCCCGGAAGGGAACGGCTGCAAGCAGGGAAAAAGCCTGCCCCGCCCACGTCCTCAGCGTCACTGAGGACGCGCGGGCACGTGAGCGGGCGTCGAGCGGGCGGCGCGCGTTATCGGCGCGCTCCCGCTCGCGGCCGCCGGAGGAGGACCCCGGACCCGCGGCAAGTAAGTACCTGACAGATAGATAGAGAAAGAAGATATCTATCTATCTATCTTATCTTATTTGCCTACTGACAATAATAAGATACTGTAGAAAGATAGATAGATAGAGATATGTTTCTTCTTTCTCTATCTGTCTATATCGATCTATCTATCTTTCTACAGTATCTTTTTATTTGTCAGATAATAGGCAAATAATATATAGATAATAGATAGCTAGCTAGCTAGATAGACAGATAGATAAGCAGATAGATAGATAGATAGATAGAGATTTCTTCTTTATCTGTCTATATCTATCTATCTATCTAATCTGCTTATCTATCTGCCTATCTATCTATCTATCTATATATTATCTATCTTATTATTTGCTTATATATCTGACAAATATAAGATACTGTAGATAGACAGACAGATAGATAGACAGACAGACACACAGACAGACAGACAGACAGAGAAAGAAGAATATATATACATACATAGATGGACAGTATCTAGCTAGGCAGTGCTCTTCTCTATCTAGCCAGGCAATTAGCCAGGCAATGCTCTTCATCTATTATTTTAGTTTATTCTATAAACTTAAAATTCTTAGTTAAAAACACACACACAGTTTAACTGTAATGCATATAATAGCTGTTTTCGTACACCTTACATTATACTGACATAGATTATTGGTGTTTTTTAATTTGCCCCATTTGTTAGCCTTTGTGCCCATGTTGTACCCCCAGAAAACAATGGAGCTTGAGCCGACGCTGTTTACTTGGCTAGGTTAGCCTCACTTTGGTCTCTTTGACTTGCTTTATTAGCTCCAAAACAGAAGTCTGTACAGACAGATGAAAGTTTAAGACCTCCAAGTACAATAGTCTAAAGGCAATAGAAATGATAATACTTGTACAATACCAGTATTAATAAATACCAACTACTACTAAAAAACTTAAGCTGGTGTTTGTTGAATTCACATTTGTGTCTGTTTAAGTCTAGCCAGTTTCAAGGAGTCATTGAAATACTGAGCTAAGTTTTTGTCTTGTTTCAAATATCAAGATTTCATCACTAAAATTCTTGACACCAAAAATCCCAGTGAGGCATTGCTGTATGGCATGTAAAAAGACTTCGGCAGCAGAACATTCAACAAAACCAATGCTCATTCACCAAAACTATCTCCATAATCCATCATGTGTGGAGAAGGTTGTTATGAATCCACTGCCCGTATAAAGTTCAAGTTGGTGATTCCACTTTTAACTCCAATCTTGAAAATAGATTGAGGCCATGAATTATATCGTCGATAGTGGGAGAAATGTGGTGCTCTCTAATGATAGCTGTGTTAGCCTGTGCATGTCAATGCAGATACATGTCTGGGTCTTTGGGTTTTGGAGCAACAACTAAAGGTGAAACCCATGGAGTAGGCCCATCTACACGTTTAATTATGTTCTGCACTTCAAGGTTTTGTAATTCTTTAGAGACTTTCTGCCTTAAAGGTTATGTCCACCCCAGCAATGCCTCATTGGGCTTTGTAGTGTCAAGAATTTTAGTGATGAAATCTTGATATTTGGAGCATGACACAAATCTTAGCTCAGTATTTCAACTGAAATACTTGTAAGAATATTGTGGACTTTTAAGTATAATATCTTGTTCTGGAACATTAGTAAACATTAGAAAAACGTAAGAATAACATAACCTATGTTTTGGGGAGCACTGAGTAAGTTACTAAAAGTTTTTATTAGGGGTGACATACCATTTAAATGAAATGGAACCTGTCTGTGTGGCTGGATTCTTGGCTTTACTGCTGCATCAATGTTTAATTGTATTAATGTTTAACTTTCCAGTGCCATCAAACAGATGAGAATATTGCTGTTCTAACTGGTCAGCAGTTGTTAGGCATGGTTGAAAGAGAATGCATAAGTTTGATAAGGCCTTCAAAACTTTAAAGGGAACTGTGGTCACCCTTAGTAGCATACAATCATGTGCTTATCTTGGTACCTTTAAATTTGCACATAGGAAGTATTTTTTTACTCCATAAGCATAAGATTCTGACTGCACTGTTTATTGATTCTATGTTCTACATGTGCTGTTTGTTTGCATGTGCATATATTTGTCACAGACCTAATCTACTAGAATCCTGCTCCTTGAGCGCAAGTGTTAATTATTTACTTTTCTCCGATAGGAGTTATATAAGACTCCAGTTGGCCCCTGTATGTGCTTTGATCTGCATTGGTTTTTAAAATGGTTATCTTTTCCACATGCCCCAAATTTTTGCCCTTTTGTTGGGCACAGTCCTTTACGTGGGTAGGAACCACCACAATTGCTGCAGGTGCCCACTGAGGTGCTGGTGTGACGGAAAACTGGGGTGTATGCTTTAGAGTTGTATCAGCAGAGTGAGAGGGAGTGAAAAAGCTTACCATTATAGTCTTTGACTGTGAGGTTTCTAGAGCTCCCCTATAATCCAGAAAACTTTTAAGGGGAGATTAGACTGCCTTAGAGCACATCTCCTTAGTGAGTGCAAGTTGTGAATAATTTGTGGTTTTATTTCCTCAGTAGTGTTAGGACATTCACCATAGGACATTCACCATACCACAATCGGTATGGTATTGTGACGAACAGGAGTGCAATGTAAAACCCCATAGACACTATCTGGAATTGCACTCTTCATTTTCGAATTACCTCACTTTACCGGCATGACAAGCAGTATGGCAGCTCCCACATTGTTTAGCTGTCAGGCAGTCACAGGGTTAAACTTCCTTGCTTGAACAGTTGTACATTTTGAGCTTCCTTCCCTAACGGATCTAATGAAGTTAATGATTGTTGGGTGTTTGTAATGCAAACTCCATTGATTTTATTGTATCGTACTGTTCTGTTTTCTCCCTTTTGTACTTGCTTGCCATATGATATAAGTGCCATAACACATAGAACAATGTCTTTCCCTCCTTGCATGTCATAAAGCCAGCAGGTGCCCTGTGGGTGGACAATTGTTTCAAACTCTAATGGGAATTATAACCTCTCGGTTTTCAATAATCGCCATGATGAAGCAACTACCATACGTACCATCCAAACTGGATTCTGGGAGACAAGAGAATCCCGTGGGACCCAAACACCATCACTCTAGGCTAGGGTATCCCAGAAACCCACTTTAACCATTACAGAAATATAAATATGGTACATATGTCAGGTTTGGTCTTGTGTTTGGTAAATTCATGAGGGTGATTAATATTAGGGTATAAAAAATGTAAGATGTTTATTATCCAAGATATGGGAACTGACAGCATTGTTAGTTTTTTTAGTGGCCCATACTGAGGGTAATAATGTTTTGGACATACCCTGAGCCCTACACTTGTAGGTGAAAGTATTCTTTCTTTACCCCAATTCTATCCTCACTCGTGTGTTCCCATTTTTAGGTATATTTTGTTATGCACTCTTTTGTCAACTTTTAATAAATATACAAATCATTTATAGGCTAATTGTCTTATTCTGAGTATATCCCAAAATGAACTTGTGTCTCTGAAGTTACGCTACTATAGAAGAGTATTGTTAGGTATATATATAACTGTATAGAGTAATAGGGATGGTTAATCCTTTTCTTGCAGGCTCATTATAAGTCAGGGGGGTGTGGATAAACACATAGATATATACACATAGATATTTAGTAGTCCTTCTCCTATTTTTACGAAGTGGTGGCACAAGCAGTATATAGATATTAAGTAATATTAATTGTATGCTATATTGCTTTGTTCAATAAACCCTCCTGGTCTCATTCTGTTTCATCCGCCTGTCGGTTGCTTGGAGTGCATTTTCCAGTAACTGATAGGTGGATGGGTGTTGCGGTCCGGAGGGTTTCGTGACTGTATGCATCCAGGGATTCATTAGGCTGGTGTGCTCTTTAAAGTAAACAAAATTGAGGGTCACACTCCAATAAACAATTCTACTTATTTGTGACCACACATCATATCACACAACGTTTTTGGGAATAACGTGCCCCCTTCCTCAGGTTATTCCCCCCGAAACGTTGTGTGATATAATGTGTGGTCACAAATAAATAGAATTGTTTATTGAGTTGGATTTAAAGGATTTAGCACCCATACTTGCACAGAGTGAAGAGGACTTTCTATTTTCATTGGATTGTTGTCCTGTTTGTCTGAACATATATCAAACTGTGTGTTCTTTTTAGGGTTAAAATAGTTAGTTTGTCCTTGACATCATCAATGTGTCAGATGAATCTGCCAGTGTGCATAATTTCAAACACTTTTTCTCAACAAGATGAAGTAGCAGGGCTTTCAGCGCTCAGGTTCAGTAAAATATCTAGCTAGATAGTCTGTGAAGCCATTTAAACCATTTGGTCCAGCTGATATGATTAGGGATCAGGGCAAATATAGGAAGACTATATTCACTATGTTTAGCCTGCTTGATAATGACTGCTCCAATTTCCTCACTGTGAAAAAGCTGTGAAAATCCAAAAAGCGTCACATTACATTTATCAACATGACTCTCATTGCCACTTGGCAGGCAATCTAGATCTACCTGCAACGAATGCACATCATCTGTAGTCTTTAATGGTTTGAAAATTTTTGGGTCATCCACATACAGAGACCCTACTAACAATACCTTCTTCCAAATCATTAATAAACAGAATAAATAGAAGTGGCCCCAACTCCAGAACCCTGTGGCACCCCATATAGAACTTATGGGCATATTTATAAAGGAGCAAAAAGTCGCAAAAACTTTTCGCATTTGCTTTTCGCATGGTTTTTCGTCAAAAGCCAGTTAACGGGATTTATAAAGGTGGCGTTAACGAATGGCGAACGTTTCAGCGACCTATGGCTAAAACCCTTTTCGCCTTACTTCACCGTACATCACAATGGTAATTTTAGCGAAAAGGCATAACGCGATTTATAAATAGCGAAAAGTATGTTTTCGCTTTAATGGAGAGGAATATTAGCGCAACCTGAAGGTGGGAAAAGCCATGTTTTTAGCGAAAAGGCATGTTTTTAGCATGTCTGTTGGGATTTTGGATTTGTTCATGATTTTTAATGCACAAAAAAAACTTAAAGCCTTCATACAATTGTCTTACATGTTTTTTTGAACACATCTATGAGAGATTTTCATTTTTCCCTTTTGGTTAATGCATGTGTTCACCATTTTTATGGCGTTAATGCATGCATTTCCATAACCGAAAAGGTGAAATTGCACGCGCAAACGCCAAACGCACAAGGATTGTGTGCAGTAGCTTGCGATTTGGTGTGGCGATTCCTGTGCGTTGCAATGTGGCCTTAGCCTAAGGCTGAGGCCACACTGCAAAGCATAGGAATCGCACACAAAATTGCAAGCGCTATTGCCCGTGATATTGGCTTTGCGCATGCATTTATGGAAACGCATGCATTAATGCACCAAAAATGGTGAACGTATGCATTAGCAAAACACCAAATGGTCGCAGCAAGTTTTTCGTCCCGCAATTTCCATTTTAGCAAAAATCGCAGGCACAACCATGAACGCAAAACGCGGACGCAAATGCGAAAAACACGCTGGTGTGGCTTCACCCTTTAAACAACTCATTCTGTCTGTTCGTCTTGCTAATGCGCGATCGCCTTTTGAATGCGCTTTCGTCTGCTAATCTGTGTCGGCCTTTGGAATGCGTGTTCGCCTTTGAATGCGTGGTCGCCTTTCAATACGGTTCGCCTTTAAATACGCGTTCGCCTTTTGAATGTGCTTTTCATCTTGCAAACGGCGATCGCCTTTGGAATGCGCGTTCGCCTTTTGAATCGCGTTCGCCTTTTGAATAACGTTTGCTTTTGAATGCGCTTTCATCTTGCTAATCGCCTTTGGAATGCGCGTTCGCTTTTGAATACGTTTGCCTTTGAATGCGCTTTCGTCTTGCTAATCAGCGATCGCCTTTGGAATGTGCGTTCGCCTTTTGATTACGCGTTTGCTTTTTGAATGCGCGTTTACTTTTAATAGGCGTTGTCAACTTTCTTATTTTTTTTTCTGTCTTCTCCCAATTTAGAAAAATTTCAATATAGTGCCAAGAGCGTTGGCTAGCCGGTAACAATGATTGGATGTGGTTTTCACTTCTTTTGCTACAAATTTCACATTATGAAAAAAACAGGAACAATAAATTTTGTTTGCTACCAAACACTATTTAAACAAGCAGTTTAAAGGGAAGTCCAGCCCTAAAATGAAAACTTATATAGTAAACGCTCAGTTTCTAAATTGCTCAGTTTTCCATGAGGCTTCCTGAAGCATAGCAGGCATAGAGTAATGAGTTCATAGGACAAACTATGAATATCAACATATTTTAAAGAGGCCATTCTTTCTAAAAGATGTTTTTATGAGGGTGGAGTTGTCCTTTAAGCTGATCATTGTGGCTAGAGAAAATGAGTGTGGAGGAGCTACTTTTGTTTGGCTTGTCCAACTGTTTCAGCATCAGCACTGCTGTTTTACTTTTGCAGGCTGAACATGACAGCGTGGAGAGCAGAGAGGGAAAATGTGTTTGATTTTGTCTTCTGGACGAGCTTCTGATGAGGAGGTTGTGCGTCACTTTCACCTAGCCATAAAGGAGTTGTATGGCAAACTGGCGCTTTGTTGGAGCCATCAACAAGGCAGAATGTGTCATTGACTGGGATGACAACATTTTTGTCTGTCCTTTATTTTTGGGCAATGCCACATTCCAGGCTGTGACGTCACAACTCCTTGGCATGAGTCAGCCTTCTTTTTCCAGGATCCTCCAAGGTGCTAAATGCTATTTTGCCTTTGTCTACTGATTACATCTGCTTCCATCCATGAGTCACAGTGGCAAAACATCAAAACAGATTTTTTTCTGCAAGGGGGTTTTCCTAAGTGCCTAGGAGCCGTTGATTGTACATATATTGCGCTCGCACCACCTAAACGAGAATGGAAGTGTATCTTAGTAGAAAACTCTTCCATTCTCTAAATGTCAGGTGGTGTGTGATTCTCCACCTCGCATTATGAGTATAAACAGTGCGTTTTACCTGGAAGTTGCCACGCACTCCCATATTTTGCGCAAGCCAGCTCTCTACCGCAAGTTTACCAGCGGACAGATGCCAGAGCTGGCTTGTGGGTAAGTGGTTCTTTTCCTACAATTTTAAGCTAATGTGTATAAAAATGACTTACACAGATTGTTTGTTTTCAAAATAGAGACGCAGGGTATGGGATTTTCAAATAAACCGGAAACCCAAAAAGCGAAAAAGCAACAAAATAAAGCGAAACATGAAATTAGAAATAGGAGTGAATAAAAGCTCTATGCTGTGAATTAAAATTTGATGCACAATATTGTCTCAATGTGTATAAAGGAATTTTTACATTGTTCGGAACAATACAGCATTGCTATCTATTTAATGACACTCCTATTTCGCATCTTCATGTACATGATCAGATAGTCCTATTTTCGCTTTTCGCCTTTGTGGATGCCAGTTTGGTGCCAAAAGAGGGGGCGTGCCGTTTTGGCACCATAAGAAGGTGGCGTTTTCGTGCTAAAAAGCGGCAAGACAAGCAATATGGCTTTCTACTGCTCATCCAGCACAGCTGTATTTACCTGAAAAGAAGGACAGAATATGTTCATGCACAAAGGCATAAAAGGAAAAGGTACTGCCTATTTCTCTAACATATTATCAGGCATCCCACCTCTCCCTGAAGTTCAGGAATCTCCCTGATATTAATTTGAGATCCATGACTCCCTGACATTATATACAATCTCCCTGAAATATGTTCAATTAGAGTGAGAGAGCATTGTGCTGTCAGACTTATTACATGTATGAAGTGAAAACCACTTATGGTGACATTGTTTGTATGCAGGTGTGTGGAAATGCTTTCACAACTGTGTTTGTTTGTATGCAGGTGTGGTCTGAGTCTATGCATGTGTGTATCTGTATGCATGGATTATGCTTCAAATCTTGGGTGGGATGTGTATTATAAGTTAAAATATTGATGTTACCATTATTATTGAGCAATAAAAATAACAATTCAATGTAATGATGCATCGAATACGGTATATACTCGAGTTAAAACCGAGGTTTTCAGGCTTTAAAAAAAGCCTGAAAATCTTACCTCGGTTTATACTCGAGTCAATGTTTCCCTTACCTTGTCCAGCGGCCGCGCAATCCGCATCCCACTCCACAGCCTCTGCGCATCCGGATGATGTCACTACTCGGCGCCGCAAAGTGAGAGGCGCCGGGTAGTGACATCATCCGGATGCGCAGAGGCTGTGGAGCGAGATTCGGATTGCCGCTGCCGGACAAGGTAGAGAGAAACATTTACTTTATTACACAGGGACACACTTAAGTGGCAAATACATACAATAGGTAACCTTCTTTATTTGTGCATACTATATGCACACAATATAGGAGGATTTATCCCTATTTGCAAGTATTTGCCACTTAGAATGTTGAAAACTAACAACTCCCAGCATGCTTTATTGGAGGGAGTTGTAGTTTTCAAACATCTTAAGTGGCAAATACTTGCAAATAGGGGTAAATCCTCCTATATTTGTGCTACAGTATGCACAAATAAAGAAGGTTTTACTCTTATTTGTAAGTATTTGCAACTAAGATGTTTGAAAACTACAACTCCAGCAATAAAGCATGGTGGGAGTTGTAGTTTCCAATCATCTTTAGTGGCAAATACTACCCACCCTCTCGGTTTAACATGAGTCATGGTGGTTTTCCTCCTTTTTTTACCAAAACTAGGTACCCTCGGTTTATACTCGAGTATATACAGTAAGTCCATTAGCACACTAATCTTTTGACTCCACACTAATGTGCAATGTACTCATGATCATTCCAATGTGTGCTATTTTTTTAAGTCAAATGTGTCTTTAAAAGCTGCTTTGCAGCTGTTGGTAAATCACAAAAGGTATTTTAGGCCAGTGCCACTTTACCAGCAACATTAGCTAGCTGGTTCTTAAATAGAACCGTGGGGGGCCCAGTGATTCTTGTTACGCCACTGGTTAAAAGTGTTGCAAATGATTGATTAAATACATTGCTCTATTTGCATATTGTCTTTATGAATACTCCTGCAGCTGGTGCTAATATGTAATGAGACTTGCAGTATCCAATGAAATATTGTTTAGCACAAGTTTAACCTCATTTTAGCACAGCGCACGTATGCTAATGAGATCCACTATCTATTATGAAATATACGTTACGTTCAACTAATATGACATTATACGAAAACCTTGTCCTAGTAGTTAGAATAATCTAAATCGAAAAAAGAATAAGAACTATTGTGCACATCAAAGTATAGCTAAAAAACCTTTATTAATTGTACAGGGTTCTCATTAAAAACATTTAAAAATACATCTGATAAGGCTACAGCATTCTGACTGAAAAAATGTGTAATCAGGGAGTTAGTCATGAAGGTACTCAAATAGACCTAAAGTGTAAATGAAAGGTATAGCTACCAACTCCTCTCGTTCATGTCGTCAAACGTCATATGTAGACCTTATGTATAGGACCGCGAGCAGACGCGTTTCGCCCCCGTAACAATGTGGAGGGCTTCCTCATGTGCCCAAAGATAGAGAAAGGTACCTATCGCGCCAGTTACTTAAGTACGCGCACTACGCCGCCTAATGATGACGTCATACGTGAATAGCGTCATGACGTCATACGACGTGACGTCACGTCCATCATAGCGCTTTTAGCATAATTACGCTTAAGTCAGGTGGGCCGGCAATATCTCCAATCGCTGCATTAACCGGTCGCTTGGAAACCAAAATGTAAACATATAAACCCTGTCACGGTCCGTCAAAGTCACAATTGCAAGCATGCAAAAAGGTAAACACTTAGATATACAATGGGAACAATTCAAGTATTTACACATATACATATTGATGGTTCAAGAATATAAAGGTAATTCAAACCGTTGACATGTACGTAGATATCCTATAAACGTTTGTATATAGGTGGCTATGAGGAGGCAAAGTGTCCATTGCCTATATACATGCTTGGTCAGGCAATAGGTATCCTCCTTACAATAGATAGCCGATGAGTCCGACTAGTAAGTCTGGCTATAGTCCATATGTATTCATGACTCTCTTATAAGTGCCCATATAGCTGCGATCCCTAGTCAAGTTAAAAAGGTCAAATAGCAGTGATAAATCCAAATGATCAATCAGCACTCTATTCGTCAGTGAAGAAGTCTTTTTGCAATGAATACCGTATATTTCCTATGTCTTTCAGGCAGTGTCTCTTTCGCCGTGTTCAATCTCATTGGTCCATCCGGTACCTATATAATTCCTCGCCGTGGGTCTGTGTAATGGTAAGTGAATGGATATTCAACCACATATCTCATGGGTTCTATATTCAGTAAATCCAACCAGAATACCAAATGTCATAGCTTCTTCATTAGGGTCGTTATAGCTCCCATCTTTGTTTGTCCTTATTAAAGCTGATGAGAGTGTTACGATGAGAAGATTCCATTCTCCAATCACTTTAACGCTTGCACAATCATATCGATTTGAAATCCAGTTGGCTTATGGGTAGTTCATCTATAATGCAATTTGCACAATCATATCAATTTGTAGTCCGTGTGGCTATGGGTCTATAATGAAATAAGGTAAAGTTAGATCAAATTAGATAAAAGGGGTGAAGTCCAATGCTTCATTTAGGCCTCTAGGTGCTTTCGTGCCCAACAGGTAAATCCATCGTGTTTCTTTTTCAGTAATATGCGATTAATGTCGCCTCCCCTATCGTTCCTTGACCATATCTATACCCAAACACCTCAGTCCATTAGTAGTACCTTCATGTTTACTTAAAAAGTGTTCAGCTACACTGCTCAATATTTACCCTTTTCCTTGTCCCTGCTTGCCAGTCTTATATTAGATACATGGCTGGATATAAGTGCTCTTAGTTTTGGGTGGGTTTTCCCTACGTACTGCTTACCACAGGGACATTGAGTAAATAAAAATATTTTTGGATTTACAGTTGATGTAATGTGAATTTTATGTGAAACCGTGCCATTGCATGGTGAATGTTTCAGTTCTTCCATGAGGTGACAAGTGGTGCATTCTGCACATGGATAGTTACCTCTGTAACGAAAGCCTCCACTAGTCTTCTTATTTTCTCTGACAAAATGAATACTAGTGAGTGAATCTGCGAAGTCTTTGGTCTCTGAGCTGTCATGAGTGGGTAATCTGCAGTAAATTTAGAAAGCACAGGGTCACTATTTAAAATGTGCCAGTTTTTTATCTAGGATCTCTCTATCTGCCTCCAATCGTATATATTGAGTATAAATCGAATTTGTTATCAGTGTCTAACCCTGGTCATAAAAGATTTTGTTGGTTCACAGTTGGGCTTCATCTCTACAGGTTTTAGCAGTTTTTTTGGGTAACCCTTTGATCGAACGTCTTGTTAAGTCATTGCTGCTGAGTTATAATCTTCTTGTATGGTACAATTCCGTTCACCCTCAGAAACTGTCCCCTGGGAATACCCTGGAGCAGTCTCGAGGGTGTGCACTCTTAAGTGCAGTAGGGAGTTTGTAGAGGTCTCCTTTCTAAATAGTTTACTTAAGTTGCCTCCCCATTTTCAATGTGAACATCTAAGAAATCGACTCTTGCATGGAGATTTCTCGAGTTAGAAGATGTTCAATGCATGTCATTAAGGCAGTCAATGAAGAGTTCAACGATCAAGGGGACCCCGCCAGATAAAAAATATTCATCTATAAATCGTAGCCACAGTTCCACATGGTAGTGTACTAGTCCATTGGTCGCCGAAGACGTGCTCCCTCTCCCACCAACCAACAATAGGTTGGTGTACGAGGGAGCACACTTCGCACCTACGCGGTCCCTCTGATCTGCAAAAAAATACTCCCCGATCAAATGTGAAGAAATTGTGTTCCAGCACAAATTGTAGCAGTTTAAGTAAGAAGTTATTTTTTGTCTATTGGCCATACCCTCAGATACTAAGAGGTATTTGAGCACGTCCAGTGTAAACATGGGCGTATGGAACTGGTGGGCACCGATATTATACTGGTTGAATAGTGATAGGTACAAACAGTTCGTGTACAATGGATGTCGGAAAATAGACCTAAAGTGTAAATGAAAGGGTATAGCTACCAACTCCTCTCGTTCATGTCGTCAAACGTCATATGTAGACCTTATGTATAGGACCGCGAGCAGACGCGTTTCGCCCCCGTAACAATGTGGAGGGCTTCCTCATGTGCCCAAAGATAGAGAAAGGTACCTATCGCGCCAGTTACTTAAGTACGCTGCACTACGCCGCCTAATGATGACGTCATACGCTGAATAGCGTCATGACGTCATACGACGTGACGTCACGTCCAATCATAGCGCTTTTAGACATATTACGCTTAAGTCAGGTGGCCGGCAATATCTCCAATCGCTGCATTAACCGGTCGCTTGGAAACCAAAATGTAAACATATAAACCCTGTCACGGTCCGTCAAATGTCACAATTGCAAGCATGCAAAAAAGGTACACACTTAGATATACAATGGGAACAATTCAAGTATTTACACATATACATATTGATGGTTCAAGAATATAAAGGTAATTCAAACCGTTTGACATGTACGTAGATATCCTATAAACGTTTGTATATAGGTGGCTATTGAGGAGGCAAAGTGTCCATTGCCTATATATCACTGCTTGGTCAGGCAATAGGTATCCTCCTTACAATAGATAGCCGATGAGTCCGACTAGTAAGTCTGGCTATAGTCCATATGTATTCATTGACATCTCTTATAAGTCCATTAGCTGCATCCCTATGTCAAGTTAAAAAGGTCAAATAGCAGTGATAAATCCAAATATCAATTCAGCACTCTATTCGTCTGAAGTAAGAAGTCTTTTCCTGCAATGAATACCGTATATTCCTATGTCTTTCAGGCAGTGTCTCTTTCGCCCGTGGTTCAAATCTCACATTGGTCCTTCCGGTACCTATATAATTCCTCCCGTGGAGTCTGTGATGTAATGTAATGGATATTCAACCACATATCTCATGGGTTCTATATTCAGTAAATCCAACCAGAATACCAAATGTCATAGCTTCTCTCATTTGGTCGTTATAGCTCCCATCTTTGTTTGTCCTTATTAAAGCTGATGAGAGTGTTACGATGAGAAGATTCCATTCTCCAATCACTTTATACGCTGGCACAATCATATCGATTTGAAATCCATGTGGCTTATGGGTATGTTCATCTATAATGCAATTTGCACAATCATATCAATTTGTAGTCCGTGTGGCTTATGGGTCTATAATGAAATAAGGTAAAGTTAGATCAAATTAGATAAAAGGGGTGAAGTCCAATGCTTCATTTAGGCCTCTAGGTGTTTCTTTTTTCAGTAATATGCGATTAATGTCGCCTCCCCTTATCGTTTCCTTGACCATATCTATACCCAAACACCTCAGACATTAATCGCATATTACTGAAAAAGAAACCGATGGATTACACTGTTGGGCACGAAAGCACCTAGAGCCTAAATGAAGCATGGACTTCACCCCTTTTATCTAATTTGACTAACTTTACCTTATTTCATTATGACCCATAAGCCACAAGGACTACAATTGATATGATTGTGCAAATGCTGCATATAGATGAACAACCATAAGCCACATGGATTTCAAATCGATATGATTGTGCAAGCGTATAAAGTGATTGGAGAATGGAACTTCTCATCGTAACACTCTCATCAGCTTAATAAGGACAAACAAAGATGGGAGCTATAACGACCCCAAATGGAAGAAGCTAGACATTTGGTATTCTGGTTGGATTTACTGATATAGAACCCATGAGATATGTGGTTGAATATATCATACACTACCATTACACAGACTCCACGGCGAGGAATTATATAGGTACCGGATGGACCAATGTGAGATTTGAACACGGGCGAAAGACACTGCCTGAAAGACATAGGAATATACGATTCGTATATTGCAGGAAAAGACTTTTCACTGACGAATAGAGTGCTGAATTGATCAATTGGATTTATCACTGCTATTTGACCTTTTTAACTTGACAAGGGATCGCAGCTATATGGGACTTATAAGAGATGTCAATGAATACATATAGCCAGACTTACAGTCGGACTCATCGGCTATCTATTGTAAGGAGGATACCTATTGCCTGACCAAGCAGTGATATATAGGCAATGGACACTTTGCCTTCCTCAATAGCCACCATATACAAACGTTATAGGATATCTACGTACATGTCAAACGGTTTGAATTACCTTTATATTCTTGAACCACAATATGTATATATGTAAATACTTGAATTGTTCCCATTGTATATCAATGTGTACCTTTTTTGCATGCTTGCAATGTGGACATTTGACGGACGTGACAGGGTTTATATGTTTACATTTGGTTTCAGCGACCTGTGATGCAGCGATTGGAGATATTGCCGGCCACCTGACTTAAGCGAATTAGTCTAAAAGCGCTATGATTGGACGTGACGTCACGTCGTATGACGTCATGACGATATAGCGTATGACGTCATCATTGGCGGCGTAGTGCAGCGTACTTAAGTACCGGCGCGATAGGTACCTTTCTCTATCTTTGGGCACATGAGGAAGCCCCTCCACATTGTTACGGGGGCGAAACGCGTTGCTCGCGGTCCTATACATAAGGTCTACATATGACGTTTGACGACATGAACGAGAGAGTTGGTTAGCTATACCCTTTCATTTACACTTTAGGTCTATTTGAGTACCTCATGACTAACTCCCTGATTACACATTTTCAGTCGAATGGTAGCCTTATCAGATGTATTTTTAAATGTTTTTAATGAGAAACCCTGTACAATTAAATAAAGTTTTTTAGCTATACTTTGAGTGTGCACATAGTTCTATTCCTTTTTGCTATTATGGTCACTATACATTGTATTTTTAGAAAAAGTATTAAAATCATCATAAAGGGATCATGTATTTGAATCTCTGTCAGCTAGATGGTGTATAAAGCCCATGAGTAAAAAATATCGATTTTAAAGGGTTCTTAATCTTCAATACCATAAATGATGTGAAAATGGCGTTATTTGCATAATATAACCCACTATTTAACTTTTTAGTTTCTGGTTTATATAATAGGAGAAAGTGGTGGCACAGGATTACAGGAAGCTGCTACTGAATTTGTATGCTTCATTTATCCTTTTTAGGTTCAATCACTGTCCTCTACCATGTCAATCCACTGCACTTTCCCTGTTCAAATAAAAAAAAAATAATTATAATTACCACCTCTCTTGTTATAATTTCAAACACTTTTTAAGCGCCTGCATTGAGCGCAAAATTGATGTCTTAGCTGGAGAAACATGTATACTTGTCTCATATCAAGTAGGTGCACCTTTGTTAGTGAATAATAATTTCTTTTGTGCTCCCCAATCTTAATTTTACTTCTTCTCCCTCTGTTCTTCCCAACATAACCTCAGCCACAGGGACATTTCCTTAGATACAACAGGTAGCAAATCGTTACAGCTTAATCTTGGGGCATATTTATAAAGGTTCGTTCACTTTTCGCGGCCGTTTTCGCGGAACATTAACAGCATAAATCGCGTTTACGCGATTTATGAAAGGTCCGAAAACGGCCGCGAAAAGTTAAAGAAGCGTGTACTTTGCGACGAACTTACCTGTTACCGCCGCTTCTATTTATAAAGCATACGGCGCGGCATCGCACGACATGAGTGGGTGGTTGGAGTGGTTGGTGAGCCACCCTGAAGACGTCGCACGTAGATGCAAAGACGCCGGCAACATAGATCGTGAGGTGGTCGCCGGCGCCCGCCGGGGTACCCCTGGCGGCCGCGGGGGAAGGAGGAGGACGGACTGGGTGCGAGATGTGAGCAGCCTATAGGTGGAGGAGGGGTCGGCAGGGCCCGGCGGAGTGGTGTCCCGGACTGTGAAGAAAGAAGACGTCGCCCAAGGGTCTCTTTACATGAGCCGCAGGGCTGTGAGGCGAGGGGATAGGATTGGAGGAAGGGTGTAGGGGTCCCGATTTTCAAGATGGGGGCAGACCCCCGCAAAGGGGCACTTGCTCAGTCCCGCAGGGCCTTGTAAGGAAGGCAGGGGGAGGGGAGGGCCACGGTTCGAGCTCTTGCGGGAAACCCTAAAGCCCCAAATAGGAAAGCGACTTTCATGGACTAGCGTGCCACTCCCCTGTCCCCTCCCCGGGAGGCGGCCGGGGGTGGGGGCAGGGGGGGCTTTGGAGGGAGTGCAGGGGAGGAGGACGGACTGCGCGGCGGGTGGCGCGACACCACCGAATGGGCAACCCGTTCCCGGCAGCCCTCCTAGCTCCCGTTCCGAGATTGCCGCCGAACGGGGAACGGGTTGGAGGGGCTGCTGGGAAGGGAAGCGGGAGGAAGGAGGGGGTGGTTGGTCGCCGTGAAGACGAGGGGGTGGCGTGGCGGGGGGGGCGGGGTAGGTTGGGTAGGAGCGGCGTCGGGACGGGGCTCTTAAATTACCGCAGCAATCGCGGCAGCGATAGGATCGTCGGGAAAAGCGCTCGACGTTTTATAAATACGGGCATGCGCCTATTTTCCGGCACCGCAGGGTGCCGGCGGTTAATTTTGTGCGATGATTATCGAGTCTTTATAAATAGGCCCTTAGTACCATACTGGGATGATAACACGTCCCGGGTACAGCATTACAAACATACACACAGACATATCTTCATGCGATAAGGGCCTGAGGTTCATGGCAGCTCACATGATATCTTTCGTATAATTTCTTGAAATTTTTTCTTTTTAGATTATCGTTGGGTTTTATTTGTTAATCCACCAGATTAATGCATAAAAGTATTTATTATATTAGAAGTACCCATTATTTTAGTCAGAACCGTAATTTATTCACAAGCACTTTCATTCTACCGTTTTTAAACACAACTGTACAACCATCATTGAGACACCTCATGAGAACAAAAATATTCTGATTTCAGCATTAGTCTGCACTTGATTGATTGTATGTGTTTACTGGCAAGTGCGGCGCTACACTGGGGCACGTTCCCCGGGACAAATACAGTGCCACTTCCCCCTCAATGTGCCCCCCTTCAGGGATGCAGTGCAAATGCCAAAACTCCCGCGACTTCACAGACCTTCATTGTCGTCTCATAAATGTCAGCAGAAGGAAGCCTTGACTTTATACTGCAAGGCTGTGCAGCGTAACCCTTCCCTCTGCTCACATTTCCATTTGATCAAGTGTGTTCCCGGGTGTTTGGGGGGGTGGAGTCAGAGTGCGCTGAGTATGGAGAGTATTCCTTATATTAAGTAGTTTTTTATTAAAGTCTATTGTACCTGCTACAGAAACCTGCTATCGGGAAGCCATGCATGGGTTAATGGCCTGTCGGGAAACAAAGAAGGATTTCTATATGGGACTATGGGCAGAGGTCAGTTAAGGGTCTGGTTTGGAGAACACTGACTGCTGCCTGTGGTGTAGGGGGTAGCTTGCCATTCATATTGAGAACCAACATTGTTATAATAAAGGGGCTTTCGTTTCCTTTACAGTTTATTACGGTGATATGTCTGGCAGGACTTTGAAGGAAAGGCTGAAAGAGCTATGGGGGGTCTCAATACATGAAGCACTAACTCTCCTAGATTCGGAATAATTATGAATATAGTGAAGCTGTTATTAGCCATTAGTGACTCATCACCATCCATTCAATGATGTTAAAACGAGCCCTGGCACATAGCCAGCCTAGTTCATCAAGCCAACCCAGTATAGTAGATAGCCGCAATCCAGTTCATAGCCAGCCCCTCCAGTACGATTAGCCAGCCTAATTTCTTTAGGCCAGGACCTCTATTATTAGCAGCCCTCCACTTCATAGCCAGCCCTTAGTCATAGCCAGCCTTTAATTCATTAGTCATCTCCTGTTCATTAGCCAGCCCATGTTAGCTCGCCTCCAGTTATATTAGCAGTTAGTCAGTCCTCCAGTCATTAGAAATGTTTAGGTTAGCCTTCAGCTATAGCCAATGTTAGCAACCTTCAGTCATTAGCCATGTTTAGTCAGCCCTCCAGTTCACCAAACCAGAATTAAAGTCACGCCCTTCCGTCACAAAACAAGCTGTAATGTCAGCCTCTAGTTAACAAAACTAGTTTATGGTAGCCCTCCAGTTAAAAAAAAAGCTACCTAGTAGTGATCCAGTCACAAACGTCTTTACAGTCAGGCTCCAGAGTTAACAAACCAGCTACATTCAGCCCTCCAGTTTACAACCCAGCTTACAGTTTACTTTATCGACAGAAATATATATTATATCTTAAAATTGTCTATTTATAATAAGATAGACATGATATACGTTGTTATGCGATATATATAGAATGGATATGAGATATAAAGTTGATAAACAGATACACAGATAGACAGATTATCTATCTTCATAAGATAATTCTGTCTATCCATATATGACGCATCTGTATATGGCTATCTAATCTGCTATCTATTACAAAAAAAGAACTGTATGTAGACTAGATAGATAGAATAGATAGAAGATACATAGATAGAAATTGATTGAGATATCGTTCTTTTTTGTCTAATTATCTACAATCTATTCTATCTTATTATCTGCCTAATCTTCTGACCCAATAGATACGGTAGATAGATAGATAGATAGATAGATATAGACCGCAGAGAAAAATATATCAATCTATCTGTTATCTCCTATTGACACATGAATAGCATGTACTGTAGAGGAGATAGATAGATAGATAGACTAGGATTAGATAGAGAGATATTATGGATATAGACGATGAGAGAGAAAGAAGAAAGATCTCGCTCTCTATCTTCATCTATCTTATTATATGCTATCTTCTAAAACAAATAATAAGAACAAGATAGATAGATAGAGGGATAAGATATAACGACGAGTGAAAGAACAGAATCTATCTACCTATCTATCTATATAGTATCTATCTCTATTCATCTATCTTTGAGAACGGTCGGGGTAGGACGAAAACCGAAACGCGTAGACAGCCAAATAAAGGATTGCTTCAAAAACCTAGGGGGTCTCTTTACACACCTCGACTGATTATCTGACTTGGAAGCACCCGGGTGGATGACACATGGAGTGCCCACTCGCTACTATCTATTTATCTAGCATCGTATTATCTGCCGATCTACAAATAAAGATACGTAGATAATAATAGAAATCGATAGATCAAAGTAGACAGACAGCAATAGAAAGATACTCTATCTCGATTATGTCGTCTGTCGTTCTGTCTGTCGGTCGAGTCTATCTATATTGTTGTAATCTGCCTAATTGAATAAAAAACCCCAGCTAAAGGGGCTGGAAAAATTACTTCCTAACTCCAAACGGCAATCGGAAAGTATCCCGGATTAACCAGATCAATGCATTATATACTCAGGAATTTTTAATATTTTTTAGTTTTAGAAATATCCAGGCCTGTTATGAAAGCTATTCAATGGAATTCCATTACACACTTGCTTAAAAGACATCACTTTTCACCATTCTCTGTAAAGAACCTTCCTAACCTGAAGATGAAACTTTAGTTTATCCAACCTAAAGGATGTCCAAGAGTCCTCTGATCTGACCTATAAGGAAACAACACACCAGAGATTTCATTGTATGGCCCATTTAATCTATTGTATAAGGGTTATATGTCCCACGCAAACGGCGCTTCTTCCAATGTAAAACTAGCCCAACTTGTCTAATCTGCCTGAATTCAAAGCCGCCTCCATCCCCTTATTACTTTCGTTGCCCCTCTCTGAACTGCCTCAATTTTTTTTTCCAAACTGTACCGCATTATGTTAAGAGGCCTACTACATGTGCATGTAAAGAGGGAGAATAAATTTCTCTCTGAATCTATTCCCCTTGTTATAGAAGACCCATTATGCTAGCCTAGCCGTGGGCGACCTGGCATGTTTGCTAAGCTAAGTCTGTTAGATACCAGTAACCCACCAAACTTTTTCATTACAGGAAGCACTTACCCACAGATTTCTTATTGGTGTAGGTGGCACAGGTCTTATTAATCCCAAATGCATCACCTACATTTATCAAGCATTAAATCTCATCTGCCATTCTGTGCCCTGTTATAATCTATCTAGGGTCACGCTCCCTGCAGCACTTGTTTGCCACATAATTGAAGTTTCCAAAAGCTCTGCCATAGTTTAGTGTCATCAGCAAACATGAGACCTTGCTCTCAATGCCCCTTCTAAGCTCATTTTAGAAACAGATTAACAGAAGCAGACCCAGTACAGAATGCTGAGCACACTACCGCTTAGCAACTTTAGCCACAAGATGGCCATAACCACCCACTCTTGTTTGCAATAAAAAAAACAATTCTCTTAGCATGAACAAATGGGTTTCTTCAAGGCAACAGTTCTGTTTAGTAATTGTCGCCTATGTGGAACAGTAGTATCAAAAGCTTTCGCAAAAATCCAAAATATACCACATCCACTGCGCGGTGCTGAATGTAACTCTTATCTCGCTCTCATTATAAAACCAATTTAATTTGTTGGCATGATCGATTTATTATTAAATCCATGTGACTACTATAATAAGATGATCTCGGGAGGACAAAATTTAAAGGATACTGATCAGTAACAAAGTCCAGCACCTTCCCATCACTGATGTTAGCGATTCAGGTGGTCATAGTTTCCATGGTGTGAACGACTACCTTTTGATATTGATATTACATTGGCTTTGTTCCATCCGCCAGTGCACATCCGCCAGACCAAGCGAATCTAAAAAGATGAGAAGCAGTGGTCTAGATAGAATGAAACTAAGCTCTTTTAAAGGTATCTCCACTGAGGAATAAGCATTTGTTTTTGGTTATTTTAACAGTTAAACAATCCCCCAACCCTCTCCCCTACCTTTTTTTCCCAGAATTAACTTTCGTTTGTATTGCAGCAAGATGGGAAAGTTGGGCGAGTTCCCCCCTTGGGGTGTGTCTTCCCAGGGTGATGAGCGTGCGTCAATCAATGTTTTGAAATTCACATGGAGCATGACACAACACTTGGAGTACTTCTGGCAGTAAGAAATCCTTTCCTCCCGACTTATTCTAAGTTCATCTGATTCATGCAGAGAGAGACAGGGAGACAGGGGAGGGAACGTTAACCCTTCTCCAATACTGTAACAAATTGCAGCAGGGGAACTTGTGTTCTGTTTTTAATACAGATTGTTTGTGTCTAAATCAAGATGCTTTCATGGGGATGCGGGATATGAGGCAATCTGGTTAGGGAGTGCAGTGGGAGAGAGAAAAAAGGAGTACCTGATTACTCTCCATTAATTTAGTAAATGATGGTCAGCAAGCTGCTGGGATGGTCATGTGATCTTCCTCATTAATGCCAGGAAATCAGTAGCTCGAAAAAGGGTGTGGTGGTGTGTGAGTATCGACCAGCTAGCCCGAAGGATCCCTCACGTTTGCCATGCACTAAAGGACAAAAAAAAACGCGCGGCAGGACATGTTCCCAGAACAGACAGTCACCTGGAAAGTGGGCGGACATGACACCCATCAACAGTGGTTCGGGGAGGAAACTCATTGGATTTCTTTAAATAATGCTGAAGACACAGGTGAGCAGGTACATATCCACCGTTCACATATCTATCCTTACAACCAGGTGAATTTATCAGGGAGATACCCTTTAAAACTGAGGATCAATCAATCGGTCTGGGCGTTTATTGAATTAACTTGTATAATTGTCCGTATCCGATATCCTGGTAGCCAAGTGAATACTCTTCCTTCTTCCCTGCATATTAGTACAATCCCTACTGAAGGGAAAAGGATTCTCAAATCTGGTTAAAACGGTTAGCAGATTAGCCTATTTGGAGTGTCTACAACCACCTCCAGCTCAATGATTAATGGTCCCCATTCTCAGTCATCATCTTTTACCATTGGTTAATACCTAAAGAAACATTTCTATTTTAGTAAGAGAGATGTCGAATTCGAATAAATACGCGTGGGGTGGGGGGGGGGTGTGCGTACCGCGCGAGGATACGCGGATTTTCGGTAAAAAATACCGTTAAATTCGAAGAAAATCCGCGACGGACCGGTTTTTATTAAAAAAATAATTAATGAAAGCGGCAAAATCAGCATTAAAAAGTGGTCTAAATAGCCTTGGTACTGTAATCTCCTCACTAGGGACCTGGGGGTAATGTCCTTAGAAACAAGTTATCAATGACCACCAATACCTAATAAATTACAGCGCACGCTGCGAGAACAGTATTTTTCGATACATACGATGATTTTCCGTAAAAACGAGAGGGGAAGGATTTCCGTAAAAAACGAGATCTCCGTAAACCGAGGTTCCGTAAGGTCCGCGAATCTCAGTTTAAAAACGAGGAGGATTCCGTAACTAATGTAAAAAACGAGGATTTCCGAAAAAAGAGGGATTTTGCGTAAAAACGAAGGGAACCGGAACTTCCGCCTATCAAATGGCAGGGGCTAAGGCAACATTATGACGAACTACTCCTGCTAAGGGGGTAGGATGATTTCCCCCCTGGCAACCCATCCAGTGCGGCGACGGAGGGCAGAATTAAGAGGGTCTACAGCGCCGCATCTGCGACGCTTCGGATACCTGACCACGTCTCTACCCTCCAGAGACAGGTGCAGACTCAAGAGCAGAGGCATCAATAGTGTGGCTGGCCCGTTCGGCAAAGATAGAAGCAAGTATACTTGTTATTAATTACTGTATTATAATACGTAGTTAAAATATGGTAAGTTCACTTCTGACCAAAAAACATTATTTATATATATATATTATGTTTTTAAAAATTAATAATCCTTAATTTGGTCTTGGAGCGAGAGGATCAATTCTTTGTATTTCTCATTCACTGCGGTTATATTTTTACATGATTATTAATATTGATTATTCAGAAAATATCAGCCCTATTAAAAGGGTAAGTCAAGTTCAAAAAAAAATCACGAAAAGTGACTTTATAACATAACCACATATAAATTAAAATGATACCCAACATAGACACACTTTGGTGGCCACCTTCATTTCCCTGGCAGCCTTATTTAAAGGCTAAGTTTAATAGTTAAAAATGAAATCGATCATTAAAAATTTGATTTAGGTTTTATATTATAAATGCAAATGAACCCACACATGACACAGTTAAACACACTGTTACTGACCCACCCTTTTAGTTACATGGCAGCCCTATTTGAAGGAAAAGTACAGTCAAAACATAAAAAAAATAATGTTGATCACTTATTAATAAAATTGATTTATACACTCCAAAATTAAAATGTTGTGTTACCACAAAATCTATACAGAATCAAGTACACCACCACAGCTACTGATGCCCCCACACCCCAACCAACTTTCCAGTTCGTGGGCTACAATACACACAATAACAACTAATATAAGTTACGTAGCCAGAATATGTATGAAATCATATGCCATAGAAATATGATTGCTTGTAAAGAAGAAGAAACTAAATATTGCCTATTTAATCGGTATTTTCAAGCAGAATCAAAGTATTAATTAAAAATTTCCTTTAGAGATAATCATTATTATGTATTTTTAGATTTTAATTGCAGGCGGAATTCTTCCTCGGATACCCACCCCTAGTTACTCACCGGTCCTCCGCGCATCAGGAAGAATGTAAGTGCGCCTATTGAAAACAAAAAACATTTTTCTAAATCTTTCCGGTTGTCCAAGGCAACATTACCAGCGCACACGAGCCCTCCAGAAACAAGCGCGGTTTTGCCGGTGGCGGACTCATGTGTATGCAGGGTGAGGCAGTACGATAGCATTAATGTGCAAAAAATTGAGATCCAGAATTGGTGCCAGACTATGGGGTTGTGTTTTAAACGTTGATATGTCAAAGCCCTATCTCAAAGGTTTGAATAATTTGACAACGTCTCCGAAGCTCTAGAATTGTTGTTAGGTAAATGTATTTGAACATTTAATGACGCTAGTTGAGAGTTAAAATTAAATTCCTTTTTTTTTTAGCCACTACCACAACTAGCCTCAGGCTACGGGCAGCCCATTGCCCCTCCGGGCAGTCCCTTGCCCCCTCCAGGGCTCACCATCGCCCCCAACCGGTGCAGTCCACCGCCCCAAGAAGATGAGCAACCGGTGCGACCAGCCAGACACGATAAGTGCATCCTACAAGCAAATTTTAATCCTTTTAGTGACCTTGATGTCAGGAAATAATTCGTGAAATTATTCATTATAAGTAATTGTTTATTCTTCACTGATGATAAAAAATTTTCGAAATAAAAAAGGAAACAAATCTATTAATTTGGCGCTTGAGAGGACAGAGCTTTCAGTTCTCATTCCCATTATTGTTCCCCAACTGACCATGTTTGGGGCTGGATCTTGTGTCCTCAGTTTTTGAAGCTTAAGTCACGAAAGTTTCGGTCCACGTCCAAAATTTATCAAAGAAATGTTGAACTACATGCCTTTTAGGAAAATGTTTTTATCATATATACTAATGATTGGACGGTGATTTGTGAAATAAAACATTTTGTTTCTAGAAGCAGACCAGCCATACAGGCCCTCCACCCTCTCACACCCCCTTCACCCTCTCCAGCCCCTCCAGGCCCTCCACCCTTCCAGCCCCTCCAGCACCTCTGGGGGCCTCTCCAGGTACTCTGGCGGCCATGTTGAGAATGAATCGTACGTAATTCCATATGCAACTTAATGAATGTATATACCAGACTATTAAATCTGTATTTTCCCAGGTAAAAATCCTACGCACAGAGTTGAAACATTGGTTATGCGGGTTTGACAATGCTTTTTAGGGGCTGCACCACTTGCAAAATAAATTGGTAGGTAGCACAGTCCTAGTGATTACACAACCAAGAATGTCTTCTGAACAATTTAGCAAATAAAAGTAAGTTTAAGCAGCATTACCTCCTTCTGTTTATCCAGTGTCCCCATGATGCAATTAATATCGCTTTAAGTGGAAGTTCAGTGATAATATATATACGTTTAAGGAACAAAGAGAGTTATTAAATAAGAGCAGTATTACATCCCAATTACCTTAATCGGCCCATTCAGCAATCAGCATTGTGTCTGTGTATAAATAAATGCCAACGGAAATAATGACTTCCGTGTTGCAGGGACCCCTAATGAGAACGGTTATGGTCTTGCCCTTGCCCAGCGCCTGGGTTGATTCAGTTGCTAGTAGAGATTGAGCATGTGTAACCATACAACAGCATCAGTGGAAATCACTGTGACATAGATAGGTATGCATTAAGATAAACAAGAATTTTAGAAAATAAGCTTATCTTATACTAATGAGCCTTGCCTTTTGTATGACATACCGCAAACATTGATAGGCAGTTGCAGTACCATGGATGTGTAAGTAGTTATTCAGGGCAAAATTGCATCTACCGAATGGTGCTTTATGGGAAATGTGCTACGATACAATCTTCACCACATGCTCTCAATATCTTCCTCCACAGAACTACAGGCATGCGGCGGGAGATGCCGCCACATGGTGCTGGGCTGGACCGCGCCTTAGACCCGCCGCCCTGACCAGCGCGAGAGGAGGGCAACCAGTAACCCCCTTTTTTTTTGTGGTTTATTTTGTACATTAGTTTTTTTTTTTAAATGTCATTATATATAATAGATAAAAACAGTTCTGAAAAAAAAAGTTGTTGCGGCTTTATTTTTCGATATATCAAAGTATTCAGGATAGATCCTCATAATCAATTTTTATTTGAAAAAATACAATAAAATATCTATTTAGCTAGCTATAGTCTGGGTACTTATAATGTATATAAAACTTACCATAAGGACAGTAAAACACCACATTGGCCACATTCCCCCTATATAGTAGTTTGAACACAACAAGGCAAGAAGGCGATGGGGGGTGGGTACTGGTTCACATAATGTCCACTGGTTTGCCACCAGTTGCTGGCCAGCAGGCTTGGCCCACTGGACATACCCTCACCCCATTGGTACTCTCCATCAAGATATGCATCGTGCTAGGGGGAAAGCAGGTGGAAAGGGGAAGGACTTTCGTAGCGAACAGCAGCATGATTGAGTTTACAGCAGGCCACATGCCGTCTGCCACATTGTTGTGGTTTGGGCCAGGCAGGCGTGGGCCCACTGGACAGACCCCTCACCCCATTGCGCTACTCTCCTCGGTTTATGCATCGTGGCAGGGAAGCAGGGAGCAAAGGGCATGCTTCGTAGGAACAGCACCATTGAGTTAAGCAGGCCACTGCAGTTTGCCACCATTGTGAAGATGCAAGGCAGGCTGGGCCCCAATGGACAGACCCCCTACCCCATTTGCTACTCTAACTCAAGATATGCATCGCTGTCAAGGAAAGCAGGTGAAAGGTAGGCTCGTAGGAACAGCAGCATTGAGTTAGTTACAGCAGGCCCAACTGCCAGTTTGCCACCATTGTTGTGGGGCCAGGCAGGGCTTGGCCCACTGGAACATTCTACCCCTCAAACCCATTGGATACTCTCCCTCAGCGTAGATCTGTGCTAGGGAAAGCAGGTTGTGGTGAAAGGGTTTAAAAAGGCTTCGTAGGAACAGCACATTGTGTTACAGCAGGCCCGAATGCAGTTTCGCCCCATGTGAAGAGCAGGCAAGCTTGGGCCCCACGGAATTACCCCTCACCCATGGCTAATCTCCTCAGGATGCATCGTGCTAGGGAGGACAAGCAGGTGAAAAGGGAATGATCATAGGAACAGCACCTTGTGTTGACAGCAGGCCCACTGCATTTGCCACCTGGTTGTGGGCCAGGCAGGATTGGCCCCATTGGAATACACCCTCAACCCCATGGCTACTCTCCTCAGAGTATGAATCGTGCAAGGAAAAGAGGATGACATGAAAGAGTAAGGCCGTAGGAGGAACAGCACCATTGTGTTACAGCAGGCCCACTGCATTTGCACATTGTTGAAGAGGCCAGGCAGGCTTGCCCCGGACCTACCCCTACACCATTGGCTACTCTCCCTCAGAGTATAGTTGCATCGGTGTAGGGAAAGCAGGTGAGAAGGGTAAGGGCTTTTCGTAGGAAAGGAAAGGAACAGCAGCCATGTGTTACCAAGCAGGCCCACTGCAGTTTGCCACCATGTGATGGAAGAGCCAGGCAGGCCTTGGGCAACTGGACTACCCTCACCCATTGGCTACTCTCCTCAGAGTAGCATGTGCTAGGGGAAAGAAGGGGAAAAGTGTATGAAAAGGGTAAGCTTCGTAGGAACAGCAACATGTGTCACACAGCAGGCCCACTGCGTTTGCCCACAATGTTGAAGAGCCAGGCAAGCCTTGGCCCCACTGGACATACCCTCACCATGGCTACCTCTCCATCACGGGATGCCATCGTGCTAGGGAATAGCAGAGAGGTGAAGGTAATGCTGTAGGAACCCCCCAGCACCATGTGTTAGATAGAGCAGGCCCACTGCCAGTTTGCAATGTAGTGGGGAAAGGCAGGCTTGTCCCCAGTGGACATACCCCTCACCCCATTGGATACTCTCCTCAGAGCTAGCATCGTGCAAGGGAAAGCAGGTTGAAAGGGTAATGATTCGTAGGGAACAGACCATGAGTTACAGCAGGCACACTGCAGTTTGCCACCATGGAAGAGCCAGGCCGGCTTGGCCCCAATGGACTAACCCCTCACCCATTGGACTACTCTCCCTCAAGATAGCATCGTGCAAGGTAAAAGCAGGTGTTGGTTGCAAGGGTAGGCTTTCTAGGAACAGACACCATGTGGTAAGCAGGCCCACTGCAGTTTGCCCACCATGGTTGTGGGCCAAGGCAGTCTTGGCCCCATGCTGGCATACCACCTCACCATTGATAGCTCCCATCAGAGTATGCATCGTGCAAGGGAAGCAGGTGAAAGGGTAAGGCCTATCGTAGAACAGCACAATTGAGTTACAGCAGGCCACACTGCAGTTTGCCACCATTGGGGAAGACCAGGCAGGCTGGCCCCACGGACAGGAGTACAGTAAGTACTGCTCTCGGGCAGGCAGGAGGATTGGACCCAGAGCTGAAAAACATTAACACATGAAGTAGCGTTGCGGCTGTTGAGATGGTCAGAGTAGGGTGGACCACCACCCAAAGGTGCATCATGGAGAAGAGAACGAGAGATCAAAATGAGGTACTGCTTCGAGGCCAGGCAAGGATTGACCCAGAGTCTGAAAACAGTAGGCCCAGAGAGCTGATGTTTTTGGGGGGGGGGGGGGCCTGCGTTGTATGAGAATTTGCAGAGTAGGACACCACAAGGTGACCTCATGGAGAGCGAACGAGATCAAATATGGAGTACTGCTCTCGGGCTCAGGAGGATGACCCATGAGCTGAAACACCTAGTCCCACAGAGTAAGCTGTTGCGGCTCTTTGTTGTTGCGTGGTAGAGGATACGGGTGACACCACAAAGGTGCCTCATGGAGAGGGAGAACGAAGATCAAATATGGAGTACTGCTCTCGGGGCCAGGCAGGATTATTGACCCGAGCTGAAAACATTGCCACAGAGTAGCTGTTGCGGCTTGTATGAGATGGTCAGAGTAGGTGACACCACAAAGGTCCTCATGAGAGAGAGAACGAAGATCATATGGCAGTATGGCTCTCGGGCCAGCAGGATAGACCCAGTAGCTGAAAACATTAGCCACAGTAGGCTGGTTGCGGCCTGTATGAGAGGTCAGAGTGGTGACACCACAACGGTGCCTCATGGAGAGAGAATCGAAGATCAAATTCAAAATATGGCGTACTGCTCTCGGGCCAGGCAGGATTGACCCAGAGCTGTGAAAACATTAGCCACAGAGTAGCTGCTTCGCGGCTGTATGAGATGGCAGAGTAGTGACACCACAAAGGGGCTCATGGAGAGAGAACGAAGACAAATATGGAAGTACTGCCTCGGGCCAGGAGATAGACCCAGAGCTGAAACATTAGCCAATTAGATGCTGTTGCCGGCTGTCTGAGAGGGTCCAGAGTACGGTTATTTGACACCAAAAGGTGCCTCATCGGAGAGAGTACGAAGATCAATTAGGAGACTGCTATCGGGCCAGGCAGGATTGACCCAGAGAGATGAAACATTAGCCACAGAGTAGCTGTTGCGGCTGTATGAGATGGTCAGAGTAGGGTGACAACTACCAAAAGGTGACCTCATGGAGGAGAACGAAGAGATCACATATGAGTATGTCTCGGGGCCAGGCAGGAAGGATTGACCAGCGCTGAAAAACTTAGCCACAGAGAGTAGCTGTTGCGGCTTGCTGTATGAGATGGTCAGAGTAGGTGAAACCCACAAAGGGGCCTCATGGAGAGAGAAAGAAGATCAAATATGGAGTACTGCTCTCGGGCCAAGAGGATCGCCAATTTAGAAAAATAGCCACAGAGTAGACTGTGTCGCAAGAGCATTTGTTAGGTCATAACCTGAAGGCAGTAGTAGGCAAGGTAGGACCATATATGGCCCGCCAAAAGAAAAACAATTACGCCCTTTGCCAGCTAATCTGGCATCAGCAAGCCTCTAGGTGGACTGGCCTCCCCTTATCGTTTCCTTGACCATATCTATACCCAAACACCTCAGTCCATTAGTAGTACCTTCATGTTTACTTAAAAAGTGTTCAGCTACACTGCTTAATATTTTACCCTTTTCCTTGTCCCTGCTTGCCAGTCTTATATTAGATACATGGCTGGATATACGTGCTCTTAGTTTTTGGGTAGTTTTCCCTACGTATTGCTTACCACAGGGACATTTGAGTAAATAAATAATATTTTTGGATTTACAGTTGATGTAATTGTGAATTTTATGTGAAACCGTGCCATTGCTATTGGTGAATGTGTCAGTTCTTTCCATGAGGTGACAAGTGGTACATTCTCCACATGGATAGTTACCTCTGTAACGAAAGCCTCCACTAGTCTTCTTATTTTCTCTGACAAAATGACTGCTAGTGAGTGAATCTGCGAAGTTCTTTGGTCTCTGAGCTGTCATGAGTGGGTAATCTGCAGTAAATTTAGAAAGCACAGGGTCACTATTTAAAATGTGCCAGTTCTTATCTAGGATCTCTCTTATCTGCCTCCAATCGTTATTATATTGAGTAATAAATCGAATTTTGTTATCAGTGTTTCTAACCCTGGTCATTAAAAGATTTTGTTGGTTCACAGTCTGGGCTTCATCTCTACAGGTTTTTAGCAGTTTTTTTGGGTAACCCCTTTGATCGAACCGTCTTGTTAAGTCATCTGCTGCTGAGTTATAATCTTCTTGTATGGTACAATTCCGTTTCACCCTCAGAAACTGTCCCCTGGGAATACCCTGGAGCAGTCTCTGAGGGTGTGCACTCTTATAGTGCAGTAGGGAGTTTGTAGAGGTCTCCTTTCTAAATAGTTTACTCTTAAGTTTGCCTCCCCATTTTTCAATGTGAACATCTAAGAAATCGACTCCTTGCATGGAGATTTCTCGAGTTAGAAAGATGTTCAATGCATTGTCATTAAGGCAGTCAATGAAAGAGTTCAACAGATCAAGGGGACCCCGCCAGATGAAAAATATGTCATCTATAAATCGTAGCCACAGTTCCACATGGTTAGTGTAACTGTCCATGTGGTCGCAGAAGACGTGCTCCCTCTCCCACCAACCCAACAATAGGTTGGTGTACGAGGGAGCACACTTCGCACCTACGCGGTCCCTCTGATCTGCAAAAAATACTCCCGATCAAATGTGAAGAAATTGTGTTCCAGCACAAATTGTAGCAGTTTAAGTAAGAAGTTATTTTTTTGTCTATTGGCCATACCCTCAGATACTAAGAAGTATTTTGTAGCCTCCAATCCTTCTCTGTGGCCTATATTACTGTAAAGTGATTCAACATCACAGGTGACTAATATATGTTCGTCGTTTATGTCGATATTCTGAATTTTAGTTAGTAAATCTGCAGTATCCCTGATATATGAATTAAGGCTAAGTACATGTTTCTGTAAGTGAGCATCAATGTAGCTACAGGCATGCTCACCTAGGCTCCCAATGCCCGAGACGATTGGTCGGCCTGGAGGTGCATGTAGATTCTTATGTACTTTCGGTAATAAATAGAAAGTCGCCATTGTTGGTGTGTCTACAAATAAATATGATGCCTCCTTTTTATCTATAATTTGGTTACATGTAGCTTCCTCAATCATTGTTTTTAGTAGTCTCTGATAATGTATGGTGGGGTCTGCAGGAAGACGAATATAGTTAGATCTATTATTAAGATGTTTCTTGGCTTCTCTAATATACATTTCTTTTGCTATCCATACTGCTATCTATCTATCTATCTACTATCTATCTATCTTCTATCTATCTATCCATATCTGTCGTCTATCTATCTATCTTTCTATCTATCCTATCTGTCTGTCTGTCTATTCTATCTATCTATCCATATCGTCTATCTATCTATCTATCTATCTATCTATCTATCTATTTATCTATCCATATCTGTCTGTCTGTTATCTTCTACTAATCAATTCTCTCTATCCTATCTGTCTGTCATCTATCTACGTCTATCCATATCTGTCTGTCTATTACTATCATCCCCATCTGTCTGTCTGTTCCTGTTTGTCTATTTATCTTCTATCTATCTGTCCATTCTATCTGTCTAGTCTATCTCTATTTATCTTCTATCTACTATCTATCTATCTATCTATCATCTCTCTATCCTGTGTACTAGGCGTGAGCAGCAGCTGATTATTGGTTCCCTGGGTTATCGGCCAAACAAAAAGATCTGGAAATATGCAGGGTCAGTGGTGCAACTCCCCTCTTCCCCCTCCCCACATCCCCGTTCCCATTCACACACCTATTGGTCTGTCTGTCTATCTTTTGCACACCGTTGGACCTTCTAGTAAAGAGAGTGAATGTGGCCACGGGCTGTACCATCTCCAGCATCACTGACTCACTGCACATGAACATCGTACAATAGGCACATGCAAGCAAGGATTCCTCCTTGTTTGTACCTGCACACAATACAAGGAGAACAGTAATAGCCCGCCCAATTAGATGTTCCTATTCGGAGATGCTAGGTACTGTAACTGTTCCATTTTAGGATTTCCCATATCCCCTTTCCCCTCGCCCTATCATTTCCTAGTGATGTCCCTTTGTCATCCACCATCCATTCCATCACTTTATGGGAATGGTCATGTTCATTGTCACCCCCCAAACCTGCTATTATTCCTCCTCTCCACTGCCCCCGCTCCCTAACTTTCTTATAGACGGAACCACTGATCCACGGGTCTTTCCTTTTACCCTTATCAACACTGGCCCACCGACCCTGTACCTTCAAAACACTGCAACAATGTTTTCCCACTGCCCCTTTGTTTTACTGGGGGGTCCGTAAGGAACAGGAGGAGCAATTACTTGGCCTGGTGTACTTGGTCACGGCCAGCTCTCCAGGCACACAGCGCGGACCGCTGTTTGAATCTCCCTGGAGTGAGATCGCTTGTTGTAAATGAGCCCAAGCGGGAGGCTTCCCCTGCGATGCGCTCGAAGATATCATTGACAAAGGGAGTTTCATGATTCCCATAGCCTTTGGAGGAGAAGCCGGTATCGGGGTGGACATGCTTCAGCACCTTGTACAGTAGATAACATAACTTGCCTTCCTGCTCTTCTTTCGCTTCTTCCCGTCCTCTTCTTTTGAGCCTGGTCACCGCACAACAAAAGTAGTGCCGATATCTCTTGTTGCCAGGAACGTGATGGCCTACGTTCCATTGGCTGTTGGCAGTAGACGCGGGGTCACTTGTCCAACCTACGGATCCCACTACGGAAGGGACTTATTGCGCATGGTCCATCGGGAGCGCGCGTCCAGCAGAATAGGATGCAGACGTGCATGTCATGCAGAGAATCTTGCAGCTGTACAGTGTAAAGGCCCAGATCGGACCAAATATGGAACAGAGTAACCTACATTCCGGGTATGACTTAGTTTAGCTATAAACTGCTATAATAGCCATGTCATTTTTTTACAGTGAGAATACCCTTAACTGCCAGTATGGCAAGCTTTATAAAAGGTGATGTGTAACACATCCCTCACAGGGTACCAAGATACACTTAAAGACTTTGCAAGTTGCATCACTATGGTGTCATCTATATCTAAAGTGCCCTTGTTGACCTAGCATATGTGAAAACCTAAAGACAAATTTAGGACCTGTATTTGAGTACATAAACGGGATATAAAAATGGGAAAAAACGAAAGGTAACCTAGTTTTCAAACATTTTAAACAAAAGGGACACAATGCTGCTCAAGTCAGATGGATGGTGCTGGGGGTGGTATAAAATCCCCAGAGGTGTAATTATGAAAAAAACTCCTCGAGGATTCTGGATAGCCATTTCCACTATGAAAAGAGTGTAACTTTTCTAAATATATTTACCAGGTCTGTTCTGTTCCACAGAAACTGCAGGGGAGGAAAGTTGATACATCTGAAAAGGAAGAGAAAGGAAACGCAAAGAATACAAACAATGTTGCAGATAAAGAAAATGATCGTGTTGCAAATAAAGATAATATGTACCTTATTATAGGTTAAAATATCCAATTAGAAGCCACTCTAGCACACTGTAGTTGCTTTGGCCTAGTAGTTGTACGTGCAATCCTCCACTCCCTCCTACTCAGAGGGTTTAAGGCAATCAGAGTACATAAGCAAGAGGAGCAAACTTTTTCTCTGGTGAATTCCAAAGTTTATTGGTGCTAAACAAACAAATACAACGTTTCGGGGAGCTTCCTTAGCAATTGAGAACCTTGCCTCATTTGAGTGTCAACCCTGGATGCAAAATTAAGTATTGGTGAGCGTAAAAGTGATGTGTGTAACTATGATAATAAAAACACAATCAATACCAATCCTGATTCACTCTAGCACATTGTGCTTGCTTTGTCCTATTATGGTCACTATATACAAATGTGCCCAGCACCAGTATAGTCAACCCCTATAGTGGGGAGAGGTGCAACCTAGTAGTTAGAATATCTAAATCGAAAAAGAATAGAACTATTGTTGCACACTCAAAGTATAGCTAAAAAACCTTTATTTAATTGTACAGGTTTCTCATTAAAAACATTTAAAAATACATCTGATAAGGCTACAGCATTCTGACTGAAAATGTGTAATCAGGGAGTTAGTCATGAAGGTACTCAAATAGACCTAAAGTGTAAATGAAGGTTATAGCTAACCAACTCCTCTCGTTCATGTCGTCAAACGTCATATGTAGACCTTATGTATAGGACCGCGAGCAGACGCGTTTTCGCCCCGTAACAATGTGGAGGGCTCTCCTCATGTGCCCAAAGATAGAGAAGGTACCTATCGCGCCAGTTTACTTAAGTTACGCTGCACTACGCGCCTAATGATGACGTCATACGCTGAATAGCGTCATGACGTCATACGACGTGACGTCACTCTCCAATCATAGCGCTTTTAGACATATTACGCTTAAGTCAGTGGCCGCAATATCTCCAATCGCTGCATTAACCGGTCGCTGGAAACCAAATGTAAACATATAACCCTGTCACGGTCCGTCAAATGTCACAATGGCAAGCATGCAAAAAAGGTACACACTTAGATATACAATGGGAACAATTCAAGTATTTACACTATACAATTGATGGTTCAAGAATATAAAGGTATTCAAACCGTTTGACATGTACGTAGATACCTATAAACGTTTGTATATAGGTGGCTATTGAGGAGGCAAAGTGTCCATGCCTATATCACCTGCTTGGTCAGGCAATAGGTATCCTCCTTACAATAGATAGCCGATGAGTCCGCTAGTAAGTCTGGCTATAGTCCATATGTATTCATTGACATCTCTTATAAGTGCCCCATATAGCTGCGATCCCTATGTCAAGTTAAAAAGGTCAAATAGCAGTGATAAATCCAAATGATCAATTCAGCACTCTATTCTTCAGTGAAGTAAGTCTTTTCCTGCAATAATACGTATATTTCCTATGTCTTTCAGGCAGTGTCTCTTTCGCCCGTGTTCAAATCTCACATTGGTCCATCCGGTACCTATAATTCCTCGCCGTGGAGTCTGTGTAATGGAATGTAATGGATATTCAACCACATATCTCATGGGTTCTATATTCAGTAAATCCAACCAAATACCAAATGTCCTAGCTTCTTCCATTTAGGGTCTTTATAGCTCCCATCTTTGTTTGTCCTTATTAAAGCTGATGAGAGTGTTACGATGAGAAGATTCCATTCTCCATCACTTTATACGCTTGCACATATCTATCGATTTGAAATCCATGTGGCTTATGGGTATGTTCATCTATATGCAATTTGCACAATCATATCAATTTGTATTCCTGTGGCTTATGGTTCATAATGAAATAAGGTAAAGTTAGATCAAATTAGATAAAAGGGGTGAAGTCCAATGCTTCATTTAGGCCTCTAGGTGCTTTCGTGCCCAACAGGTAAATCCATCGTGTTTCTTTTTTTCAGTAATATGCGATTAATGTCGCCTCCCTTACGTTTCCTTGACCATATCTATACCCAAACACCTCAGTCCATTAGTAGTACCTTCATGTTTACTTAAAAAGTTTTCAGCTACACTGCTCATATTTTACCCTTTTCCTTGTCCCTGCTTGCCAGTCTTATATTAGATACATGGCTGGATATACGTGCTCTTAGTTTTTGGGTGGTTTTCCCTACGTACTGCTTACCACAGGACATTTGTTAATAAATATATTTTTTGGATTTACAGTTGATGTAATTGTGAATTTTATGTGAAACCGTGCCATTGCTATTGGTGAATGTTTCAGTTCTTTCCATGAGGTGACAAGTGGTTGCATTCTCACATGGATAGTTACCTCTGTAACGAAAGCCTCCACTAGTCTTCTTATTTTCTCTGACAAAATGACTACTAGTGAGTGAATCTGCGAAGTTCTTTGGTCTCTGAGCTGTCATGAGTGGGTAATCTGCAGTAAATTTAGAAAGCACAGGGTCACTATTTAAAATGTGCCAGTTCTTATCTGGATCCTTCTTATCTGCCTCCAATCGTTTATTATTTGAGTAAAAATCGAATTTTGTTATCAGTGTTTCTAACCCGGGTCATTAAAAGATTTTGTTGGTTCACAGTCTGGGCTTCATCTCTACAGGTTTTTAGCAGTTTTTTGGGTAACCCCTTTTATCGAACCGTCTTGTTAAGTCATCTGCTGCTGAGTTATATCTTCTTGTGGTACAATTCCGTTTCACCCTCAAAACTGTCCCCTGGGAATACCCTGGAGCAGTCTCTGAGGGTGTGCACTCTTATAGTGCATGTAGGGATTTTGTAGGTCTCCTTTCTAAAAGTTTACTCTTAAGTTTGCCTCCCCATTTTCAATGTGAACATCTAAGAAATCGACTCCTTGCATGGAGATTTCTCGAGTTAGAAAGATGTTCAATGCATTGTCATTAAGGCAGTCATGAAAGTTCAACAGATCAAGGGACCCCGCCAGATGAAAAATATGTCATCTATAAATCGTAGCCACAGTTCCACATGGTTAGTGTAACTGTCCATGTGGTCGCGAAACGTGCTCCCTCTCCCACCAACCCAATAGGTTGTGTGCGAGGGAGCACACTTCGCACCCTACGCGGTCCCTCTGATCTGCAAAAAATACTCCCGATCAAATGTGAAGAAATTGTGTTCCAGCACAAATGTAGCAGTTTAAGTAAGAAGTTATTTTTTGTCTATTGGCCATACCCTCAGATACTAAGATATTTTGTAGCCTCCAATCCTTCTCTGTGGCCTATATTACTGTAAAGTGATTCAACATCACAGGTGACTAATATATGTTCGTCGTTTATGTCGATATTCTGAATTTTAGTTAGTAAATCTGCAGTATCCCTGATATATAATTAAGGCTAAGAACATGTTTCTGTAGTGAGCATCAATGTAGCTACAGCGCATGCTCACCTAGGCTCCCATGCCCGAGACGATTGGTCGGCCTGAGTTGCATGTAGATTCTTATGTACTTTCGGTAATAAATAGAAAGTCGCCATTGTTGGTGTGTCTACAAACATATGATGCCTCCTTTTTATCTATAATTTGGTTACATGTAGCTTCTCAATCATTGTTTTTAGTAGTCTCTGATAATTATGGTGGGGTCGGCAGAAGACGAATATAGTTAGATCTATTATTAAGATGTTTCTTGGCTTCTCTAATATCCATTTAAATCGAATTTTGTTATCAGTGTTTCAACCCTGGTCATTAAAAGATTTGTTGGTTCACAGTCTGGGCTTCATCTCTAAGGTTTTAGCGTTTTTTGGGTAACCCCTTTGTTCGAACCGTCTTGTTAAGTCATCTGCTGCTGAGTTATAATCTTCTTGTATGGTACAATTCCGTTTCACCCTCAGAAAACTGTCCCCTGGGAATACCCTGGAGCAGTCTCTGAGGGTGTGCACTCTTATAGTGCAGTAGGGAGTTTGTAGAGGTCTCCTTTCTAAATAGTTTACTCTTAAGTTTGCTCCCCCATTTTTCAATGTGAACATCTAAGAAATTGACTCCTTGCATGGAGATTTCTCGAGTTAGAAAGATGTTCAATGCATTGTCATTAAGGCAGTCATGAAAGGTTTAACAGATCAAGGGACCCAGCCAGATGAAAAATATGTCATCTATAAATCGTAGCCACAGTTCCACATGGTTAGGTAAACTGTCCAGTGGTCGCCGAAGACGTGCTCCCTCTCCCACAACCCAACAAATAGGTTGGTGTGAGGGAGCACACTTCGCACCATCGCCGGTCCCTCTGATCTGCAAAAATACTCCCGATCAAATGTGAAGAAATTGTGTTCCAGACAAAATTGTAGCAGTTTAAGTAAGAGTTATTTTTTTGTCTATTGGCCATACCCTCAGATACTAAATATTTTGTAGCCTCCATCCTTCTCTGTGGCCTATATTACTGTAAAGTGATTCGACATCACAGGTGACTAATATATGTTCGTCGTTTATGTCGATATTCTGAATTTTAGTTAGTAAATCTGCAGTATCCTGATATATGAATTAAGGCTAAGTACATGTTTCTGTAAGTGAGCATCAATGTAGCTACAGGCATGCTCACCTAGGCTCCCAATGCCCGAGACGATTGGTCGGCCTGGAGGTGCATGTAGATCTTATGTACTTTGGTAATAAATAGAAAGTCCCATTGTTGGTGTGTCTACAAAATAAATATGATGCCTCCTTTTATCTATAATTGGTTACATGTAGCTCCTCAATCATTGTTTTTAGTAGTCTCTGATAAGTATGGTGGGGTCTGCAGGAAGACGAATATAGTTAGATCTATTATTAAGATGTTTCTGGCTTCTCTAAATACATTTCTTTTGGCCAGATCACTACATTACCTCCTTTGTCGGAGCGTTTGATCTCTATATCAGATAGTTGGCGTAGTTCTTGGAGGGCTTTCTTCTCTCCTTATCCAAATTATAATGTAGCATCTGGTCAAAAGTAGAATTCTCTCGATCTGTAAAACACAGTGATAGAAGACTTCAAGATAAGATAAAGTGAGAAGGAGGGAGAAATGTTGATTGGGTCTGAATTGATTAACAGTACCATATCTGGAACAGATGAATAATTAATGTCAGTTTGTTGTCCACTGATTTCCCGATTGTTCTCCTTGTCAAAGAATGCCCTCAGGCTAGTCTTCTGCAGAATAAAAATAAATCTTTTGCTATGGTAAAGTGATCTGCATGTTCATTGGTGCAAAATGATAGACCCTTTGAGAGTACTGACCTTGTGTGTTCGTGAGTTGATGATGAGATAAATTAATTATTTGTAACTGATCGTTTGAATTGGAGGGTGAGGGTGGTAGCTAGTTTTTCTTCCCTGTTCGTTCTGAGGGGATATCTTGTCTGCTTCTTACCTCTCTTCCCCCCTCTTCTGACTCTGTGTCTGTTTGTGTAGTGCTTCCTAAAAAATCGCTATCCTGTGACTGAGATATTGGCTGTCTCCTTTTCTTGAAGGTTTTCGGGGTGTATTACCCCTATGGTCTCCACCTATAAGCGACACCTTCTAGGAAGTCTTTTTTATCCCTTAAGAATTTCTCTCGTTATTCTTTATGATCCCGTCCTCAATCTCTTTAAGATCTTTCTTTAGTTTCTTATCAAAATCAGTGATCTCTGATTTCGAAATCTCTTTTTCTATTTGGCTGAAAGGGAATCTATCTCCTATTAAGTGAGTCTAGTAGCTCTTTATCATTTTAAGCAAGTAGAGAATGAGTGCTAAACTAGATTCTGTAAGTATCTTTTCCCATTCCTCTTTAAATGTTTTATTAGGTTCCCATGAAGGAAAAGATCTACTTCGGAGACCTCTTGGTATAATCTTGTGTTCTAAGTATTGTTCCAAACTATTAATGTTTCCACCAGATTTTTGCAAACGTATATGTAATTCTCTTAGGGTTTTTAAATCATTATTAGATGGACCTTGTGACGCAAAAGAAGGACCGCCGTCCAAAAAATACATTTCTAGCTGTCTACGTCTACCGGTATCTCTATTTAAATCAATTAATTCACATGTCATTTTTACGTGCTGTAGGTAAGGCTAGAAAGCAAATTTAGTATATACAAATGTACCCAGCCACCAGTATAGTCAACCCCTATAGTGGGGAGAGGTGCAACCTAGTAGTTAGAATAATCTAAATCGAAAAAAGAATAGAACTACTGTGGACACTCAAAGTATAGCTAAAAAATCTTATTTAATTGGACAGGGTTCTCATTAAAAACATTAAAAATACATCTGATAAGGCTATGATTCTGACTGAAATGTGTAATCAGGGAGTTAGTCATGAAGGTACTCAAATAGACCTAAAGTGTAAATGAAAGGGTATCTACCAACTCCTCTCGTTCATGTCGTCAAACGTCATATGTAGACCTTATGTATAGGACCGCGAGCAGACGGTTTTGCCCCCGTAACAATGGGGGGCTTCCTCATGTGCCCAAAGATAGAGAAAGGTACACCTATCGCGCCGGTTACTTAAGTACGCTGCACTACGCCGCCTAATGATGACGTCATACGCTGAATAGCATCATGAGTCATACGACGTGACGTCACGTCCAATCATAGCGCTTTTAGACATAATATGGTAAGTCAGGTGGCCGGCAATATCTCCAATCGCTGCATTAACCGGTCACTAGGAAACCAAAATGTAAACATATAAACCCTGTCATGGTCCGTCAATGTCACAATTGCAAGCAAGCAAAAAAGGTACACACTTAGATAACAATGGGAACAATTCAATACATATTGATGGTTCAAGAATATAAAGGTAATTCAAACCGTTTGACATATAAGTAGATATCCTATAAACGTTTGTATATAGTGTGGCTATTGAGGAAGGCAAAGTGTCCATGCCTATATATCACTGCTTGGTCAGGCAATAGGTACTCCTTTAAATAGATAGCCGATGAGTCCAACTAGTAAGTCTGGCTATAGTCCATATGTATTCATTGACATCTCTTATAAGTGCCCATATAGCTGCGATCCCTATGTAAGTTAAAAAGGTCAAATAGCAGTGATAGTCTATGATTGGACGTGACGATCATACATTGTTATAACTAAATATTGCTTTTAGCCTTACTACAGCACACAGTAAAAATGACATGTGAATAATTGATTTAAATAGAGATACCGGTAGACGTAGACAGCTAGAAAATGTATTTTTGGACGGCGGTCCTTCTTTTGCGTCACAAGGTCCATCTAATAATGATCTAAAACCCTAAGAGAATTACATATACGTTATGCAAAAATCTGGTGGAACATTAATAGTTTGGAACAATACTTAGAACACCAGATTATACCAAGAGGTCTCGAAGTAGATACTTTTCCTTCATGGGAACCTAATAAAACATTTAAAGAGGAATGGGAAAAGATACTACAGAATCTAGTTTAGCACTCATCTCTCTACTGCTTAAAAAGATAAAGAGCTACTAGACTCACTTAATAAGGAGATGCTTCCCTTTCAGCCAAAATAGAAAAGAGAGTTCGAAATCAGAGATCACTGATTTTGATAAGAAAAAAGAAAGATCTTAAAGAGATTGAGGACGGGATCATAAAGAATAAACGAGAGAAATTTTAAGGGATAAAAAAGACTTCCTAGAAGGTGTTTGCTTAGGTGAAGACATAGGGGTAATACACGCCCGAAAACCTTCAAGAAAAGGAGACAGCCAATATCTCAGTCACGGATAGCGATTTGGTAGAGCCACACACAAACGACACAGGGTCAGAAGAGGGGGGAAGGGAGGTAAGAAGCAGACAAAGAAACCCCTCAGAACGAAGCAGGGAAGGAAAAAACGAGGTACCACCGCACCCCAAAACGAGTCAGACAAACAAATTATCTCACATCAACACGAAACACACAAAGGTCAGGACCGCAAGGGGTCTGACATTTGGCACAATAGGAAACATGGCCAGACACTGGCCATAGCAAAAGTATTGGGGATGTGCGCAGAAGACTGAGCCGGAGGGCCACACACCCAGCACAGCCCCCAACCAAGCCAAGCCAACAGCGAAAGCCACACACACAGCACACACCGGCAATGCCCCAAACGCACACACCACACGACTCAGAGCCCAAACCATCCCCACAAATCCACAGCCATGTCACCATTAATTACAACACCCACCACAATTTTTGACAAGGAGAAACAATAGGAAATCATGGACAAAAACAAACTGACATAATTATTAATTTTTCCAGATAGGTTACTGTTAATCAATTCGACCCAGGAGGCTACATTTACTCACCTCCTTCTCACGTTATCTAATCTTGAAGTTCTTCTATTCACTGTGTTACAGGATCTAGAGGATTCTAACCTTATCCAAATTATAATGTAGCATCTGGTCAAAAGTAGAATTCTCTAGATCCTGTAAAACACAGTGATAGTAACTGGAGGTAGGAGCTGTGGTAGATATTCGGACCGGAGGTAGGAGTCAGGACCAACAGGAAACAAATGCTACAGGCAAACAGGGAGCTAGGAGTCCAGAGCAAATAACTCTGAACTGGCAGCAAGAGGCCAGCTGCCAGGAGGAGCCTAAATAGGCCCCTGTGACCTCCTCCCTGCTGGCCGTGCCCCGGAAGGGAACGGCTGCAAGCAGGGAAAAAGCCTGCCCCGCCCACGTCCTCGCGTCACTGAGGACGCGCGGGCACGTGAGCGGGCGTGCGAGCGGGCGGCGCGCGTTATCGGCGCGCTCCCGCTCGCGGCCGCCGGAGGAGGACCCCGGACCCGCGGCAAGGTAAGTACCTGACAGATAGATAGAGAAAGAAGATATCTATCTATCTATCTTATCTTATTTGCCTATCTGACAAATAATAAGATACTGTAGAAAGATAGATAGATAGAGATATGTTTCTTCTTTCTCTATCTGTCTATATCGATCTATCTATCTTTCTACAGTATCTTTTTATTTGTCAGATAGATAGGCAAATAATATATAGATAATAGATAGCTAGCTAGCTAGATAGACAGATAGATAAGCAGATTAGATAGATAGATAGATAGAGATTTCTTCTTTATCTGTCTATATCTATCTATCTATCTAATCTGCTTATCTATCTGCCTATCTATCTATCTATCTATATATTATCTATCTTATTATTTGCTTATATATCTGACAAATAATAAGATACTGTAGATAGACAGACAGATAGATAGACAGACAGACACACAGACAGACAGACAGACAGAGAAAGAAGAAATATATATACATACATAGATGGACAGTATCTAGCTAGGCAGTGCTCTTCTCTATCTAGCCAGGCAATGTAGCCAGGCAATGCTCTTCATCTATTATTGTAGTTTAATTCTATAAACTTAAAATTCTTAGTTAAAAACACACACAGTTTAACTGTAATGCATATAATAGCTGTTTCGTACACCTTACATTATACTGACATAGATTATTGGTGTTTTTTAATTTGCCCCATTTGTTAGCCTTTGTGCCCATGTTGTACCCCCAGAAAACAATGGAGCTTGAGCCGACGCTGTTTACTTGGCTAGGTTAGCCTCACTTTGGTCTCTTTGACTTGCTTTATTAGCTCCAAAACAGAAGTCTGTATCAGACAGATGAAAGGTTAAGACCTCCAAGTAGCAATAGTCTAAAGGCAATAGAAATGATAATACTTGTACAATACCAGTATTAATAAATACCAATACTACTACTAAAAAACTTAAGCTGGTGTTTGTTGAATTCACATTTGTGTCTGTTTAAAGTCTAGCCAGTTTCAAGGAGTCATTGAAATACTGAGCTAAGTTTTTTGTCTTGTTTCAAATATCAAGATTTCATCACTAAAATTCTTGACACCAGAAATCCCAGTGAGGCATTGCTGTATGGCATGTAAAAAGACTTCGGCAGCAGAACATTCAACAAAACCAATGCTCATTCACCAAAACTATCTCCATAATCCATCATGTGTGGAGAAGGTTGTTATGAATCCACTGCCCGTATAAAGTTCAAGTTGGTGATAATCCACTTTTAACTCCAATCTTGAAAATAGATTGAGGCCATGAATTATATCGTCGATAGTGGGAGAAATGTGGTGCTCTCTAATGATAGCTGTGTTAGCCTGTTGCATGTCAATGCAGATACATTGTCTGGGTCTTTGGGTTTTGGAGCAACAACTAAAGGTGAAACCCATGGAGTAGGCCCATCTACACGTTTAATTATGTTCTGCACTTCAAGGTTTTGTAATTCTTTAGAGACTTTCTGCCTTAAAGGTTATGTCCACCCCAGCAATGCCTCATTGGGCTTTGTAGTGTCAAGAATTTTAGTGATGAAATCTTGATATTTGGAGCATGACACAAATCTTAGCTCAGTATTTCAACTGAAATACTTGTAAGAATATTGTGGAGCTTGTAAGTATAATATCTTGTTCTGGGAACATTAGTAAACATTAGAAAAACGTAAGAATAACATAACCTATGTTTTGGGGAGCACTGAGTAAGTTACTAAAAGTTTTTATTAGGGGTGGACATACCATTTAAATGAAATGGAACCTGTCTGTGTGGCTGGATTCTTGGCTTTACTGCTGCATCAATGTTTAATTGTATTAATGTTTAACTTTCCAGTGCCATCAAACAGATGAGAATATTGCTGTTCTAACTGGTCAGCAGGATTGTTAGGCATGGTTGAAAGAGAATGCATAAGTTTGATAAGGCCTTCAAAACTTTAAAGGGAACTGTGGTCACCCTTAGTAGCATACAATCATGTGCTTATCTTGGTACCTTTAAATTTGCACATATAGGAAGTATTTTTTTACTCCATAAGCATAAGATTCTGACTGCACTGTGTTATTGATTCTATGTTCTACATGTGGCTGTTTGTTTGCATGTGCATATATTTGTCACAAAGACCTAATCATCACTAGAATCCTGCTCCTTGAGCGCAGATGTTAAATTATTTACTTTTCTCCGATGAGGAGTTATATAAGACTCCAGTTGGCCCCTTGTGGATGGCTTTGATCTGCATTGGTTTTTAAAATGGTTATCTTTTCCACATGCCCCAAATTTTTGCCCTTTTGTTGGGCACAGTCCTTTACGTGGGTAGGAACCACCACAATTGCTGCAGGTGCCCACTGAGGTGCTGGTGTGACCGGAAAACTGGGGTGTATGCTTTAGAGTTGTATGCAGCAGAGTGAGAGGGAGTGAAAAAGCTTACCATTATAGTCTTTGACTGTGAGGTTTCTAGAGCTCCCCTATAATCCAGAAAACTTTTTAAGGGGAGATTAGACTGCCTTAGAGCACATCTCCTTAGTGAGGTGCAATGTTGAATAATTTGTGGTTTTATTTCCTCAGTAGTGTTAGGACATTCACCATAGGACATTCACCATACCACAATCTGGTATGGTATGTGTGACGAACAGGAGTGCAATGTAAAACCCCATAGACACTATCTGGAATTGCACTCTTCATTTTCGAATTACCTCACTTTACCGGCATGACAAGCAGTATGGCAGCTCCCACATTGTTTAGCTGTCAGGCAGTCACAGGGTTAAACTTCCTTGCTTGAACAGTTGTACATTTTGAGCTTCCTTCCCCTTAAGCAGATCTAATGAAGTTAATGATTGTTGGGTGTTTGTAATAGCAAACTCCATTGATTTTATTGTATCGGTACCTTCTGTTTTCTCCCTTTTGTACTTGCTTTGCCATATGATATAAGTGCCATAAACACAATAGAACAATGTCTTTCCCTCCTTGCATGTCATAAAGCCAGCAGGTGCCCTGATGGGGTGGACAATTGTTTCAACTCTAATGGGAGATTATAACACTCGGTTTTCAATAATCGCCATGATGAAGCAACTACCATAACGGTACCATCCAAACTGGATTCTGGGAGACAAGAGAATCCCGTGGGACCCAAACACCATCACTCTAGGCTTTAGGGTATCCCAGAAACCCACTTTAAACCATTACAGAAATATAAATATGGTACATATGTCAGGTTTGGTCTTGTTAGTTGTGTAAATTCATGAGGGTGATTAATATTAGGGTATAAAAAATGTAAGATGTTTATTATCCAAGATATGGGAACTGACAGCATTGTTAGTTTTTTTAGTGGCCCATACTGAGGGTAATAATGTTTTGGACATACCCTGAGCCCTACACTTGTAGGTGAAAGTATTCTTTCTTTTACCCCAATTCTATCCTCACTCGTGTGTTCCCATTTTTAGGTATATTTTGTTATGCACTCTTTTGTCAACTTTTAATAAATGATACAAATCATTTATAGGCTAATTGTCTTATTCTGAGTATATCCCAAAATGAACTTGTGTCTCTGAAGTTACGCTACTATAGAAGAGTATTGTTTAGGTATATATATAACTGTATAGAGTAATAGGGATGGTTAATCCTTTTCTGGCAGGCTCATTATAAGTCAGGGGGGTGTGGATAAACACATAGATATATACACATAGATATATTTAGTAGGTCCTTCTCCTATTTTTACGAAGGTGGTGGCAGCAAGTATATAGATATTAAGTAATATTAATTGTATGCTATATTGCTTTGTTCAATAAACCCTCCTGGTCCATTCTGTTTCATCCGCCTGTCGGTTGCTTGGAGTGCATTTTCCAGTAACTGATAGGTGGATGGGTGTTGCGGTTCCGGAGGGTTCGTGACTGTATGCATCCAGGGATTCATTGGCTGGTGTGCTCTTTAAAGTAAACAAATTGAGGGTCACACTCCATAAAACAATTCTACTTTATTTGTGACACACATCATATCACACAACGTTTTTGGGGGAATAACGTGCCCCCTTCCTCAGGTTATTCCCCCCGAAACGTTGTGTGATATAATGTGTGGTCACAAATAAAGTAGAATTGTTTATTTGAGTTGGTTTAAAGGATTTAGCACCCATACTTGCACAGAGTGAAGAGGACTTTCTATTTTCCATTGGATTGTTGTCCTGTTTGTCTGAACATATATCAAACTGTGTGTTCTTTTTAGGGTTAAAATAGTTAGTTTGTCCTTGACATCATCATATGTGTCAGATGAATCTGCCAGTGTGGCATAGATTTCAAACACTTTTTCTCAAATCAAGATGAAGTAGCAGGGCTTTCAGTCGCTCAGGTTCAGTAAAATATCTAGCTAGATAGTCTGTGAAGCCATTTAAACCATTTGGTCCAGCTGATATAGATTAGGGATCAGGGTCAAATATAGGAAGACTATATTCACTATGTTTAGCCATGCTTGATAATGACTGCTCCAATTTACTCACTGTGAAAAAGCTGTGAAAATCCAAAAAGCGTCACATTACATTTATCAACATGACTCTCATTTGCCACTTGGCAGGCAATCTAGATCTACCTGCAACGAATGCACATCATCTGTAGCTTTTAATGGTTGAGAAATTTTTGGGTCATCCACAAATACAGAGACCCTACTAACAATACCTTCTTCCAAATCATTAATAAACAGAATAAATAGAAGTGGCCCCAACTCAGAACCCTGTGGCACCCCATATAGAACTTTAGGGGCATATTTATAAAGGAGCAAAAAGTCGCAAAAACTTTTCGCATTTGCTTTTCGCATGGTTTTTCGTCAAAAAGCCAGTTAACGGGATTTATAAAGGTGGCGTTAACGAATGGCGAAAACGTTTCAGCGACCTATGGCTAAAACCCTTTTCGCCTTACTTCACCGTACATCACAATGGTAATTTTAGCGAAAAGGCATAACGCGATTTATAAATAGCGAAAAGTATGTTTTCGCTTTAAATGGAGAGGAATATTAGCGCAACCCTGAAGGTGGGAAAAGCCATGTTTTTAGCGAAAAGGCATGTTTTTAGCATGTCTGTTGGGATTTTGGATTTGTTCATGATTTTTAATGCACAAAAAACTTAAAAGCCATTCATACAAATTGTCTTACATGTTTTTTGAACACATCTATGAGAGATTTTTCATTTTTCCCTTTTGGTTAATGCATGTGTTCACCATTTTTAGTGCGTTAATGCATGCATTTCCATAACCGAAAAAGGTGAAATTGCACGCGCAAACGCCAAACGCACAAGGATTGTGTGCAGTAGCGCTTGCGATTTGGTGTGCGATTCCTGTGCGTTGCAATGTGGCCTTAGCCTAAGGCTGAGGCCACACTGCAAAGCATAGGAATCGCACACAAAATTGCAAGCGCTATTGCCCGTGATATTGGCTTTGCGCATGCATTTATGGAAACGCATGCATTAATGCACCAAAAATGGTGAACGTATGCATTAGCAAAACACAAATGGTCGCAGCAAGTTTTTCGTCCCGCAATTTCCATTTTAGCAAAAATCGCAGGCACAACCATGAACGCAAAACGCGGACGCAAATGCGAAAAACACGCTGGTGTGGCTTCACCCTTTAAACAACTCATTCTGTCTGTTCGTCTTGCTAATGCGCGATCGCCTTTTGAATGCGCTTTCGTCTTGCTAATCTGTGATCGCCTTTGGAATGCGTGTTCGCCTTTGGAATGCGTGGTCGCCTTTTCAATACGCGTTCGCCTTTAAATACGCGTTCGCCTTTTGAATGTGCTTTTCATCTTGCAAATCGGCGATCGCCTTTGGAATGCGCGTTCGCCTTTTGAATGCGCGTTCGCCTTTTGAATAAGCGTTTGCCTTTTGAATGCGCTTTCATCTTGCTAATCGCCTTTGGAATGCGCGTTCGCTTTTTGAATACGTTTGCCTTTTGAATGCGCTTTCGTCTTGCTAATCAGCGATCGCCTTTGGAATGTGCGTTCGCCTTTTGATTACGCGTTTGCTTTTTGAATGCGCGTTTACGTTGTTAATAGGCGTTGTCAACTTTCTTATTTTTTTTTCTGTCTTCTCCCAATTTTAGAAAAATTTCAATATAGTGCCAAGAGCGTTGGCTAGCCGGTAACAATGATTGGATGTGGTTTTCACTTCTTTTGCTACAAATTTCACATTATGAAAAAAACAGGAACAATAAATTTTGTTTGCTACCAAACACTATTTAAACAAGCAGTTTAAAGGGCAAGTCCAGCCCTAAAATGAAAACTTATATAGTAAACGCTCAGTTTCTAAATTGCTCAGTTTCCATGAGGCTTCCATGAAGCATAGCAGGCATAGAGTAATGAGTTCATAGGACAAACTATGATATATCAACATATTTTAAAGAGGCCATTCTTTCTAAAAGATGTTTTTATGAGGGTGGAGTTGTCCTTTAAGCTGATCATTGTGGCTAGAGAAAATGAGTGTGGAGGAGCTACTTTTGTGCATCACTTTCGCCTAAATCACCCAGCCATACAGGAGTTGTACAGCAAACTGGGCGATTTGTTGGAGCCATCAACAAGGCGGAATGTGTCATTGACTGGGATTGAACAAACTGCAATGGTAAATAATGAATGAACAGGTAACAGCAGATAAGTTGATTAAACAGGCACTGGATGAACAAACTGCAATGGAGAATGATGAATGAACAGGTAAAATCAGATGAGTTGATTAAACAGGCACTGGATGGACAAACTGCAATGGTGAATTATGAAATAAAGCAGGAATAAACAGGTCTAAGAACTGCTACAAACAAGGCTTAAGAACAGAGTGATAAACACTGAACTGGCAGCAAGAGCTGAAAGGCAGGAAGGGCTTAAGTAGGACTGATTACATCATCATTCCACACCCACCAGTAACCAGAGTAGGAGACCGGACCCCATGACACCCGCGCCTGTGTGGCAAAACCGACACACGTGCACACGAGGACCCAGCTTGACTGTGACGCCCGCGCGTGAACGCTAGCACACACCTACACGCAGAACCTCTGGTTAAGGCAGGGCTGGAGCCATAACAAAAGGGATTGATTTGCCAAAACATTGCTGACTAGAGGAGCCTGATGTATTAACGATAAAAGATTGCAAATTATATATTTAGAGTGTGGCTGGTGGTAATGGATATTAAATCATGTATAATACAACATAGATCTTCAATTCATAAAAAAAATCTGCCTGACACTTCTGTTATATGGGACATCGTATACATGTGTATAAAGGGAAGTGATGTAAGATATTGTAATATGGCTACCTGTCCTTCCTTTAGAAAGGGATTGATTTCCCAAAACGTCGCTGACTAGAGGAGCCTGATGTATTAATGATAAAAGATTGCAGTGCGGCTGGTCGTAATGGATATTTATTAGGTGTCAACTACATCACACAGACGTGCACCAGAATTCAATATTTCATTTAAAAAAGTGCAGTGTTCTTTTCCAAAACATGATTGACCAATAATGAATCAATTGGATGCTCCAGGATAAAACATTTTAAAAATGCCAATCTCAGACAATCACAGACGCAGCTGCAGGTCCGGTCCCTGTTTGCAAGTTCCGGCAAACAGAGGGCTGGATCAGAGTGACACAGGAGCAAAAGGCTGTAGGCATAGGACCTTAAAGGCTTTTCATTTATGTGATCACAGTAATGTATACTAAAACCCCTTTGTTTATAATGTAGGCAAGTTTGCAGATTATATGATATGATGTATGATGATTGTATGGACCCTAGTAATGTGTATTGGTTATCTTCTCTAAGTTTGTATGAATTATTGACAAGATATTTAGCACTACGGAATATAACTGTAATTTAGCCTAAGGAATTGAAGGTCCTGTGCCTTTAATATAAAGCACTGGATGGATGGCCTCTTCTTTACTATAAAATGTCAATGAGCAGAGGAGGGTGTGTGTGTGTGAAAGGTTAAAAATAATATCCCTTCAGACGTGATTGGAAGGCTTTTCATTCATGTGACCACAGTAATGTATACTAAAACCCCTTCTGTTTATAATTTATGCCACTATGCAAATAAATGCATTTTTTACTAGTTTTTTTTACCTGCTTTTTCCTTATATAACTAATTTTATAACCAGTGAAACCTATGTGCTTTACTGCAACCTATTCAATCTGTATTTAATAGTAGTTTGAAATAAATGATTTTTCAAAAGTCTATCCAGACCGACTAGCATTTTTTGTTATTTCCTCAGATGTGCTAATGTAACATAGTAACATAGTAAATGAGGTTGAATAAAGACATACATTCATCAAGTCCAACTGGTTCACCCTCCTTTTTTAACTCAGTTGATCCAGAGGAAGGCAAAAATATCTAAAGGGGGGGTATATTCCTTCCTGACATTTCTGACATTTCTGACATTCAGCATTTATATCCACTCTGTAAAGGTCTCTGAATGTAAACCTTTCTGGTTAAGTATTAATGACTCTTTCTCCATAGTATAGATAATGTTAGACAGACATGAACTAGATATAAAGCACTTTTCTATAATATAGGGAATTTACAGGTCATTTACAGTATATTCATACCTGTATGCATGTGAGTCTATAGTGCATCTATAACATGACAAATACAAAGGCCTAACAGGAATATATTGCTAACAATTAACAGCATATTGTGTATACTGTTTAAATAATATTTGTGATGTGGTAGAGACTTTATATTTTTCACTGCTGCATTGAAAGGTCAATTCTAAGCTCTTTTTTTTCCATTTTAAAGCAGATAGAGATTTCTGATCTTGCTCGTAGATAAAACATTTATAAGAAAGTGAGTTCAGGGAGGAATAGACCCTTGTTTTATAATCTCTTTATACCAAGTGTGCAGTTTATACCACACAGAGCTTAGTGTTTGTAGATATTCTTATTACTTTTTTATACATTTGAGACTTTAAAAAGCACACACAAATATTTTTGACAAATGTTTACTTATTGTTCAGTTCCTGGCTTAATGCCAGCCTTAGATCACATTTACTGGCATTCAGGAAGACTATGATGAGGTAAATGTATACATAGGTTTAACAACTGAATTTAAACTAGGAAAACTAAAGTAACTCTTATAAGCTATTGGGCTAAATAAAATTAATTAGGGGCAACTACTTAATTTGCTGGGGTTAAAAAGAAGAGAAAGACTGGCAACTACTTTTTTAGCTTGAATTGTCTATTATTAGATGAACACAGCCTGTCAAGTTTGGAAATGTCTTCTACGTAAAAGTAGATGAAATCCCTGGAGTTACTCTGGGTTCTTTATCAGAAGTATTTAGCCTTTAAATTATACTTAATTTTTGACTTTTTTTGAGCAATACAGATCCTGCTCTCTTGTTGACTCGTTTGCTAAGAAGGGTAGGAATAGACGGGTAAAAAGGCACAGTCTGAAGAGGAGCTCTGGTGCAAACATGCAAAAGTTCTAATTCACAAGAAGTTTTTAAAGATCTTTCTTAGTTGCATAGTTACAAACTGTGAGACTTACCCAGAGTGACAGCCGCTGTGCAACTCTGGGTAAATTTTCCGCAGAAGGAGTATTTAATAGCTAGCATTGGTGAATAGCTCAAACATCTGCCAATCTTGAATCGGTTATCATGACTTAAACACCACTTTGCCTAGTTGGTAAATTTCCCCCAAAGTCTTTTATTCTTGTGTATGGTTCTCTTTTGGCTATTTAAGATTTAAGAAATCAGAGTGTCTAATTATTAAAGGCAAGAAACTTGGACTTTTAAATTTGCATGATTTGCCTTTTTACATTATGACAGTGAGTTACTATGCATATTGCCTAGGGTGCAGAGGCAATGGAATAGCTTTGCAACTCAACCCCTATTTTTAAAGCTTTATAAGCTGCAAATAAACATAAAAAATAGAAAAACGTGCATTTTTACATAGTTTGTAGTTTTTATCTCAAGAAGAGAAAATGTTTTTTTTTGGACCCTCGCATCATGGTTTTTTTTACACCATTTTTCTTAATGGAATGTTGTAGTTAGATAACATTATACGGTAGTGGCATGGGTACTGTAATAAATTGTTTTCTCTTTCAAGTTTTGAATTCTGTCTGTGAGAAACTTTGCATAAACAAAGTCACACTCTTCCTACCTACCAACTTGAGTTGCCAAATCACTTGGCCACACATAAATGTAATTAGCAGGGCTGATTAAGTTTGTAAAGTGATTGTAATAAAACAACATTAATTATAACTCAACTACATGTGTTTAAAAAGGTGTCCCTAGATGTTCAATGATCTGGCAACCCTGCAACATTCCCTTGAAATAGTTACAATAGTTGAGAAATGCATTGCATAGAGCTGTGCTTAGACTCATTTCATTATGCTGCACCTGCAGTTTTGCACTGTTGTTTTTATACATACAGCATAAATAAAAACAGACTCTTCCTACCTTCCAACATTCTCCTTTAAGAAGGTATACTTTTCCTTTTAAGAAGGTAATACTGCTGCAACTCTCAGAGTGCTAGAGAACTTTACACTGCAACACTGCTACTAGGAATGTGCAAATCAGTGAATCTAAGTGAAGCTATTTGCACCTTCCAACATGTTCTGTGATTTGAATATTTTTGATTTAATATATGTATTCATTTCAGGGGTTAAAGGTGGGATTAAGATCACACATTAGCAGAAAATGTTATGAAGTCTGATTGATTTACTTTTTAGAGAGCAATGGCAACCTCAACTTTTTGAAATAAGTGAGCATATAGAGGGGGGGGGGATACTTCAGTGGAGTCTTCCATGTTGAGAAGCTTGCTAAGGCAAGTTCTATCTTTTTCAACCTTTATTTTTGGGGGGTTTCATTCTTCTTTAAGCCTAAAAAGGGCTCTGCATACCCCATAAATTCTGCTTTATGTAACAGTGGTTATGAAGATATCCTCTGTATAAATGGAGTGCAGTGTAATAGACTACTATATGGCTTTTACTCACACTAGCACTCAAACATCTTAAACTTTGATCCTATGGTTGTTTTGGGGGCTACCATCTGTTCCAGAAACAGGAATGGGCTCTGATCTTCTTTACCTAATAACTGTTCTGCCCTAAACATGCCCACTACCTCCTAATTTGCATAATTCCATCCACTCTGGAACTACCAGGCTACACATTTAATACCCTTGCTGTAGGCTGTGAGGTGAAACTGTTTACCACCACCACCCCAAAAAAACAATACTGTTTATAGTCCACAAGGAAGTAATTAAATTGAGTTATATTTCCATGAGCTATGGTTATTTAGATATCTGTAGAAAGTGATGTGGGTTAAGGTAATCCCCTTCAGTTTCCACTGAGACAGCTGATTTTCTAATGATTTTTATAAAGCTCAGTAAATATGACAGTCTGGTAGCTGACCTGGTGCAGAATGAAATTTGAATATTGATTTAATGATAGAATTAGTAGTTTAAGATTGTATGATTGGCCAACAGTATAAATGGCCATACACTAGGCAGACATTAGATAGATACATACATACAACTGTCAAATCTAATGTCTAAAGACCGCATTCTACAAGTATCGTTTTTTTATCTTGAGATAATCCCATCTAACTCATTCATTTTGTGATCTCATATTGATTGCGTAAAAAATAGGCTAGGCGGTTCTTAAGAGAGACTGGATATTTGTAGACTAACATCTAATCTGTTTAATGTCTAAGTAGTGTAGACATTAAAGGGGTGGGATTTAAATTCTAAACAGCATACACTTTGTTTTTTGCAGAGATCTCAGGAACTGGAATGCATAGAAAGGTGAAAGGTTCTCTGTTTAATAAACTCTTTTAATCTAGCATTAAAATAGTTTTTTTGGGTAAACATTTTCTTTAATATATCATATCTGGAAGAATTTTTATAGAATTAAAGCATAACATTACAATAATACTTTTTATAGTTGTGTAAACAGCATAAGAAAAAAGGCAATTTGTTGCATCATTTGCAGAATATTTCTAAAATATCTGTCTTCAAATATTTGTTAAGAGCTGGATGTATCCAAGTCATGAAAGAAAAATGTAATAAAGCAAATTCTGCATAAAAACTACATTTTAATGTAACATAATTAAAATCATTTATGAATGTATTTTTATTGTAGAAATAATAAACAGCCATATATGCAAGACATGTAAAAAATTGGCTAATGAAAATTAGAGAGTGAAGAAACTCTCTTATTTGAAAGAAACCCTAAAACAAACTTTTGGTTTCCTAAGCTGATTTCCTTCCTATTGCTAACCAAATATTTCACAAATTATTGCTTATTGTCATGGCAACATTGTGTCATAGCACAAAAATGAAACCCTATTCAATATCATCTGCAAAGCCTTTGGTAAATATGTTTTTTGGGGAATAAGCAATGTTAACCATTAGCAAAAAGAGTGCTCTGTGGTTGTCCCAAAATATGTTTTGGGCAACTAATCCCTAACAGGAATTTAGAGTCATGTTTTCCCCCATCCATATAAGCCCATGTTACTACATCTAACATGAAAAAGACTTACCTGCAAAATGTTCCCACCTGAGTAATGTTTTGGGCATTAGCGTATACGTTCTTTTCCCTTGGTCACTTTGTTTCTGAAACTGTCTCTGGAAAATTTAAGAACAAGCGTGCTTTCTGCAAAAGCAGCTGGTGGCATTATTGGAACAGAGGACACTGGAAGGAAGCAAACATTGACACCAAATATAAAAGCAAACGAGTTAAGTTTATATGTTTCCTTAGTAGTTAAGGAAATGGGGCCATATAACATGAAATTCCAGGTATTCTTCACATAATCATGTTAATCATGATTAATCATGAGAGAAAATGAGTGTGGAGGAGCTACTTTTGTTTGGCTATGTCCAAACTGTTTCAGCATAAGCAGCTGCTGTTTTACTTTTGCAGGCTGAACATGAGCAGCGTGGAGAGCAGGAGAAGGAAAATGTGTCAGTTAAGATCAGGCAGCCTCGTTTTTTTCTAAGGAGATTTTGTCTTCTGGACGAGCTGTCTGATGAGGAGGTTGTGCGTCACTTTCACCTAAATCGCCCAGCCATACAGGAGTTGTACGGCAAACTGGGCGATTTGTTGGAGCCATCAACAAGGCGGAATGTGTCATTGACTGGGATGACAACATTTTTGTCTGTCCTTTATTTTTTGGGCAATGCCATGTTCCAGGCTGTGACGTCACAACTCCTTGGCATGAGTCAGCCTTCTTTTTTCCAGGAGCCTGCCCAAGGTGCTAAATGCTATTTTGCCCTTGTCTATTAAATACATCCAGTTTCCATCCAGTGAGTCAGAGTGGCAAAACATCAAAACAGATTTATTTCTGCAAGGGGGTTTTCCTAAGTGCCTAGGAGCCATTGATTGTACGAATATTGCGCTCGCAGCACCTAAACAGACAATGGAAGTGTATCTTAATAGAAAACCCTTCCATTCTCTTAATGTTCAGGTGGTGTGTGATTCTCACCTGCGCATTATGAGTATAAACAGTGTGTTTCCTGGAAGTTGCCACGACTCCCATATTTTGCGCCAGTCAGCTCTCTACCGCAAGTTTACCAGCGTACGGATGCCAGAGGACTGGCTTGAGGGTAAGTGGTTCTTTTCCTACAATTTCAAGGTAATGTGTATCCAAATGACTTACACAGATTTGTTTGTGTTTCAAAATAGAAGACGCAGGGTATGGGATTCATTCAAATAAACCGGAAACCCAAAAAGCGAAAAAGCAACAAAATAAAGCGAAACACGAAATTAGGTAAAGCGAATAAAAGACCCTGTGCTGTGATTTAATATTTGATGCACAATATTGTTTCAATGTGTATAAAGGAATATTTTTACATTGTTCGGAACAATACAGCATTGCTATCTATTTAATGACACTCCTATTTTCCGCATCTTCAACGTCAGATAGTCCTATTTCGCTTTTCGCCTTTGTGGACACCAGTTTTCCGCCAAAAGAAGGGGGCATGCCGTTTGGCACCATAAGAAGGTGGCGTTTTCGCGCTAAAAAGTGGCAAGACAAGCAAACATGGCTTTCTACTGCTCATCCAGCACAGCTGTATTTACCTGAAAAGAAGGACAGAATATGTTCAAGGCACAAGGCATAAAATGGAAAAAGGTACTGTCTATTTCTCTAACATATTATGAGGCATCCCACCTCTCCCTGAAGTTCAGGGAATCTCCTTGATATTAATTTGAGATCCATGACTCTCATGACATTATATACAATCTCCCTGAAATGTGTTAAATTAGAGTGAGAGAGCATTGTGCTGTCAGACTTATTACATGTTATGAAGTGAAAACCACTTATGGTGACATTGTTTGTATGCAGGTGTGTGGAAATGCTTTTCCAAATGTGTTTGTTTGTATGCAGGTGTGTGGAAATGCTTTCACAACTGTGTTTATTTATATGCAGGTGTGTGGAAATGCTTTTCCAAGTGTGTTTGCTTGTATGCAGGTGTGTCTGAGTCTATGCATGTGTGTATCTGTATGCATGGTTTATGCTTCAATCTTGGGGTGGGATGTGTATTATAACATTAAAATATTGATGTTACCATAATTATTGAGCAATAAAAAATAACAATTGAATGTAATGATGCAAATGGAATAAGTCCATTAACAAACTAATCTTTTGACTCCACACTAATGTGCAATGTACTCATGATATCATTCCAATTGTACTATTTGTTAAAGTCAAATGTGGATTGCAGTCTTTTAATAGCTGCTTTGCAGCTGTGTGTAAATCACAAAAGGTATTTTAGGCCAGTGCCACTTTAACAGCAGACATTAGCTAGCTGGTCTTAAATAGTGTAGTTAAAAGCAGGGGGCGTAACTAGTGTGGAGCAACCGCAGGGGGGCCCAGTGATTCCTAGTTACGCCACTGGTTAAAAGTGTTGCAAATGATTGATTAAATACATTGCTCCAGTCGCATATATGTATTTATGAATACTCCTGCAGCTGGTGCTAATATGTAATGAAACTTGCAGTATCCAATGAAATATTGTTTAGCACAAGTTTAACCTCTATTTTTAAAACAGCGCACATATGCTAATGAGATCCACTATCTATTAATGAAATATACCTTACGTCAGCTAACATGACATTATACTTAAAACATTTTATTTCCTATATCCCAGATGATGAGAAGCAAAGAGCTGAGGAGGAGGAAAAGACAGATGACCTGAACCTGCTCCAACACCAACAGACACCCCACTACCGCTGATGTCCCCACACATCGATCTGGACATCGACTTTACCAGAAGACAAATGGCAATCAAATTTTAGGTAAATAAAAGGACATTAATGATGTCACAACAAACAAAAAAAAAAAAATTATTGAGTGGAAGCCAATCTGTTGCTCCTTCTAGCAGGTTTAGATGGAATTTTGGAATTCCAGCCCCTGTTTTTTTCAACAGGGGCTGGAATAGCCATGGAACATTCTCCAACCTCTACAGATTGGATCTCCATGGGAATTGTCTTCTCCCCCATTGTGGCTTGATTGGCCCTCAGAATTTGTAGCTTTTGGAGCTTGATTGACTTCATCTCCCTTAAAATGTCAAGTTGCTCCCTTTTTAAAGCCAACATTTGGTCCTGGTATTCTTTTTGTTGGTCTGTAAATTAAGCTAGCTTCACATAAATGTTGGTCAGCATTTTATATTTGCGGATGCTTTGTTTCCGGGGTTCAGAGCTTACTCATTATAGTGTTGCATGATGCGATGTTGTCTGTTAGACTCCTTTGTGCTGGTGATGTGGTTGGAAGGCTGGGAGGATGTGGCAATGGAGTCATGCTGATCGGGAGATTCAGCTCAATGTTTTTTTCAAAAACAGGCGAAACCTGTCTCAATAGTATGGGGGTATCCTCTACTTGTAAAAACAAAAAACAAAACATAAATTAGCTACATTAGCTTGGAAGATGTTGGAACATCGAATGTTCGAACGCGAGAGCTCGAAAATAGCGCAGTGAGAGTAAAATTGATTTTTTAAATGTCCTGGATATTGGAACATGTTCCCCAGACCATTTCCCAGGTCCCACAGCCATTTACATTAAGTTACCATTAATATTCTATTTGTATTTGACCTCAGGGTAGTGATTTCAGAAATACTACCACGCCTTGTGCTACGCTAGGAGGCAACAGGAGCTCAGGAGTATAAATGCGTGGCTAAGAGAGTGGTGTAAGAGATGGGGTTTGGGTTTTTAGAGAACTGGCTGAATTTTTTGTTGGCTACATGGCTCTTTAGTAGAGACGGATTGCACCTCAATGGTGATGGTGCAGCTTTTTTTTGGGGAGAAGATGGCTAGGGGGTTGGAGGAGATTTAAAATTAGGCATGGGGGGGAGGGTACGTTGAACTACACAGGGGGCTATTAACACAACGGAGGATAGAGAAGGGGGAGGGGGAGCATAGAGGATAAGGAGGCATGTACGACCATTTATGGAAGTAAACTATTTGATAATCTAAAATGTATGTTTACAAATGCAAGAAGTCTGGCTGGAAAAACCGGGGAACTTGAAATAATAGCTTTAAAGGAAGGTATGATGTGATTGATATAGCAGAATCATGGCTTAATGATTCACAATACTGGACAGTAAATTGAAGGATACTCCTTATTTAGACATGACAGAGTTAATAAGAAAGGAGGAGGAGTATGTATGTATGTTAAACAGGAATTGAAGCCAAATTTAAAAGATGGAATAGATGGGGGCGTAAACGATACGGCAGAAACAATATGGGTGGAACTGTGTACAGGAAAGCAAGATAGGTAAATTAATTGTTGGAGTATGTTTATAGCCGCCAAATGCCGGGGAGGAGGTGGAAATGAATCTCCATATGCAGTTGGCGAAGGCTGCTGGTATGGGCATGTTCTGGTTATGGGGAATTTTAGTAAGGGAACTGCCAGCACCTCAAAGGTATAAAGTTCTTAAATTTCCTATATGAGCATTTTCTTTCACAGATAGTAGAAGTTCCTACTAGACAGAATGCATTGTTGGATCTGGTGATATCTAATAACCCTGATTTCATTTTGGAGATGAAGGTAATGGGAGGCTTAGGGAATAGTGACCATGATATAGTGTCATTTAATATAGGTTGCAAAAACTGCACTGGGTTAACAAAACTTTTAACTTTAGGAAAGTCACTCCTGCTGATAGACTGGGGGGAATTGTTTCTAGATAAAGATACAGAGCAGATGTGTTAATAAAGGGATATTAAACTATTACATTTCTAAATCTGTACCTTTAGTAACAAGTGTAAAACAAATTAGGTCCACTCCTGCATGGCTTAATGCTCAGGTAAAAGGGAAATGGAAAAAAGAAAAAGGCTTTTAAAATTTTGAAACAGAACAGGCTTCCATGGAGTACAAAAGCTGTAACAAAGAGTGCAAGAAAGCAATTAAACAGCTAAAAATATAGAGATGGCCAGTTCGCGGCCCCGACACCTGGATCCGCCGCGGATTTATCACGTCCGCGAACGGCGGATTATTCCGGATTTTCCGGATTTTCCGCCGCTTCCGACTTCCGAACCGCGGATTTTTTTTTTACGAAAATTTTCGAAAATACGAGTATCTCCGTAATTACGAGAATCCGCGATCTTCCGGGGCCCGGAAAACGCGAAGATCCTCGTAATTACGAGGATTCTCGTAATTACGAGAATTTTCGGAAAAACGAGACATTCTTGTAAATTCGAATTTTTGGGGCTTATTTTCAAGACGGAGCAAGCCACATGACCCAAATTAGCCAATGGCGCTAACAACTGATTATTGCCAGCCCCCTGGGTATAAAGGCTGCTTCACAGGCGACATTTTGTCAGTGTGTTGGAGTGTGTTTAGTGGAGACCTGACAATGTAGGAGTTGAGAGAGATTTTTCGCTTTTTGAGCTTTTTGAGCTTTCTGTGTGTGGATTTCATTGTGGTGGTTTAGCACTTGTTTGTTACCCACCCCTGTATTCACACATCTTGAGACCCAACATCCTTTTAAGGACTAACTTTGTGAGACCCACAGTCCTTTTAAGGACTAACCCCCCTATAAGTCCTTTGGACAATTTTGTGTTAGACCTTTTAGAGGTCTAGGTGTCCTGTTTTTTTTGTTTGTCTTTCGTATCTGTGTGTCAGTGTCTGTGTGTTTTGTGTAGCTGACTGCTGCCTTAGCAGCAATCAGCAGCTTTTGCTGTCTATCTGCTGTTTGCTGTCTTGTGTCTGTGTCCTATTTGTGCTTTTAGTGTAAAAAAAAAAAAAAAAAAAAAAAAAAGCTTTGTGTTTATTTGTTGCTTCTGTGTTGTTTTGTTGCTTTGTCTTTTGTGTTTGTGTGTGTGTGTGTGTGTGTGTGTGTATATATATTATATTATATATTATTTTTTGGGGGGATATTTTGGGAGAGGGAAATGCCTGGCAGGGCAAGAGGGAACCCAGGGCAGGGGTGCTTCTGCACGTGGAGGGAGAGGGAAGGGAGAGGCGAGGAAAGCCTACTGAAGGCTCTGGCCAGGAGCTACCCCTGGCCCTTCGCAGGGCAGCCGGGTTACCGTGCCCGATATTTTTAGGGGTAGCGGGCTAGGGCTATCCCTTCTGATCAAGGAAGGCGGGTAGTAGAGTGGATTACCCAGCCTTCCTCATCCACCTCCTCACAGGCACAGAGCAGCCGAGCGCTACTGTAGATATTGTGCCTACTCCTTCCTCACCTGAGGCTCCTACTGTGGGCATGGAACCTGATCCGCTCTATCAGGAGTTCGTTGCCCACATGGCCCGTACCTTCGGGGATCCGGAGGAGGAGTCTCAGGATATGTTTTCGCACACTATGTGTGGGGCTAGTGTGCTTGAGGAGGAGCTGTGCACTGATGCACAATCTTTCCTGTCGCCCGAGGCGGAGGAAAGTGCTCAGTGCACAGGGGGACAGGAGGCTGACGATGTCACGCAGCAGTCTTGTGAGCAGCCAGGGAACTAATGCAGGGGGTGAGGTTCCAGATGCTGCTGCTGTTATTGATGCAGCCTCCAGTATTGAGGAGGTGGAAGTGGATGATGAGGTCACCGATCGTCCATGGTGCCCTCTGTGAGAGAGGAGGAGGATAGTGTCTCTGAGGATGTCCCTCAGAGCATGAGCACGATCCTGAACCCAGAGGCAGGACTGGGGGCAGGGGCCGGGGCAGAGGCAGTGCACCTAGTGGTGCACGTGGAGGTACGGCACCAATGAGATTCTGGTGCCAGTCCCCACAGCACAGGTGACCTCTGCTCCGAGTCGTGTCGGTGGCTCAGCGGTGTGGGAGTTCTTCTCACTGGCTCCAGGTGACAGCACAGTTGCAGTGTGCAAGTTGTGCCTGCAACGTGTTAGCCGTGGGAAGACCACATCACATTTGGGCACCTCCTCTATGAGAGGCATATGATTCTGCACCACTTTGCCCGGTGGGAGCAGCGGACAGGGAACGTGCAGGCACCCACACGTTCCCTACCTCGTGCCCAGGTAGCCACCGTTCCTCCTCCTCCCCCCCTCCGGCCCCATCACGCTGCTTCCTCGTGGAAGTTAGGAGGAGAGGCAGCCTTTGGCCCCAGCACGCGGTGTTAAAGGCCTCTTGACACTGCTGCTGGAGCGTCAGCTAAAAGGCAGGTCTCTCTCTCCCCAGTTGTTGGAGCGGAGGCAAGAACTGTCCCCCAGTCACCCCCAAGCCCAGCGTCTCACTGCCGGCTTAGCCAAACTCCTGGCGGTGCAGCTGCTACCTTTCAGCCTGGTAGACAGTGCAGCGTTCAGGGAGTTTGTGGCCATTGGCACACCACAGTGCAGGTCCCTGGCCATAGGTACTTTGCCCAGAAGGCAGTACCAGCCCTGCACGACCATCTGCAGGCAATATCTGCTTCGCTGGACCACATGTGGGCAAGTGTGTCCACATTACTATGGACGCGTGGTCCAGCAAGCACGGCCAGGGGCGGTATGTGTCATTTACCGCCCAATGGGTCCCTCTGCTAGCCGGCAGAGACGCGGCACGGAGCGCAAGTGGGGAGATGGTGGTACCACCACGCATTGGTGATACGCCAGTCCCCCCCCCTCCTCATCCGGTAAACCCTCTTCCCGGACAGCTCCGTGCCCCCCCAGACCTATGCTTCGTGCCAGCGAGACGGTGCCATGCAGTTTGCCACTTGTGTGCCTCGGTGATAGGAGCCACACCGGGCCGAGTTGCTGGCAGCACTGCAGGGCAGGTTGAGAGGTGGCTGACCCCACACCACCCTCTCAATAGGCAAGGTCGTGTGTGACAATGCCACCAATATCCTGTCTGCTCCTTCGCATGGGCAGAGTCACACATGTTCCTTGCCTGGCACACGTTCTCAACCTGGTCGTCCAGCGGTTCCTCACCAAGTACCCTGGTCTCCAGGAGGTACTGAGGATGGCTAGGAGGGTGTCCAGTCACTTCAGCGGTCATACACGGCCACAGCTCGTCTGGCCGAGTTTCAGCAGCAGAATGGTCTGCCGCAAAACCGCCTGATTTGTGACACCCCCCCGCTGGAACTCTAGTCTTATGATGCTGCTGAGGCTGCTCCAGAGAGGCGAGCATCATAGACTACTTGTACGATACGAGGCAAGATCAGGCTCTGGGGACCTGGGTTTGCTGTTACCCAGCAGTGGCTGCTGATTAGAGATGCCTGCCGTGTGCTCGCGCCATTTGAGGAGGCCACCGGATGGTAAGCCGCAATGATGCCACCATTGCGGATACCATCCCACTGGTGTTCCTCCTTGAGCACACTCTGCGCGGCATACTCGACAGGGCACTCGCTGTCGAGCAGCAGGCACTGGAAGAGGAGGACGCCGACACCGTGATGCTTTCCGACCCGAACATCACGGTGCAGAGCAGCCGTCCGATGATGGAGGGGGATTTAGGTGACCTGGACCAAGGGAAATGGGGCATTCCTCTAGGGGACATCTCAACCCTCCCAAGTACCACATGTCATTCGTGGTTGGGGAGAGGTTGAGCCCGACACTACTGTCCTCAGTGACATCGAGGACATGGGGTCCTCTGCGGCAGGCAGTTTTGCGGCGCATGGGCTCTTTCATGCTGCATATGCCTTCGCAGGACCCCAGGATTAAGGCCATCAAAGAGAAGGAGCAGTACTGGGTGGCCACCCTTATAGTCCCCGCTATAAGGGTAAAGTGTCGGAGTTTATCCCCGCATCTCAAGGGAAGGTAGAATGCAGCACTATGAGGCAACACTGCTACGTTGCCTCTGTTCTGCCTTCCCATGTGCTGGCAGGCCTACAGCACCTGAGGTTGGGGATCAACAGGGCTCACGTCCCCCTGTGCCTGACAGGAGGAGCAGCAGTACTGGAGGCGGCCTCGCGGCCAACTTCAGGCTGTTCTTCCAGCCACAGTTGCCAGGCCCATCACTGGCAACTCCACCAGGCAACACCTCAGTCCCCGGTCACCGACTACAATCGGATCCAGGGCCGGTGTAGCCACATCAGAGACTGAGGATCCACTGGACTACTGGGTGGCGAGGCTTGATATCTGGCCCGAGTTGGCAAGTATGCCATCGAGGTCCTTTCATGCCCGTCATCCAGTGTTCTTTTCGGAGAGGACCTTCAGCGCAGCAGGGGGTGTTGTAACGGAGAGGAGACCCGTCTCTCCACTGAGAATGTGGACCGCCTTACATTCATCAAGATGAATGAGGCGTGGATCACATCTCAATACAGCACCCCTATTGCTGATGCCCGTGACTGAAGGCCTCCTGCCCCTGGCCACCCATACTGCTCCTTCCGCCTCATTTTCCCACCTAGAGGCTTGCTGATGCCAGCTTAGCTGGCAATGGCTAATTTTTCTTATTGGCAGGGCCATATTGGTCCTACCTTGCTCTACTGCATTCAGGTTTATGAATAACAATGCTCTGCGACACAGCTACTCTGTGGCTAATTTTTCTAAGATTGGGTCGATCCTACTGGCCCGAGAGCAGTACTCCATATTTGATCTTCGTTCTCTCTCCATGAGGCACCTTTGTGGTGTCACCTACTCTGACCATCTCATACAGCCGCAACAGCTACTCTGTGGCTAATGTTTTCAGCTCTGGGTCAATCCTGCCTGGCCCGAGAGCAGTACTCCATATTTGATCTTCGTTCTCTCTCCATGAGGCACCTTTGTGGTGTCACCTACTCTGACCATCTCATACGCCCGCAACAGCTACTCTGTGGCTAATGTTTTCAGCTCTGGTCAATCCTGCCTGGCCCGAGAGCAGTACTCCATATTTGATCTTCGTTCTCTCTCCATGAGGCACCTTTGTGGTGTCACCTACTCTGACCATCTCATACACCGCAACAGCTACTCTGTGGCTAATGTTTTCAGCTCTGGGTCTATCCTCCTGGCCCGAGAGCAGTACTCCATATTTGATCTTCGTTCTCTCTCCATGAGGCACCTTTGTGGTGTCACCTACTCTGACCATCTCTACAGCCGCAACAGCTACTCTGTGGCTAATTTTTCAGCTCTGGGTCAATCCTGCCTGGCCCGAGAGCGTACTCCATATTTGATCTTCGTTCTCTCTCCATGAGGCACCTTTGTGGTGTCACCTACTCTGACCATCTCATACAGAGCCGCAACAGCTACTCTGTGGCTAATGTTTTCAGCTCTGGGTCTATCCTGCCTGGCCCGAGAGCAGTACTCCATATTTGATCTTCGTTCTCTCTCCATGAGGCACCTTTGTGGTGTCACCTACTCTGACCATCTCATACAGCCGCAACAGCTACTCTGTGGCTATGTTTTTCAGCTCTGGGTCTATCCTGCCTGGCCCAGAGCAGTACTCCATATTTTCTTCGTTCTCTCTCCATAGCACCTTTGTGGTGTCACCTACTCTGACCATCTCATACAGCCGCAACAGCTACTCTGTGGCTAATGTTTTCAGCTCTGGGTCAATCCTGCCTGGCCCGAGAGCAGTACTCCATATTTGATCTTCGTTCTCTCTCCATGAGGCACCTTGTGGTGTCACCTACTCTGACCATTCATACAGCCGCAACAGCTACTCTGTGGCTAATGTTTTCAGCTCTGGGTCAATCTCCTGCCTGCCCGGAGCAGTACTCCATATTTGATCTTCGTTCTCTCTCCATGAGGCACCTTTGTGGTGTCACCTACTCTGACCATCTCATACAGCCGCAACAGCTACTCTGTGGCTAATGTTTTCAGCTCTGGGTCAATCCTGCCTGGCCCGAGAGCAGTACTCCATGTCCAGTGGGGCCAGGCCTGCCTGGCTCTTCAACAATGGTGGCAAACTGCAGTGTGCCTGCTGTAACTCAATGGTGCTGTTCCTACGAAGCATTACCCTTTCACCTGCTTCCCTTGCACGATGCATACTCTGAGGGAGAGTAGGCAATGGGTGAGGGGTATGTCCATGTGGGGCCAAGCCTGCCTGGCCCCACAAATGGTGGCAAACTGCAGTGGGCCTGCTGTAACCCAATGGTGCTGTTCCTACGAAGCCTTACCCTTTCACCTGCTTTCCCTTGCACGATGCATATCTTGAGGGAGAGTAGCCAATGGGGTGAGGGGTATGTCCAGTGGGGCCAAGCCTCCTGGCTCTTCAACATGGTGGCAAACTGCAGTGTGCCTGCTGTAACTCAATGGTCTGTTCCTACGAAGCATTACCCTTTCACCTGCTTTCCCTTGCACGATGCATACTCTGAGGGAGAGTAGCCAATGGGGGTGAGGGGTATGTCCAATGGGGCCAAGCCTGCCTGGCCCACAACAATGGTGGCAAACTGCAGTGGGCCTGCTCTAACACAATGGTGCTGTTCCTACGAAGCATTACCCTTTCACCTGCTTTCCCTAGCACGATGCATACCTGGAGGGAGAGTAGCCAATGGGTGAGGGGTATTGTCCAGTGGGGCCAAGCTTGCCTGGCTCTTCTCAACAATGGTGGCAAACTGCAGTGGGCCTGCTGTAACCCAATGGTGCTGTTCCTACAAGCCTTACCCTTCACCTGCTTTCCCTAGCAGCTGATGCATACTCTGAGGAGAGTACCAATGGGGTGAGGGTATGTCCAGTGGGGCCAAGCCTGCCTGGCTCTTCACAATGGTGGCAAACTGCAGTGGGCCTGCTGTAACACAATGGTGCTGTTCCTACGAACCTTACCCTTTCACCTGCTTTCCTCTAGCACGATGCATACTCTGAGGGAAGTAGCCAATGGGTGAGGGGTATGTCCAGTGGGGCCAGCCTGCCTGGCTCTTCAACAATGGTGGCAAACTGCAGTGGGCTGCGTAACACAATGGTGCTGTTCCTACGAAGCCTACCCTTTCACCTGCTTCCCTTGCACGATGCATACTCTGAGGGAGAGTAGCCAATGGGGTGAGGGGTATGTCCAATGGGGCCAAGCCTGCCTGGCCCCACACATGGTGGCAAACTGCAGTGGGCCTGCTGTAACACAATGGTGCTGTTCCTATGAAGCATTACCCTTTCCCCTGCTTTCCCTAGCACGATGCATACTTGAGGGAGAGTAGCCAATGGTTGAGGGTTATGTCCAGTGGGGCAAGCTTGCCTGGCTCTTCAACAATGGTGCAAACTGCAGTGGGCCTCTGTAACACAATGTGCTGTTCCTACGAAGCCTTACCCTTTCACCTGCTTTCCCTAGCACGATGCATACTCTGAGGGAGAGTAGCCAATGGGGTGAGGGGTATGTCCAGTGGGGCCAAGCCTGCCTGGCCCACAACAATGGTGGCAAACTGCAGTGGGCCTGCTGTAACTCAATGCTGCTTGTCCTACGAAGCCTTACCCTTTCACCTGCTTTCCCTTGCACGATGCTATCTTGAGGAGAGTAGCCAATGGGGTGAGGGGTATGTCCAGTGGGGCCAAGCCTGCCTGGCTCTTCACCAATGGTGGCAAACTGCAGTGTGCCTGCTGTACTCAATGGTGCTGTTCCTACGAAGCATTGCCCTTTCACCCTGCTTTCCCTTGCACGATGCATACCCTGAGGGAGAGTACAATGGGGTGAGGGGTATGTCCAGTGGGGCCAAGCCTGCCTGGCCCACAACAATGGTGGCAAACTGCAGTGTGCCTGCTGTAACTCAATGCTGCTGTTCCTACGAAGCCTTACCCTTTCACCTGCTTTCCCTGCGATGCATATCTTGAGGGAGTAGCCAATGGGGTGAGGGTATGTCCAGTGGGGCCAAGCCTGCCTGGCCCCACAACAATGGTGGCAAACCACAGTGGACATTATGTAAACCAGTACCCCCATCGCCTTCTTTGCCTTGTTGTGTGCAAACTACTATTAGGGGAATGTGGCCAATGTGGTGTGTGTATGCATTAATGGTAGTTATATCAATTATAAGTACCGACATATAGCTACTAAATAGATATGTGTATTGTAATTTTTCAAATAAAATTGATTATGAACTATCTGAATAATTTGATATATCGAAAATAAAGCCCAAAAACTTTTTTTTTTCAGAACTGTTTTTATATATATATATATATGAAATTAAAAAAAAAAATAGTACAAAAATAACAAACAAAAAAAAGGGGGTTACTGGGGTGCCCTCCTCTCCAGTCTGGTCGGGGCGGCGGTCTAGGCGCGGTCCAGGCGCCGCCACCATGTGGCGCATCTCCCGCCGCATGCTCTGTAGTTCTGTGGAGGAAGATTTGAGAGAATTGTGGTGAAGATGTTCGAGCACATTTCCTAAAGCACCATGCGGTAGATGCAATTTTGCACCTGATAACTACTTACACATACATGGTACTGCAATGCTATAATGTTGCGGTATGTCATAAAAAGGAAAGCTCAGTATAAGATATCATTATTTCTAATTCTTAGTTTATATTTATGCATACCTAGTTATGGTAACAGTGATTTCTACTGATGGCTGTTGGATGGTTTACACATGCTCAGATCTCTACTGAGCAACTGAATCAACCCAGGCGCTGGGTCAAGGGCAAGACCTAACGGTCTCTATTAGGGGTCCTGCAAACAGGAAGTCATTATTCCGTTGCATTTATTTATACACAGACACAATGCTGATTGCTGAATGGGCAGATTAAGGTAATTGGGATGGATAAATACTGCTCTTTTTTCCTTAAAAGTAATATATTATCACTGAACTTCCACTTAAGGCGTATTATTGCATCATGGGGGATCACTGATAAACAGCAGGAGGTAATGCTGGCTTAAACATTACGTTTATTGCTAAATTGTATCAGAACATTCTTGGTTTTGTATCACTAGGACTGTGCTACATACAAAATTTTTTGGAAGTGGTGGCAGCCCCCATAAAAGCATTGTCAAACCCACAGTACCCAATGTTGCATCATGTAGCGTGGATTTTTACACTGGGAAATACAGATATAATAGTCTTGTATATAACATTTCATTAACGTTGCATATGATTTACTTACGATTCTCAAGCATGGCCGCCAGAGTGACTGGAAGAGCAGGAGGTGCCTGAGGGGCTGGAGAGGGTGAGGGCCTGGAGGGCTGGAGAGGGTGGAGGGGGTGGAGAGGGTGGGGGCCTGTAGAGGCTGGTCCTGCTTCAGAAAAAAAATGTTTTATTTCAACAATCACCGTCCAATCCATTATGTAATATTATAAGAACATTTCCTAAAAGGCTATGTAGTGAACATTTCTTGGATATTTTGGACTTTTGGACCGAATTTCGTGACTTAAGCTTAAAAACTGAGGGACAGATACAGCCCAAACAGGGGAGTTGGGGACAATAAATGGGAATGAGAAATGAAAGCTCTGTCTCTCAAGCCAAATTAATAGATTTGTTTCCTTTTTTATTTTCGAAAATTTTTATCAGTGAAATAATAAAATTCAATTAATTATCAATGATAATTTCACTAATTATTTCCTGACAATCAAGGTCAATAAAAGATTAAAAAATTGCTTAGGATGCCTTACGTGTCTGGCTGGTCCCCGGTTTCCTCCTCTTCTTGGGCGGTGGACTGCCCGGTGGGGGCGATGGTGAGCCCGGAGGGGGCAAGGGACTGCCCGAGGGGGCAATGGGCTGCCCGTAGCCTGAGGGCTAGTTGGTGGTAGTGCTAAAAAAAAAAGGAAATTTATTTTAACTCTCACTGTCATTAAATGTTCAAATACATTTACTAAAACAATTCTCGGAGAAGTTGTCAAAAATTATGCAAACATTTGGATAAAGGGCTTGGACATATCAACGTGTTAAAGCACACAATAGTGTGGCACAATTAATGTGATCCTCAATTTTTGCACAATTATGCTATCGTCACTGCACTCACATGGCAATACACATGAGCGCACCGGAAACACGCGCTTGTTTCTGGAGGGCTCGTGTGCGCTGTAATGTGGCCTTGGACAAATGAAAGATTTAGAAAATGTTTTTTTTTTCAATAGCTGCACTTACATTCTTCCTCTGGCGGGGACGGTGGTGGGGGTGGGGTATCCGAGGAAGATCCCCTGCAAATTAAAATAAAAAAATACATAATGAATGATATATCTAAAGGAAATTTTAATATATACTTTGAATTCTGCTTGAAAATACAGATTAATAAGGCAATATTTAGTTTCTTTAAAAGTCAATCATTTTCTATGGCAATGATTTCATACCTTATTCTGGCTAAGTACTTATATTTTTATTGTGTGTATTGTAGCCACGGAAAGGGAAAAGTTGGTTGTGTGTAGGGAGCATCAGTAGCTGTGTGTACTGTGTATCTGTATAGATTTTGTGGGTAACACAACATTTTTAATTTTGGAGTGTATAAATCAATTTTTAATAATTGATCAACATTTTATTTTTGACTTTACTTTCCCTTCAAATAGGGCTGCCATGTAAACTAAAGGGTGGGTCAGTAAAGTGTGTTTAACTGTGTCTATGTGTGGGTATCAGTGTGCATTTATAAGATAAAAGAAATCAATTTTTAATGATCGATTTCATTTTAACTTTACTTAGCCTTTAAATAAGGCTGCCATGGAAATGGAAGGGTGGGCCACCAAGTGTGTCTATGTGTGGGTATCATTTTAAATTTATAGGTGTATGTTAAATAAAGTCACTTTTCAGTGATTTATTTTTTGACTTTACTTACCCTTTAAATAGGGCTGATTTGAATAATACAAGATAATAATAATGTAATAATAACCAGTGAATGAAAATACAAAGAACTTGGATCTCTCTCTCTCAAGCCAAATTTAAGGATTATTGATGTTTTTAAAAACATATATATAATAAATATGTTTTTTGTCAGAAGTGAATTAAATATTTTACTACGTATATAATACGTAATATAATAAAAAGTATACTTGCCTTCTATCATTTGCCGAACGGCAGCCACATATTGAGGCCTCTTGCTCTTGAGTCTGACCACTGTCTCTGGAGGGTAGAGACAGTGGTCTGGTATCCGAAGCTTCGCAGATGCGGCGCTGTAGCCCCTCCATTATTCTGCGCCTCCGGCGCCGCACATGATGGTGCCAGGGGGAAATCATCATACCCCCTGAGCAGGAGGTAGTTCAGGCATATAGTTGCCTTGCAGCACTGGCCATTTTGATAGGCAGAAGTTCCGGTTCCTCGTTTTTACGAAAATCCTCGTTTTTACGGAAATCCTCGTTTTTACGGGAATCCTCGTTTTTACGGAGATTCGCGACTACGGAAATCCTCGGTTTTACGGAGATCCTCGTTTTTACGGAAATCCTCGTTTTTACGGAAATCATCGTATTTTCGAAAAATACTGTTCTCGCTAGCGGACTGTAATTTTGGTATTGTAGGCATTGATACTGTGTCTAAGGACATTACCCAGGTCCCTGATGATTAAGTTAACATTACCAAGGCTATTTAGACCACTTTTAATGCGGATTTTGCCGAACTTTCATTTTAATATGTTTTATAAAAAAAAACGGGTAGGGTCATGCTTTTAACTTGCCCCTAATTCTCGGAAAATCATTTTTAAGGACCTCACCTCCACCTCTAACTTTGTCATTGGCACCACATGAACCAAGACCGCGGGTCACTCCGCCCCACCCAATAATCTTGGATACACAATCCACACATGTTGAACCCTAGCACAGGCAGACAACCACTGTTCGGCATGCAGGGTCTTGGCGACAGATTACCCCTATTCTACCCTTCTAATAATGGAGTCCCCTACCACTACCACCTATCTATCTGTGACTCCCTATCTGACAAATAATAAGATACTGAAGATAGAGAGTAGGTTACGCGATCTTCAGGAAAAGACCCCTGTGAGACCCCCTTCTGGACGCGGAATCTAAGTACCAGCCGGTTTCACCAGAGCCTCTGATGGTTGAGGGGGTTTTGCGGCGGACAGATAACAGGTCGCGGCTCCAGAGAAGAGAAAGAAACAAAGGCCAATCCCACAATGTGGAGAGGCAGCAGAACAGATTACAGGTGAAACGGAAGTCGAACCTGGGGATGATATTCGGACCGGAGGTAGGAGCTGTGGAGGATATGCAGACCGGAGATCAACTGGAGGTAGGAGCTGTGGTAGATATTCGGCACCGGAGGTAGGAGCGTGGAGGATATGCAGACCGGAGATACATGGCGGTAGGAGCTGTGTGGTGATATTCGGACCGGAGGTAGGAGCTGTGGAGGATATGAGACGGAAAATAACTGGAGGTAGGAGCTGTGGTAGATATTCGGGACCGGAGGTAGGAGCTGTGGAGGATATGCAGACTGGAGATAATGGAGGTAGGAGATGTGGGTAGATATTCGGACCGGAGGTAGGAGCTGTGGAGGATATGCAGCACGGAGATAACTGGAGGTAGAGCTGTGGTAGATATTCGGACGGAACGGGGTAGGAGCTGTGGAGGATATGCAGACGGAGATAACTGGAGGTGGTAGGGCTGTGGTAGATATTCGAACCGGAGGTAGGAGCTGTGGAGGATATGCCAGACCGGAGTAACTGGAGGTAGGAGTGTGGTAGATATTCGGACCGGAGGTAGGAGCTGTGGAGGATATGCAGACCGGAGATAACTGGAGGTAGGAGCTGTGGTAGATATTCGGACCGGAGGTAGGAGCTGTGGAGGATAGCAGACCGGAGATAACTGGAGGTAGGAGCTGTGTAGATATTCGACCGGAGGAGGTAGGAGTCAGGACCAACAGGAAACAAATGCTACAGGCAAACAGGGAGGGATAGGAGTCAGAGCAAATAACTCTGAACGGCAGCAAGAGGCCAGCTGCCAGGAGGAGCCTAAATAGGCCCCTGTGACCTTGCTGGCCGTGCCCGGAAGGGAACGGCTGACGCAAGCCGGGAAAAAGCCTGCCCCGCCCACGTCCTCGCGTCAAGGAGGACGCGCGGGCACGTGTGACGGGGCGGTGCGAGCGGGCGGCGGCGTTATCGGCGCGCTCCCGCTCGCGGCGCCGGAGGAGGACCCCCGGACCCGCGGCAAGGTAAGTACCTGACAGATAGATAGAGAAAGAAGATATCTATTATCATCTTATCTTATTTGCCTATCGACAAATAATAAGATATGTAGAAAGATAGATAGATAGAGATATGTTTCTTTTTCTCTATCTGTCTATATCGATCTATCTATCTTCTACCGTATCTTTTTATTTTGTCAGATAGATAGGCAAAATAATATATAGATAATAGATAGTAGCTAGCTAAGATAGACAGATAGATAAAGCAGATTAGATGATAGATGATAGAGATTTCTTCTTTATCTGTATATATCGTATCTATCTATTATCTGCTTATCTATCTGCCTATCTATCTATCTATCTATATATTATCTATCTTATATTTGCTTATATATCTGACAAATAATAAGATACTGTAGATAGACAGACAGATAGATAGACAGACAGACACACAGACAGACAGACAGACAGAGAGAGAATAGATATTACATACATAGATGGACAGTTTAGCTGGCAGTGCTCTTCTCTATCTAGCCAGGCGCAGTAGCCAGGCAATGCTCTTCATCTATTATTGTAGTTTAATTCTATAAACTTAAAATTCTTAGTAAAAACACACACAGTTTAACTGTAATGCATATAATAGATGTTTCGTACACCTTACATGATACTGACATAGATTATTGGTGTTTTTTAATTTGCCCCATTTGTTAGCCTTTGTGCCCATGTTGTACCCCAGAAAACAATGAGCTTGAGCCGACGCTGTTTATTGGCTAGGTTAGCCTCACTTTGGTCTCTTTGATTGCTTTATTAGCTCCAAAACAGAAGTCTGTATCAGACAGATGAAAGGTTAAGACCTCCAAGTAGCAATAGTCTAAAGGCAATAGAAATGATAATAACTTGTACAATACCAGTTAAAAAATACCAATACTACTACTAAAAAACTAAGCTGGTGTTTGTTGAATTCACATTTGTTGTCTGTTTAAAGTCTAGCCAGTTTCAAGGAGTCATTGAATACTGAGCTAGTTTTTTGTCTTGTTTCAAATATCAAGATTTCATCACTAAAATTCTTGAACCAGAAAGAAATCCCAGTGAGGCATTGCCTGTATGCATGTAAAAAAGACTTCGGCAGCAGAACATTCAACAAAACCAATGCTCATTCACCAAAAAACTATCTCCATATAATCATTGTGTGGAGAAGGTTGTTATGAATCCCATGCCGTATAAAGTTCAAGTTGGTGATAATCCACTTTTAACTCCAATCTTGAAAATAGATTGAGGCCATGAATTATATCGTCGATGTGGGAGAAATGTGGTGCTCTCTAATGATAGCTGTGTTACGCCTGTTGCATGTCAATGCAGATACATTGTCGGGTCTTTGGTTTTGGAGCAACAACTAAAGGTGAAACCCATGGAGTGGCCCATTCTACACGTTTAATTATGTTCTGCACTTCAAGGTTTTGTAATCTTAGAGACTTTCTGCCTTAAAGGTTATGTCCACCCCAGCAAGCCTCATTGGGCTTTGTAGTGTCAAGAATTTTAGTGATGAAATCTTGATATTTGGAGAATGACACAAATCTTAGCTCAGTATTTCAAACTGAAATACTTGTAAGAATATTGTGGAGTTGTAATATAATATTCTGTTCTGGGAACATTAGTAAACATTAGAAAAACGTAAGAATACATAAACCTATGTTTTGGGGAGCACTGAGTAAGTTACTAAAAGTTTTTATTAGGGGTGGACATACCATTTAAATGAAATGGGAACCTGTCTGTGTGGCTGGATTCTTGGCTTTACTGCCGCATCAATGTTTATTGTATTAATGTTTAACTTTCCAGTTGCCATCAAACAGATGATGAGAATATTGCTGTTCTAACTGGTCAGCAGGTTGTTAGGCATGGTTGAAAGAGAAGCATAAGTTTGATAAGGCCTTCAAAACTTAAGGGAACGTGGTCACCCTTAGTAGCATACAATCATGTGCTTATCTTGTACTTTAAATTTGCACATATAGGAAGTATTTTTTACTACATAAGCATAAGATTCTGACTGCACGTTGTTATGATTTCTATGTTCTACATGTGGCTGTTTGTTTGCATGTGCATATATTTGTCCACAAGACCTAATCATCACTAGAATCCTGCTCCTTGACGCAGATGTTAAATTATTACTTTTCTCCGATGAGGAGTTATATAAGACTCCAGTTGGCCCCTGTGGATGGCTTTGATCTGCATGGTTTTAAAATGGTTATCTTTCCACATGCCCCAAATTTTTGCCCTTTTGTTGGGCACAGTCCTTTACGTGGGTAGGAACCACCACAATTGCTGCAGGTGCCCACTGAGGTGCTGGTGGACCGGAAAACTGGGGTTGTATGCTTTAGAGTTGTTGCAGCAGAGTGAGAGGGAGATGAAAAAGCTTACCATTATAGTCTTTGACTGTGAGGTTCTAGAGCTCCCCTATAATCCAGAAAACTTTTTAAGGGGAGATTAGACTGCCTTAGAGCACATCTCCTTAGTGAGGTGCAATGTTGAATAATTTGTGGTTTTATTCTCAGAGTGTTAGGACATTCACCATAGGACATTCACCATACCACAATCTGGTATGGTATGGGTGACGAACAGGAGTGCAATGTAAAACCCCATAGACACTATCTGGAATTGCAATCTTCATTTTCGAATTAACCTCACTTTTACCGCATGACAAGCAGTATGGCAGCTCCCACATGTTTAGCTGTCAGCAGTCACAGGTTAAACTTCCTGCTTGAACATTTGTACATTTTGAGCTTCCTTCCCTTAAGCAGATCTAATGAAGTTAATGATTGTTGGGTGTTTGTAATAGCAAACTCCATTGATTTTATGTGTATCGGTACCTTCTGTTTTCTCCCTTTGTACTTGCTTTGCCATATGATTATAATTGCCATAAAACAATAGAACAATGTCTTCCCTCCTTGCATGTCATAAAGCCACAGGTGCCCTGATGGGTGGACAATTTTTACTCTAATGGGAGATTATAACACTCGGTTTTCAAATAATCGCCATGTGAAGCAACTACCATAACGGTTAATCCAAACTGGATTCTGGGAGACAAGAGAATCCGTGGGACCCAAACACCATCACTCTAGGCTTTAGGGTATCCCAGAACCCACTTTAACCATTACAGAAATATAAATATGGTCACATATGTCAGGTTGGTCTTGTTAGTTGTGTAAATTCATGAGGGTGATAATATAGGGTATAAAAATGTAAGAGTTTATTATCCCAAGATTGGGAACTGACAGCATTGTTAGTTTTTTAGTGGCCCATACTGAGGGATAAATGTTTTGGACATACCTGAGCCCTACACTTTAGGTGAAAGTATTCTTTCTTTTACCCCAATTCTATCCTCACTCGTGTGTTCCCCATTTTTAGGTATATTTGTTATGCAACTCTTTTGTCAATCTTTAATAAATGATACAAATCATTTATAGGCTAATTGTCTTATTCTGAGTATATCCCAAATGACTTGGTCTCTGAAAGTTACGCTACTATAGAAGAGTATGTGTTAGGTTATATATATAACTGTATAGAGTAATAGGGATGGTTAATCCTTTTCTTGCAGGCTATTATAACTCAGGGGGTGTGGATAAACACATAGATATATACACATAGATATATTTAGTAGGTCCTCTCCTATTTTTACGAAGGTGGTGGCAGCAGCAAGTATATAGATATTAAGTAATATTAATTGTATGCTATATTGCTTTGTTCAATAAACCCTTCTGGTCCCTTCGTTTCATCCGCCTGCGGTTGCTTGGAGTGCATTTTCCAGTAACTGATAGGTGGATGGGTGTTGCGGTCCGGAGGGTTCGTGACTGTATGCATCCAGGGATTCATTAGGCTGGTGTGCTCTTTAAAGTAACAAAATTGAGGGTCACACTCCAATAAACAATTCTACTTTATTTGTGACCACACATCATATCACACAAACGTTTTTGGGGAATAACGTGCCCCTTCCTCAGGTTATTCCCCCCGAAACGTGTGTGTGATATAATGTGTGGTCACAAATAAAGTAGAATTGTTTATTTGAGTTGGTTTAAAGGATTTGCACCCATACTTGCACAGAGTGAAGAGGACTTTCTATTTTATTGGATTGTTGTCCTGTTGTCTGAACATATATCAAACGTGTGTTCTTTTTAGGGTTAAAATAGTTAGTTTGTCCTTGACATTCATTATGTGTCAGATGAATCTGCCAGTGTGGCATAGATTTTCAAACACTTTTCTCAATCAGATGAAGGTAGCAGGGCTTTCAGTCGCTCAGGTTCAGTAAAATATCTAGCTAGATAGTTGTGAAGCCATTTAAACATTTGGTCCAGCTGATATAGATTAGGGATCAGGGTCAAATATAGGAAGACTATATTCACTATGTTTAGCCATGCTTGATAAGATGCTCCAATTTACTCACTGTGGAAAAAGCTGTGAAATCCAAAAAAGCGTCACATTACATTTATCAACATGACTCTCATTTGCACTTGGCAGGCAATTTAGATTACCTGCAACGAATGCACATATCTGTAGCTTTTAAGGTTGAGAAATTTTTGGTCATCCACAAATCACAGAGGACCCTACTAACAATACCTTCTTTCCAAATCATTAATAAACAGAATAAATAGAAGTGGCCCCAACTCAGAAAACCTGTGGCACCCCATATAGAACTTTAGGGGCATATTTAAAAGGAGCAAAAAGTCGCAAAAACTTTTCGCCATTTGCTTTTCGCATGGTTTTTCGTCAAAAAGCCAGTTAACGGGATTTATAAAGGTGGCGTTAACGAATGGCGGAAAACGTTTCAGCGACCTATGGCTAAAACCCTTTTCGCCTTAATTCACCGTACATCACAATGGTAATTTTAGCGAAAAGGCATAAGCGATTTATAAATAGCGAAAAGTATGTTTCGCTTTAAAGGAGAGGAATATTAGCGAAACCTGAAGGTGGAAGCCATGTTTTTAGCGAAAAGGCATGTTTTAGCAGGTCTGTTGGGATTTTGGATTTGTTTCATGATTTTTAATGCACAAAAAACTTAAAAGCCATTATACAAATTGTCTTACATGTTTTTTGAACACATCTATGAGAGATTTTTCATTTTTCCCTTTGGTTAATGCATGTGTTCACCATTTTAGTGCGTTAATGCATGCATTTCCATAACCGAAAAAAGGTGAAATTGCACGCGCAAACGCCAAACGCAAAGGATTGTGTGCCGTAGCGCTTGCGATTTGGTGTGCGATTCCTGTGCGTTGCAATGTGGCCTTAGCCTAAGGCTGAGGCCACACTGCAAAGCATAGGAATCGCACACAAAATTGCAAGCGCTATTGCCCGGTGATATTGGCTTTGCGCATGCATTTATGGAAACGCATGCATTAATGCGCCCAAAATGGTGAACGTATGCATTAGCAAAAACACAAATGGTCGCGAGCAAGTTTTTCGTCCCGCAATTTCCATTTTAGCAAAAATCGCAGGCACAACCATGAACGCAAAACGCGGACGCAAATGCGAAAAACACGCTGGTGTGGCTTCACCCTTTAAACAACTCATTCTGCTGTTCGTCTTGCTAATGCGCGATCGCCTTTTGAATGCGCTTTCGTCTTGCTAATCTGTGATCGCCTTTGGAATGCGTGTTCGCCTTTGGAATGCGTGGTCGCCTTTTCAATACGCGTTCGCCTTTAAATACGCGTTCGCTTTTGAATGTGCTTTTCATCTTGCAAATCGGCGACGCCTTTGGAATGGCGTTCGCCTTTTGAATGCGCGTTCGCCTTTTGAATAAGCGGTTTGCCTTTGAATGCGCTTTCATCTTGCTAATCGCCTTTGGAATGCGCGTTCGCTCTTTTGAAACGTTTGCCTTTTGAATGCGCTTTCGTCTTGCTAATCAGCGATCGCCTTTGGAATGTGCGTTCGCCTTTTGATTACGCGTTTGCTTTTTGAATGCGCGTTACGTTGTTATAGGCGTTGTCAACTTTCTTATTTTTTTTTTGTCTTTCCCAATTTTAGAAAAATTTCAATATAGTGCAAGAGCGTTGGCTAGCCGGTAACAATGATGGATGTGGTTTTCACTTCTTTGCTACAAATTTCACATTATGAAAAAAACAGGAAACAATAATTTTGTTTGCTACCAAACACTATTAAACAAGCAGTTTAAAGGGCAAGTCCAGCCCTAAAATGAAACTTATATAGTAAACGCTCAGTTTCTAAATTGCTCAGTTTCCATGAGGCTTCCATGAAGCATAGCAGGCATAGAGTAATGAGTATAGGACAAACTATGATATATCAACATATTTTAAAGAGGCCATTCTTTCTAAAGATGTTTTTATGAGGGTGGAGTTGTCCTTTAAGCTGATCATTGTGGCTAGAGAAAATGAGTGTGGAGGAGCTACTTTGTTTGGCTATGTCCAAACTGTTTCAGCATCAGCAGCTGCTGTTTTACTTTGCAGGCTGAACATGAGCAGCGTGGAGAGCAGGAGAGGGAAAATGTTTGATTTTGTCTTCTGGACGAGGTCTGATGAGGAGGTTGTGCGTCCTCACTTTCACCTAGCCATAAAAAGAGTTGTATGGCAAACTGGGCGCTTTGTTGGAGCCATCAACAAGGCAGAATGGTCATGACTGGGATGACAACATTTTTGTCTGTCCTTTATTTTTGGGCAATGCCACATTCCAGGCTGTGACGTCACAACTCCTTGGCATGAGTCAGCCTTCTTTTTCCAGGATCCTGCCCAAGGTGCTAAATGCTATTTGCCCTTGTCTACTGATTACATCTGCTTTCATCCAGTGAGTCACAGTGGCAAAACATCAAAACAGATTTTTTTCTGCAAGGGGGGTTCCTAAGTGCCTGAGCCGTTGATTGTACATATATTGCGCTCGCACCACCTAAACAGAGAATGGAAGTGTATCTTAGTAGAAAATCTTCCATTCTCTAAATGTTCAGGTGGTGTGTGATTCTCACCTGCGCATTATGAGTTAAACAGCGTTTTACCTGGAAGTTGCCACGATCCCATATTTTGGCGCAAGCCAGCTCTCTACCGCAGTTTACCAGCGGACAGATGCCAGAGGGCTGGCTTGTGGGTAAGTGGTTCTTTTCTACAATTTTAAGCTAATGTGTATAAAAAATGACTTACACGATTTGTTTGTGTTTTAAAATAGAAGACGCAGGGTATGGGATTCAATTCAAATAAACCGGAAACCCAAAAAGCGAAAAAGCAACAAAATAAAGCGAAACATGAAATTAGAAATAGGAAGTGAATAAAAGACTCTATGCTGTGAATTAATATTTGATGCACAAATTTGTCAATGTGTATAAAGGATATTTTTACATTGTTCGAACAATACAGCATTGCTATCTATTAATGACAACTCCTATTTTCCGCATCTTCAATGTTCAGATAGTCCTATTTTCGCTTTTCGCCTTTGTGGATGCCAGTTTGGTGCCAAAAAGAAGGGGGTGCCGTTTTGGCACCATAAGAAGGTGGCGTTTTCGTGCTAAAAAGCGGCAAGACAAGCAAATAGGCTTTCTACTGCTCATCCAGCACAGCTGTATTACCTGAAAGAGGACAGAAATATGTTCATGGCACAAGGCATAAAAATGGAAAAAGGTACTGCCTATTTCTCTAACATATTATCAGGCATCCCACCTCTCCCTGAAGTTCAGGGAATCCCTGATATTAATTTGAGATCCATGACTCCCATGACATTATATACAATCTCCCTGAAATATGTTCAATTAGAGTGAGAGAGCATTGTGCTGTCAGACTTATACATGTTATGAAGTGAAAACCACTATGGTGACATGTTTGTATGCAGGTGTGTGGAAATGCTTTCACAACTGTGTTTGTTTGTATGCAGGTGTGTCTGAGTCTATGCATGTGTGTATCGTATGCATGGATTATGCTTCAAATCTTGGGTGGGATGTGTATTATAAGGTTAAAATATTGATGTTACCATTTTATTGAGCAATAAAAAATAAACAATTCAATGTAATGATGCAAATCGAATACGGTATATACTCGAGTATAAACCGAGGTTTTCAGGCTTTAAAAAAAGCCTGAAAATCTTACCTCGGTTTATACTCGAGTCAATGTTTCCCTTACCTTGTCAGCGGCGCGCACATCCGCATCCTCACTCCACAGCCTCTGCGCATCCGGATGATGTCACTACTCGGCGCCGCAAGTGAGAGGCGCCGGGTAGTGACATCATCCGGATGCGCAGAGGCTGTGGAGCGAGGATTCGGATTGCGCGGCTGCCGGACAAGGTAGGAGAAACATTTACTTTATTTACACAGGGACACACTTAAGTGGCAAATACATACACATGGAGTAAACCTTCTTATTTGTGCATACTATATGCACAAATATAGGAGGATTTATCCCTATTTGCAAATTTGCCACTTAAGATGTTGAAAACTACAACACTCCCAGCATGCTTTATGGAGGGAGTTGTAGTTTTCAAACATCTTAAGTGGCAAATACTTGCAAATAGGGGTAAATCCTCCTATATTTGTGCATACAGTATGCACAAATAAAGAAGGTTTTACTCTTATTTGTAAGTATTTGCAACTTAAGATGTTTGAAAACTACAACTCCCAGCAATAAAGCATGTGGAGTTGTAGTTTCCAATCATCTTTAGTGGCAAATACTACCCCCTCGGTTTATACATGAGTCAGTGTGGTTTTCCTCCTTTTTTTACCTAAAACTAGGTACCTCGGTTTATACTCGAGTATATACAGTAAGTCCATTAGCACACTAATCTTTTGACTCCACACTAATGTGCAATGTACTCATGATATCATTCCAATTGTGCTATTTTTTTAAGTCAAATGTGTCTTTAAAAGCTGCTTTGCAGCTGTGTGTAAATCACAAAAGGTATTTTAGGCCAGTGCCACTTTACCAGCAGACATTAGCTAGCTGGTCTTAAATAGAACCGTAGGGGGGCCCAGTGATTCTTAGTTACGCCACTGGTTAAAAGTGTTGCAAATGATTGATTAAATACATTGCTCTATTTGCATATATGTCTTTATGAATACTCCTGCAGCTGGTGCTAATATGTAATGAGACTTGCAGTATCCAATGAAATATTGTTTAGCACAAGTTTAACCTCTATTTTTAGCACAGCGCACGTATGCTAATGAGATCCACTATCTATTAATGAAATATACGTTACGTCAACTAATATGACATTATACTGAAAACATTGTATTTCCTACATCCCAGATGATGAGAAGCAACGAGCTGAGGAGGAGGAAAAGACAGATGACCTGAACATGCTCCCTCACCAACAGACACCCCACTACTGCTGATTTCCCCACACATCGATCTGGACATAGACTTTACCAGAAGACAAATGGCAATCAAATTTTGAGTAAATAAAAGGAGATTTATTCATGTCACAACAAACAAACAAAAAATAAATTATGAGTGGAAGCCAATCTGTTGCTTCTTCTAGCAGGTTTAGATGGAATTTTGGACTGAGCCTTTTTTTTTTTTCAACAGGGGTTGGAATAGCCATGGAACATTCTCCAACCTCTACAGATTGGATCTCCGTGGGAGTTGTCTTGTCCCCCATTGTGGCTTGATTGGCCCTCAGAATTTGCAGCTTTTGGAGCTTGATTGACTTCATCTTCCTTAAAATGTCAAGTTGCTCCTTTTTTTAAAGCCAACATTTGGTCCTGGTATTCTTTTTGTTGGTCTGTAAATTGAGCTAGCTTCACATAAATGTTGGTCAGCATTTTATAATTGCGGATGCTTTGTTTCTGGCGTTCAGAGCTTACTCTGCTTATTATAATGTTGCATGATGCGATGTTGTATGTTAGACTCCTTTGTGCTGGTGATGTGGTTGGAAGGCTGGGAGGATGAGTCATGCTGATTGGGGGATTCGGCTCAATGTTTTCTTCAAAAACAGGCGAAACCTGTCTCAATAGTATGGGGGTATCCTCTACTTGTAAAAAAAAAAAAAATACATAAATTAGCTACACTTGCTTGGAAGATGTTGGATTGAACAGTGCTTTTAATTCAAAATTAGATTTACCATTATCATCTGGTTCAGAAGCCACTGCTGCCATGTCTGGATCTCCATGACTCTCAGGTGTTGCTGCCATGTCTGGATCTTCATGACTCTCAGGTGTTGCTGCCATGTCTGGATCTCCATGACTCTTAGGTGTTTCTGCCATGTCTGGATCTCCATGACTCTCAGGTGTTGCTCGGGTCTGAGGAACATCTGATAAGAAATGTTAAAGGGTATGTCCACCCTTAAAACTATTTTTTTATATAGTATTCCCCCTGTCCCCCCAGCCCCAACCGCTATGTTTTTATTTTTAGAAAGTGCCCCAAACTCTACTTACCTCCCCTCTTTTCCCCCGCTGCCGGCCCTCTGCTTGCGAGAAAATGCAAGCGGAGGGGCGGGACCGGCAGTCGCGTCTGTGATTGGCTGAGCGGCATTCCCGGCTGCCGGTCATTCAGTGCAGCGGAAGAAAGAGGGGAGGTAAGTAATGCTCGGGGCACTTTCTAAAAATAAAAATGTAGCGGTTGGGGCTGGAGGGACGGGGATTATTATAGCAAAAGGGATTTATGCTAGGGGGAGGGAATCCTGAGAGGGAGGGAGAGGGAGGGGGAGAAGGGCTGCAGTACGCATGCCAAACTTCTCCCGAAGGCCAGGTAGGAGGCAGAGTCCTATATGGACTCTGCTATCCTCCTGGTGGGCAGTTTTTGGGACTTTGGGGGGGGGACTACAGGAGAACCATATGGAGCTGGGATGTGAGGTAAGGATTAAACTACACTACATGATGGGGCCAGTAGTTGGGGGGATTATAGTTTTGGGGGTGGACATGCCCTTTAAATATATAAATAATGCAAACACTACTCCACAATCATGGTGGTCAATCTAAAATAATATTATTTTTTTTTGAGAAGTCTGTCTGTCTTTGTCCATGTGTGTCTATCTTTGTGTGTCCATCCGTGTCTCTGTCCGTCTGTGTCTGTCCGTCCGGGTGTCTGTCCAATTTCCTTATTTTATCTTATTTTTGGCCTTTATCATTAATAATGTCATAATCTAATTGGTAGATAATAATGGATGTTACATTTCATATTGACCTTCTCTGTCAGTGTAGCATATGGTCTGTCCAACCCTTTACGACTTCAGTTGCTGCTTGTACTCCGTTAGGGCAATCTCCTCATAGGGTCCTCCCCCAGTTCGTTTTCCCAAACTTTTGTTTTTGGAGATATTTTTCTTGATAGAGAATATAGATAATGACACACATAGGAAGATAGATAAATAGATCATAAATGGATGCTTGTGAAGGTTCTTATTCATCCAGGTCATGACATATCTGTTGTATTCAGTTAGATCAACTGGACTTAAAGTTTAGTTCTTGAAGACACTTCGCTAGTCATCCTAGTGGCTTTCTCTATTCAGAATGATGACCTGAATTGAGAAAACCAGTTGCGATGACTAGCGAAATGTCTTCAATTCCAGTTGATCTAACTGAATACAACAGATATATCATAGATGGATATATAGATAGGCAGATCATTGATACAGTAGATAGATGTAGATAGATAGAGACAGATAGATGGATAGATACAGATCATAGTATAGTATGAGATACTCTTTATATATGCACTAACAATAGTTAAACAGTAAAAGATAAGGGATGGATAATTGGAATGTGAATGGGGGTAGAGAATAATTGGTAAGGGGAGAGAGAGTGGTTATAAAAGTGTCTGATAGTGATTTAAATAGCTCAAGTCAATGTTGAGTCCAGTTTGTCTTGAGTTGAACAAAATTATCATTCTGAGTTCAAAGGTTTTTCTTTCCTGGGTAGTTTTAAAATTTCCCTTCAAAACCAAGACATTTAAATCTACAGCTGTGTGCCCTGCCTGGCTGAAATGGTGGCCAACAGGCAAACAATTATCCTCCTCTCTGTGTTGTTTTATAGTATTCCTATGTGAGTTCATTCTTTTTCTTAAAGGCTGTGATGTCTCACCAATGTAACGTCCCTTTTTTACTGTTTGTTTACATGTCCTATGGGAAAAATCGTCTTATGGTTATCAAAGCTTTGGGGCTATCCAATTATAGCTACCCCTGAAATGGCGCTACTTAATATTGGTTTAGAGGAACAAGAACCCAGAACACGTATGATGATAAGACCATATTAATCAAGCTACAAGAGTGATAGAGGTAAATAATCTTTTTTCTTACAGGATCTTTAGAAGTTAGGGGTTTGTATAGTCCCTTAAATATAGTTTACATGTCATTTTGCGGTTTAGAAATGTGGTGGCAGTTAAGTTTACCATATAAATATTAAGATATATTTAAGTGTGTTCTTTATTTATGTTCACTACCCTTCCTTCTCCTGTCTCTTTTACTCGACTATTTGGTTAGTTGGTGTGCATTTTTTGACAACAAAGAAGAAGATAGCCAGACCGAAGTGGAGGGATGTGACACTGTGTACTTTTGAGACCATGGCAAAAGTCCAACCTTTGTAGCCAACTCATTAACCCTACCTTACAGTTGATCCACAGAAAGGGCAAAATAAACAGCTGAAAAGGGAGGGGGAAATATTTTTTAATTTTAGAAAGTTATCTAGCCCCTCTTAAAGTAATTCAATAAACTTGCCAATACTACGTCTGCTGGAAGACAGTTCCACAGTGTTATTATTATTATTGATTTATATAGCGCCAACATCTTCCATGGCACTTTACAGTTACATAGTCATATTACATACATATTATACAAAGTCATAAATAGTGGTGCCAGGCAAATGTTTGGCAAACCACAAAGGAGTGTGTTGCAGTAGTCTATCCGGGATATGATTAGGGCATGGACTAGGATTTTTGTGACAAATGCGGGAGATGTTTTTGAGTTGGTAAGCAAATTGACATGGGATTTGAAGGAAAGATCAGAATCTAGCGTTATTTGCAGGCAGCAGACATGAGGAGATCGGGATATAGGTGTGTTGTTAATATTAAAGTGTAACTGTGGTCTCAAATTCTTTCAAACTAGTAATAATTATATAAAAAGCCTTCCATCACACCTTCAAAATAAAACCTAAATCACATCTCTAAATAAAATTTGTGATAAGTTATTGCTGGAAAGGTTCAGCAATGTAACTTCCTGGTTGAACTCTTCCTGTTTTTAGCCATGTGACCAGCTTGTAGTCATGTGACCAGCTTGTAGTCATGTGACCAGCCTGTCTGCATTAATAGGCTCCCCTTCTCAACTGTCAATTTTTTCCTCAGGTACTTCCTGATTTCCCCAGCAATAAGTCTTAACTGAGCATGCTTCTCCCCCGGGGGAAAAGGGCCGGCAGGGGTCAGGTGAAGTCACTCAACCTACTGGAAGCAGGAAGTTTGAACATTCACCCCAGTGTAATTACTCACAGGCTCCAGCCATTTCCTGTAAAGGAAATACTGCAGGCTTTCATTTAACCCAACTTGTTTTGAGACCACAGTTGCCCTTTAACAGTAAAACTAGGGAGGGGAACTGGGATGTTAGTGTAGTGAGATCTGTGGCAGAGATGTAAATGTGGGTATCATCCGCATACAGGTGATACTGAAATCCAAATGAACTAATGAGTCATCCAAGGCCATAGGTGTAGATGGAGAAAAGAAGAGGGCCAATTAGTGAGCCTTGCGGGACCCCCACAGGGAGGGGGCGAGGTGTGGAGTTAATTTTAGAGTGTAAAATACTAAAGGTCCTACCAGAGAGATAGGAGGATAGTCAAGAAAGTGCTGTTTCCTGGATACCTGAATGACAGAAAATCAGTCAGTCTCGGCTTAAAGTAATATATGTTTATCTAGTTGAAACCTTTTAACTTACACATGGAAATTAAAAGAGTATGTTTTAATGATCGGATCATACTGTGCATATGGGGATCGGTCATTTCCGTGTGTGTGGTTCCCACAGCATGTGTGCTGAGAGATACCAATGGGATCTGTTAACGAAAGAAAGTTTAGTTTCAAAACTACAGGTGTTCTAATAGTAAAAACACCTCAGTGACTGAACTTAAAAATATGCTTATGGTTACATTAACAGTTATGTTTCTCTATGTTTAAGTTCTTTGATAGAAATGCAGTTCCCACTATTGGAACAAAGCCACAAGGCTGCAGGTGAATATTTTTTTCGTTTTCCGCAAGTAAGCCACGCTAAGCGTCAGTAAATAGGTTAGCGTGACTTTGTCCCCTGTTGTCAATGGCTGCTGCTCTCTGTGAATTGGGACAATAAGGTAGTAAATTGACACAAGAGATGAAGAGAGACACAGACTGTATCAAACCTTAAACATGATTTATTTGGAAGATGAGTCATGTTTCAGACCAAAAGTGGTCCTTCCTTAACTGTAGTTCCTTGTGCTCATTTCCTACACAAGTCGTGTTTGAGCTTTGATACAGCCACTGGCTCTCGTGTCTTTTTGCTATATTATGTAGTAAAGCCTTAGATACTGCCTGATTCCTAAAGGTATACTGTTGTGTTCCTTTGTTCATTTGCATAGGGGCTTTAGTTCCATACAGTATTTACTAAAACACATTAACACCAGTATGAAAGGTCCTAACTAATAATTTAATTTTATTGGGAAAAATGTCTATTTTTTACATTGGTAAATAAACTTTACAATACACTCTTTAGAGGCTGTATGCCATTAGGTGAGCTCAGTGGACATGTTGGCATCCCTTGTGATTTAAAACAACAATTTTCTAAAGTTTGAATTGATTTTTTGGGATTTTCATTTTGAGAAATTTTTTCTTTTGGTAAAAATTGAATGTATTTTCAGATTTTTTTGTCTTTTAATTTCCATAAGTAAGTTAAAAGGTTTCAACTAGATAAACATATACATACTTTATAGGAAAAACTGTATGACATATTGCTTTCCAGAAATGTACTTCTAAAAACGTAAACCAGTTAACATTACAATAATCAAAATAGCATCTGGTTCCTGGACATCTGGACATGTAAATAAAATAATGGGTTCAACTAGATAAACCAAATATAGCCAAAATTATGATGGTTGCAGCTGTTTTGGGGGGAGAACATAGCTAGAGGGTTGAAGGAGATTTTGAACTAGGAATGGAGGAGAGTACTGTGGACATGTAAATAAAATAATGGTTCAACTAGATAAACATATAGCTTTACATACTGGTAGCCAACAAGGGGTTAACCCGCTGGCCGCATGGGGGGAAGCCGCGAACCTTCAGGGGTGAGGTAATCTCACCCAAACATGCTGGGCCCGGCATCGGTGGTGGGCGGGACTGGGTGGGGGGCATGGCAAAAAGGAGGGGAAGCTCAACCAGCAGCCAGGCACACCCTGAGGAAAGGCTGTGAGGCAGATCCAGTGCATGCCTCTTCCTTGGATCTTCGGCAGGCGGAGCAATATGGAGGCATCGGCTATTGAGGCGTCGCTGATAGGAGCAGCCCCTGAACTTTTTAAAAAGGTAATGGCTGTCTGCCAGTCACAGCTCTCTGACACTGTTACAGCTATGGAAGACAGCTCTTCAGAAGAAGCAGCTCTCCCTATTCCCACTATCCAGAAAAAAAGAAAGCTACAAAAGAAAAGGCCACTACCAGCAAACAAAAAAGGTAATACTGTCACTGGTAATACTAGAAAAGGTGGTAGCTTGGGCAGGGAGGAGGAGGAGGCTGGCACCTCAGCTGCAACATTGTGGCCCTCCATGTCCCCAGTTAGGGCAACTAAAGAAAAGCCCTCAGTTATTGTTACAGGTCCAGAGACTTACAGTTCGGCAAAAGTTGGGGCAAGCACAAGTGGAATTCAGCAGCCATGTGTTCAACCCCCTGGGACTGCCACTGCTCAGAATGCCGAGGACAATCTTGCTCAGTCAATAGGTAATTTCTTTGATTCAATACCTGGTTTAAAAGACTGTTTATTAAAACATGTTGGGGCTTCTTCTCCTGGTGTGGCGGTCACGCAACAAAACACGGGAGTACATGAGGCTGCCCATAAAGATGTCATTACATGTGAGACAACTCCCCTAGGTTTACACTTGTCCAAGCAAATCAGGGAGAAGATCTGTAGGGGTGATTATATAGATATAACCCACCCCTTCCATTAATCCCTATGGGCATAAACTGTAAAAAATATCCCTATAATAATAATAACACGGAAGTACCTGAAAAAAGTACCTTTGATCTAATGAAGAGCCGTATACCCGGAAGCAAGTATGAGAAGCCGGTGTTATGTGAGATAGTCCAGGAGGAAGCAGAAGGGGTGCGGTCTAAGCTGTTAGACTCCGGCCGGAGCACTGAAAGCAGCAGGTGGGTGGGACTGCCAGGAGGAGCAGGGGTCAGCTGACCATATGCAGAAAACTACGGGGCAGGAGAGGAAAGAAAGAGTGGTGTGTGTGTGTGTGTGTCAGGTGTGTGTGTGTGTCAGGTGTGTGTGTGTGTCAGGTGTGTGTGTGTCAGGTGTGTGTGTGTCAGGTGTGTGTGTGTGTCAGGTGTGTGTGTGTGTGTGTCAGGTGTGTGTGTGTGTGTGTCAGAGGTGTGTCAGGTGTGTGTGTGTGTGTCAGGTGTGTGTGTGTGTGTGTGTGTGTGTCAGGAGGAGAAGGGGTCAGAAAAGAAGAATCAGTAGTGTGTGGTGAAAAGAAGAATCAGTAGTGTGTGGTGTTGGGACAGAGTGTGTGTGTGTGTGTGTGTCAGGTGTGTGTGTGTGTGTGTGTCAGGAGGAGAAGGGGTCAGAAAAGAAGAATCAGTAGTGTGTGTTGTGGGGACAGCAGTCTGTGGACTGCACAATAACCATGTGTTTGTTTATAAATGAGGGTGGGGTGGCTGCACAATAACCATGGGTTTGTTTATAAATGAGGGTGGGGTGGGTTATAACGGATAATGTACCCCCTACTGTAAATTCATAGGGATATTAGAAGGCACCTCGGAGTTCCGTGGCCTGTATAAAAGGCACTCGGCCTCCGGCCTCGTGCTTTTATATGATCACGGAACTCCTCGGTGAATTCTAATATCCTTATAATTTACAGTAGGGGGTACATTATCCACTATATATTATCACTGCTGCCAGCAGCAAAAGATTTTGCAAAAAATGAAAAGCAAGGGGATGGGGAGTTAGAAAGGCGCAGACCTATTGCCAGGACTTTCACTAACTGGTTGCCGTCATTCTGCATATACTCGAATATTCTAACATCCCATGACCCATCTTTAGGCTCAGGTGTTTTTAAACATGTTGATAATATACTAGAAGCCTATCGAAACTACGGCGGATTAGGCTGGTTTATATATGATGATAGATACAGGAAGAAAATGTCAGTGCATAAATCCATGACCTGGGGCACTAAGGATGTGGATTTATGGTTGGGGATGATGGCGCCACGTCCGCAAACGTCTGCTGCCACTATCCCAAACAGAAGGGCTACCACTAGCAATAAATATAATACATGTTGGGCATACAATGAAAATTCATGCAAATGGCAAGCGAATTGCCGTTTTAAACATGAATGCTCATTCTGTAATGGGCAGCATCCGGCATTTCGTTGCCTCAAAAGAAGCTCTGGCCAAGGGATCAAAGGAAACAAGGGACAACAGCTTAAAAGCGATAACTCCGGTGAAGCTACCCGCTCTAATGCCCTTTTTTTTTCTGGATACCTTCTATTCCTGGCTCAGCAAACTTAGAAGTCCCACAAAACCTTAAATCTATCGCGGGTAAGGAGTCTATCCCATTGGAAAAGATTAACAAGGAACTCATTTTGAATAGAATAGAGGGGCCTTTTGAATTCCCCCCCCTTGGCAGATTTTAGGATTTCCCCATTAGGTCTTGTACCTAAAAAGGAACCAAATTCATATAGACTAATTCACCACCTCTCCTTTCCAAAGGGCATGTCAGTTAATGATGGCATTTCGCCTGAGTTGTGTTCAGTGAGCTATGCGTCCTTCGATAAAGCTATATAACTAGTGAGATGCTGTGGACAAGGGTCTCTATTTGCAAAAAGCGATATACAATCCGCTTTTCGGCTCCTTCCTATACACCCGCAATATTATAATCTATTAGGTTTTCATTTCAATAATGCCTTCTTTTACGACAAATGCCTGCCTATGGGCTGTAGCCTATCCTCCTTTTATTTTGAACTTTTTGCTACTTTCATACTTTCATATTAAAGCATCATTCCGATCGGGAGGGCCTTTAATAAAAGACTCATAGCATTGAGTGCAGGAGTAATCAATCCCACATGGCACATCAGAATCAGCAGGGAGGCAAAGGAAGATCTCATTTGGAAAAGTTTTTTACAACATTACAATGGTCACTCATGCATACAACACGAGTTCATAGACAGTGACACATATCACTTATTTACTGATGCAGCGGCCAGTGTGGGTTGTGCAGCCTACTTCCAAGGCAAATGGCTAGCAGTAGCATGGCCTGAGAGACTAGCATCTTCCCCGTTAATTCGGAACCTAGTTTTACTGGAGCTACTGCCTGTTTTAATACTGCTGGAAGTCTGGGACCACCTATTAAAAAACCATAGAATCATTCTACATAGTGATAATTTAGGGGTAGTCAATGCCATAAATAATTTAGCCGCTAAATCTCCCACAGTAATCACTGTGTTAATGCAGATAGTGTTTAAAGCTTTACAATTAAACATGTGGATTAAGGCAAAATATATACCTGGCCATCAGAACACTATAGCTGACAAATTATCCCGCTTTCAGTTCAACTATTTCAGGAAGCTAGTCCCAGATGCAGAGGCCATCGGACACTCCTGCCCAGACCATATTTGGGACAACATTTACCCACACTGCTGAAGCTCACCAGTAATTCTTTGGCTAAAAGGACGTGGAATTCCTACTTATCCAGCTGGATTGCCTGGAATGCATTTAAGAACAAGGACCATCAAAACGTTTCAGATAAGGACTTGCTAGTGATTTATTTATCATAGTTATACCAATCTCATCAATCCTTAGCGTTAGCCAAGAAAAAGCTAGCCGGCATTTCCTTTTTCTTGAAATTTCTGGGCAAACCAGTCTAGTCAGGCAATTAATAAAGGGCTGGGGTCGTCAAACCCAAACAAAAGTCAAAAGATACTAGAAAGACAGTTAGGGCTAGGCCACACTAGCGCGTTTTCCACGCGTTTGCGCTCGCGTTTGCGCCCGAGATTTTCGCTAAAATGGAGATCGCGGGAACGCAAAAATTCCCGCGATTTCCGATGCGCATGCGATTGCGCGTCCGTTCGCGTTTTGGTAACGCATGTGTTCAACATTTTTGGTGCGTTAACTCATGCGTGTCCATAACGCGAAAAGGCGAAAAAGCATGCGCAAAACGCGAGCGCGAAGCGCGCAAGAATCGCGCACACAATCGCGTGCGATAACGCTCGTGATTTTGTGCGCGATTCCTGTGCGTTGCAGTTCACCCTTACTTTCAGTATTTTAAGCAGCACTACCCAATATATGTTATTCAGATTATGAGACAAAAATGTTTACCCTTTTGTTTGTTTTGGCTTTTTTCCTGGCTTTTCGAATAGCAGATCTAGTTTCAGAATCCAAAAACAAGCCAGGTGGCTTGCAGACAGAGGACATTTCACTATTGAAGGATAAACTGAGAATCTTATTACGTAGATCCAAAACTGACACAGCCGGGAGGGGGACACTCCTTTGGCTTGGTGTATTTTCCGATACCAGCCTATGCCCAGTCAAAGCCTACCAAGAGTATAAAACGCTCAAACAAGCGAACTCTGGTTCATTCTTTAGTCATAATGATGGCTCCCCATTATCCAAATTTCAGGTCAGAGCGGTCCTGATTAAAGTTGTATCGGCCCTTAGGCCTGTCAACCCAACATTATAAATTTCACTCATTCAGAATTGGAGCAGCAACTCAAGCTTCCCAACTAGGCTTAGACTCTCAGTTCATTTGCTCCTTAGGTAGATGGTCCTCAAACAGGTACAGAATATATGTCCGTCCAAGCCTTGTTGACAATGTTTAATCTTTTGCAGGGAGGAGGCAGTTCGCCATTTGGATTATCGGCCACTCTCATATATTTTGGGCTAAGAAGAGAGCAGAGAGGAGAATATATTGTGTCAATTTAGGATTCCCCCAGGCATCTGTTAAAATACGCTGGTTAGGTTTAAGAGGAGCCAATGCTAGCATCCCTGTTAACTAAATGGGGTGCGCCAGATGCTTTGATTATCCATCTAGGGGGTAATGAACTCGGTAAGATTAAATCCATGGAGCTAATCAGGATTATTCGTAGAGACTTAGCAAACGTCCAATTTATGCACCCTAACCTGATTATAATATGGTCAGAAATAATTCCCCGTTTGATTTGTTTCAGAACAAAAATTTAAAGCCGTTGGAAAAGTGCAGAAAAGAGGTTAACTTCTCAATTGCAAAGTTTGCGAAGTGTACAAATATTTTGACCTACAGACACCAAGAGTTGGAAATGCCAGGAGAGGGCCTATTCCGCCAGGATGGCACACACCTATCAGAAATAGGAAACTATATATTCTGTTTGCATTTACAAAACATGGTTGAGAAGGCAATTGCCTTGTGGAGAATGGCCAATTAGCAATTTATAGGCAAATTCTAATTGGCGTGGAGGCTTTGCGGCTCCATATTCAGTTTTATTTGCTATATTTTGGCAATTTCCTAAAGTTATAATAATACAGATGTTATAAGGATTCCCTTGAGCGTGTGCTGAGGGTTTGGCTAAACAAAAATATTTGATTTGTAAGAGAATTTAAGTTAGACAAGCTGCTTAATAAAAGCTTGCTGTGGCCTTACTCCACATCCAACCTCTTGGTGTCTGCGTAATTATTATGTGTGGTGTTTGTAAGAATGTTTCCGGTGTACCCCCCATGGTAGCCAACAAGGGGTTAACCCGCTGGCCGCATGGGGGGAAGCCGCGAACATTCAGGAGTGAGGTAATCTCACCCAAACATGCTGGGCCCGGCATCCTCCCTCATTGGTGGTGGGCGGGACTGGGTGGGGGGCATGGCTAAAAGGAGGGGAAGCTCAACCAGCAGCCAGGCACACCCTGAGGAAAGGCTGTGAGGCAGATCCAGTGTGTGCCTCTTCCTTGGCCCTCCCTCCCACCCTGTGATAAGGTACTTAAAAATGTATATATAAAAAATAAATAAATAAATTTAAAAAATTGTACTATTGTCGCAGCAAGGGAATACCTGTTGGAGGCTTTGCGGCTCCATATTCAGTTTTATTTGCTATAGTTTGGCAATTTCCTAAAGTTATAATAATACAGATATTATACTGTTATAAGGATTCCCTTGAGCGTGTGCTGAGGGTTTGGCTAAACAAAAATATTTGATTTGTAAGAGAATTTAAGTTAGACAAGCTGCTTAATAAAAGCTTGCTGCGGCCTTACTCCACATCCAACCTCTTGGTGTCTGCGTAATTATTATATGTGGTGTTTTGTATTGTAAGAATGTTTCCGGTGTACCCCCCATGTCCTTTATAGGAAAAACTGTTCGACATATTGCTCTGATTCTTACTTTCCAGAAATGTACTTCTAAAAACTTAAACCAGTTAACATTACAATAATCAAAATAGCATCTGGTTCCTTACAGGAAACATGTTTTAAGACAAGAACAAGTAGTTGTGGTTAACCAAATGAAAATCATGTAAACAAAAATATTATCTCAGGTTTTTGTTTTTGTAACTCTATAGCTAAAATGATGATGGTTGCAGCTGTTTTGGGAGTTGAAGATAGCTAGAGGGTTGGAGGAGATTTTAAACTAGGAATGGAGGAGAATATTGTGGACATGTAAATAAAATAATGGGAGGAATAGGGGGTAGAAAAAGAAGAAAAGAGGTGATATGTTTGTTAAACAAGAGTTGAAGACAACTGTAAGGGGTAACTATAAGGAGAAAATACTGCCTCATCTTAAGAGCCCTTACGCTGAAATGTGTTGCTGCATCCAGTATTTAATTTGCTCAGGCTCAGCATCCCCCCTCTCTCTTTGAACCAACACCTTCTTCCATCTGTCCAGACTTTCAATGAGGGATAGTATGCTCAGTAATCTCTATGAGGCAGCATTGGAAGAGTTTTCCATCATGCAATCCACACATACCAACTATCACCATTCCAGTTAAAGAAAAACTGCATACAGCAGAAGAGTTTGTAATATGCTGTACCCACTGTATACATTTATTTGAATCTTTCATAAGGCAGAATACAAAGTTCATATAATTCTTTATTCATTTGTTTATTTTTAAACTTCAACATTTATGGTAGCTTACAAACTGCAAACTTCTTAATGGACCTTGGCACAGGGAACCTTCCTGACCTAGGGGAAATAAGAAATGGGAACCACATCTTCTATCATGCACAAACTGGAAGGAAACTGTCTAAGTAGTGATGGACCCCTTCTAGCTACTGAATTGAAACCATGTTTCAATATTGTTCTCATCTCTGGATCCCTCCTTAGTATATAAATCCTTATTTAGTATCTGCTTGATATCATTAAATTTCTCTCTTAACTCAGTTGTAAAATAGGGCCCCTTTCCTATAGTTAATGGACTATACTGCCTAGTCCCCTAATTTGTTCTTTATTTCTTATAAACAGCTGTATATGCGGCACTGTATTTTTTTTTGTGTTTTAGCAGCAAATACAAAATTACAGATGTTGGAATTCAAATGTTTAACAAACAAGGGGTTAGAATATGGTTCTTTCTTCCAGATAAAGAGGAGGTAGTCATTATAGTGTCTAAACCAGAAAATGTTTGATCTAAAGCAGCTATTACTTTCAAAGATGTGTGATTGCTTTAACCAGCCCATGAATTGGTTGGCAAACCAATGTGAGTGAAAGCTACCCACATTACCGGCCCATACCTCTGCAGGTAATATCTCTTCTGCTTCTGGACTAGATAAAATACATTTTAGGGTCATTGGAGAAGGTCTGTTTGTCTTGGGTGGTACATTTGTACATGTGTGGAACATTGGTTGATAGATCGGTGCAGAGTAGGTAATAAAGGTGCTTTGTCAATATGGACTAAGAGGCATATTTATAAAGGATTGTCTTTTTCGCCAAATAATTACAGCAGCACATCGCAGCGAAAATAGCACCATTTGGGGCTTCATTTCACGTTATTTTTAAAAAAGCAAAAAAAACACACTTCGCGTCTGAAAAAGTCGAACGGGCACGTTAAAGAGAGAGAGAGTATTGCAGCGAAAACTTAACGCATCTAAGATGACTGCATTGCGAAAACTATTCGAAACAAGAAAAGACTACTAGAAAACGATGTAAACTTCAAAATGGCAACCTCACATTTATCAAGATGTAACCCATGTCTTATTCAGCCAATCTTTTTATAATTTCTCAGTTGGAATACAATTCTCTTTTCCACTGCACATTCTCCTTTCTAATGCGCGATCACTTTTCCAAGGCATATTCCATTCTAATGCGCGATCACCCATCTAATGCACGATCGCTTTTCCAAGGCATATCCATTATAATGCGCGATCGCCGTTATATTTCGCGTTCGCCTTTCTAATTCTCATTCGCCTTTGTAATGCACGAATGCTTTTCCAAGGCATATCCACCATTATAATGCGCGATTGCCTTTATAATGCGCGTTCGCCTTTCTAATTCGCGTTCGCCTTTCTAATGCACAATCGCTTTTCCAAGGCATATCCACCATTATAATGCTCGATCGCCTTTATAATGCACGTTCGCCCTTCTAATTTGCGTTCGCCTTTCTAATGCACGATCGCTTTTCCTGGTCCCAACATGTCAGTGGTTAAATTAAGGGTTAACACTTCCGGTTTCCGGCCGCGGTGACGTCACCGGGATTTAAAAATCTGTGCTGTTTTTTTGGGGGGCTGTTCTCCAGGTATTGTGCCTGTGAATCTGTTGTTGCCTGCTGGGTTTTTCTTTGCAGGTTATTTATGATTCTTTCATTTGTATTCAGTGCTGTACCATGAGTTCCAGGGGGCATAGATCTAGATCCAGATACAGGGGGTAAGAATAACTGGATTGGTATGTATAGGGGTGGGGGTTTGCTTTTACTCATTATTTCTTTTTTCTTACAGTGAATCATCTCGCCACAGAGAGGAGGAAAAAAGACACAAAAGCAGAAGAGAATGCAAATACTGTTCTAACCCAGCTGAATCTGGGAAAAAATGATGCATGGTTTGCATGGATGAAGTTCGGGGCAGTTCTGCTTCTAAAGAAGAGGTTCCCCGTTGGGTAAAGGAGTCAATGCTAGAAATTGGACAACAGATGGTATCTCAAGTTACTCAATCAGTCCTAGACTCCATTAATCCTAATCAGGAGGCAGCTTTTTCAGGACAGGGTCCTTCACAAGAGAAACTACCTGAGTCTGATTTAGAATCTGATCAGTCATTGCCCATGGAGACTATACAGAATTTAATCAAGGCCATGAGATCCACTCTGGTATCAGAACCAGATGTCCTGCTTCACTTCAAAGGATAAGATGTTTTCATCCCCGGATGTCAAATCATCTTTGTTTCTACATCCAAATATGTCACTTGATTCAAGCAGATGGAAATGAGCCTGAACGAAATTCAATTTATCAAATAATTTTATTAACAGATCCCCTATGGGGGAGAAGAAGCAAAATTTTGGGATAATTCTCCAAATTAGTGCGGCGATTGTCTAGAATATCGAAATTTACTATGTTACCTGTTGAAGATGGGGCCATTTTGCGTGATTCAATGGATAGAAAACAGGAATCGATCCTTAAAAAGAGCTATCTGGTAGCAGGTGCAGCTCTTAGGCCTGCGGTAGCTACAGTTGATTTGGCCAAAGTAGGTACGTGTGGCTTAGAGAAATTGAAGAAGCAGTCACAGGAAACATCTAAGGAGGTTGTTATCCAAGCTATTAAGGATATTTGTATAGCTACAGAATATTGTGACAGAAGCACAATGGATAGTCTGAAGCTAGCGCTAAAGCATGGCTTTATCAGTTCTTGCTAGAAGATCTTTATGGCTCCGTCAGTGGTCAGCAGATATGCCTTCCAAGATGTGTTTGACTGCTTCCTTTCTCCAAGGTGATCTTCTTTTTTGGGAAAAAACTAGAAGAGACCATTCCTCGCAATTCTGCCGAAAGGGACTTTTCTACCACAAATAAAATACCAGAAAGTTTGGAGATAAGAAGACCTTTCAAGAAGCTAGCAGTACAGACCAGGAAAGACTTTGGCTTTTTGTCCATGGCGAATCAATCAAACCAAGGAACCAAACAGAATCAGCCCTTTCGTTCACAGAATTCCAAACCAGCTAAGGTAACAATTATGAAGGTTTTGGGAGTCCATCAGTGGCCAGTGGGGGCCCGTCTCTCCCTATTCAAAACTGTTTGGACTTAAACAATTCAAGACAATGGGTTATCAGACAATTTCCTTGGGTTACCACTACAGTTCAGCCACTTTCCCTGCTCAAACTTTTTCCTAAAGTCCAAAGAACCAAAATCTTCAAAGGCAGATACAGACTTCAAGAAACTTGGATGGATCTTTCTCTCCAGAAACATATAAAACCTGTCCTCAGAAAGGAGGGGGGGAGGGGAATTTATTCTCCACTCTTTCTTCGTCAAAAGCTCAATTCTAGACCATAAGATTTTGAATATTACCTGAAAATTCGATCCTTCAAAATGGAAACTTTAAAGACGTTTACTTCCACATCTAAGGAAAGGGAACTGGCTCCCTAAAGTCGATTTGAAAGACGCCTATTTACACGTGCCCATCTTCTATCCACACAGAAGGTTCCTGAGGTTCCAATGTCTAGGGACAAACACCTCCAATACAGAGTCTTACCCTTCGTTCTGACTGAACCAGTATTCTCAAAGATCCTTTCCAGTGGTTGCACACCTGAACTTCAAGGCATTTTTTCTTTCTTTTCTTTATCTGGACAGATTTTAATAAGCAGAAGACCCCCAGTATCTTATAAAACAAGGAACAGAGTTCTACAATTTCTACAAGACCTGGGATGGTGATAAAGTGGACAAGTCTCACCTAACCCTTCCCAGAATCTACAATTCCTGGGAGTTACATTGGTCATGTAAACTTTCAAGTCTCCCTTCCCATAATCAAGAAGAACGAATTATCAAATTATGTGGCAGCATGATGAACAGACCAATCTCTACAGCCCTTCTGTGTCACAGTTTGATAGGGAAAAGGTGGCGCGGCATCCTCAATCAGTCAGATGGGCCATGAGTCATCTTCCCCCCTTCAGTTTGGATTTTCTCTTCAATGGACAACTCGGTCCCCACTTCCAGAATTTGATACTCTAAATCAGAACACTATACAGAGTCTCCCAATGGTGGACAATGGAAGACAATTATCTTCCAATTCATCTCCAAGAACCAAATGGATAGAATAACGACAGATGCCAGCATGTCCGGTTGGGGGGCCCATTGCCAGACAAATGGTGTCGGGTGTCTGGAACGACACAATTTCATTTCACACAGGTCAATCACTTCAAAGAACTGAAGGCCATCCATCTTGTTCTTTTGCATTCAGGAATCTGATCATTTAGAAACCAGTATTAATTATATCAGACAACAAACTTCTTGCCTACATAACACAAAAGAGGGAGGTACAAAGAGTCTTCGGCTTTGTTTTCTAGCACTTAGAGGATTCTTTCTATGGGCAAGAACAATGTTTAGAAAACTTGAAAGCAATATATATTCCCGAGTCCCCAGAATGTGGAGGCAGATTACCTGAGCCGGGCAAGATACATCCGGGAGAGTGGTCCCTCAACCGACAGTTTTCCGTTCATTGGTAGGGAAATGGGGCACTCCTCAAAGAAACCTGATGGCGACCAGATGGAAACTTCAAGGTGACAATAATATTGTTCCAGATTCCCAGACACTCAGCAATTCTGACAGATGCTTTTCGGTAATTTGGATATGGCCCTAGCTTTACATCTTTCCCCCCCATTTCCGCTAATTCCCAGGTTTTACAGAAGATCAGAAAGATCTTCTACTGTAAAATAGTGTTACCATGGTGCCCAGGAAGAACCTTGGTTTCCCCTCCTTCAGAGAGATGTCTGTGGGAGGGACCAGTCTTCCTTCCAATACAGAAGGATCTGTTAACTCAGGGCCCCATTCTACACCCAAATCCACAGAATGAATTTGAACGGCCTGGCTTTTGAAAAGAGCAACTAAGACAAATAGGTCTATCCGTCAGGCGTTCTAACCTTGATTAAATCAGGAAGATTCAACTTCATTCCAAATATTACAGATTTGGGGGGAACTATTTCTGACCTTGTGTCTATCCAAAAGATCCTCCGGTTTTCCCAATATCTCTGAGTTCAATATTGAGTTTCCAGGCAGGTCTAGACCGGGGTCTAGCAACAGCTACTACATAAATCTCATGTTTCGGCCTTGTCAGCCCTAGGGGGAATCAGATGGTTCTCATCCACCATTGATCAAAACTTTTCAGGCTTTAAAAGGCTTAAGCCTCCTGCAGAAATAAGTCTCCTCCATGGGCTTCCTTAGTCCCTAAAGATGGTGGCTGAATCTCCATTTGAAACGTTAGAGGAATCCTCTAACTTATTAACTTGGAAACAGCTGTTTCTTCTAGCCATTACACAGGAAGAAGAGTTGCAGAAATTACAGAATTTAGAATGTCCTGACAGATATCTATCATTTCTCCAAGATCGTCTGGACTCAGACTAACCCGAGTCCTTTCTGCCTAAAATCGTGTCCAATTTCAGTTATCCAGGACATAGTTCTTCCTGCTTTTCAATCCTGATCCAAATAATGATCAGGCGTGAGATTCTACAAAAACTAGATGTTGCCAGATTTGTAAAATATACTTGCAAAGAACTTCTTCTTTTAGAAAATGTGGACCATTTACTTACCTTATACTCAGCAAAAGACGTTTTCCAACCATCAAAATCCTCTGGTGCAAAAGATGGAATCACCTCCGCATTAAAAAAGCTACACACTATTGCTCAATTATGTGCTCCTTCTGTTAATGCCCATTCAAACAGAAGCATGGCGGCGTCATGGCGTGCCAGTCTGGAATTTTTCTGCAAGATATTTGTAGAGCACCACTTGGAGTTCAGCCCATACACTTTATAAAGCACTCCCAAACTAGAAGGTAGTTTCGGAATCATATCCATTTTTGGGCGTAGTTTCTCCTCTTCTGCTACCTCATCAAGTATTCCTAACTTAAAGGGTATGTCCACCCAAAATTAAACTTTTTTATTGTTCTTTATATAATAGCACACACCCTCAAACGCCATGTCATTTTTCTAAAATCATTTGCCTTGCCCGATATTAATAAGATATATATCAGGCTGCACTTCCTCTCCACTTCCTCTTTAGATGAACCCCGAGCTGCGCTTAGAGGGAAAAAAAAAAATTCTTGCCTGTGTGTCTTGTGTGTTCCTCTCTCTCTCTCTCTCTCTGGGGTTGGCTGGCTGCATCTGTTGATCCTGGAGTTCTTCAGTACACATGCTTTAACAGCTGTGATTGGTTGAGAGGGAAAAAGAGGGCAGATCCAGGGTGTCAACCATTACTGATTCAACTTCCTCTGTTCTCCACTGCTGGATGTTACCAGACATGCTCAAGAACATGAAAAGAACAGAGGCAAGGTAATGTAAAACCTGTCTCTGTTCATCACTGTATTGGTCCATGCTGCAGACTAAGGCCTGTAACCTACAAAGGTCTGGTAACTTTGAACCATCTGGACCGTTTAGGGCGGTAAAGTTTTTGTGTTTGAGGCACTTCTTTGGGGCCAAATAAACCCCCCATAGTTTTGGGGGTGGACATGCCCTTTAATGATAATAAATATTATTTGCATCCCACCCTTATTGTTTGGCTTTGGTATATCCCTTAATGTAACCACTGACATGTTGGGACCAGGAAAGTAGAAAATTTATCATACTTACCGTAATTTTCTTTTCCTGGACAACAACATGTCAGTGGTTACAATTTCCCACCCTTCTTCCTGTTCTTGCTCGGTCCATTTGGACTAGTGAGGGGAGGGGGTGGGAACCATTTAAACTTCCTGTCCTGCGCTGGGAGCGGAGGGGTTAACCCTTAATGTAACCACTGACATGTTGTTGTCCAGGAAAAGAAAATTACGGTAAGTATGATAAATTTTCTACTTTCCAAGGCATATCCACCATTATAATGCGCAATCACATTTATAATGTGCGTTCCTCCTTCTAATTCCCGTTCGCCTTTATAATGCACGATCGCTTTTCCAAGGCATATCCACCATTATAATGCGCGATCGCCTTTATAATGTGCGTTCGCCTTTCTAATGTGCTTTCGCTTTCTAATGCACATTCACCTTTCAAATGCGCAGTCACCTTTCTAATGCGCGTTTGCTTTCTAATGCATATTCACCTTTCTAATGTGCGTTTGCCTTCGTAATACGCGTTCGTATTAACACGCTTTCATCAGCTCATTAGGCAAAAGAGTTTTCTTACCAATTGTTTGATTCTCTTCATTCTCCCAATGCAATGTGGTTTTATTTGAAATAAAGTAACAATTACATTGAACAGCTTGCTAGGCGGTAACTATGATTGTGTGGGTTTTTTTCACTTCTTGTGCTCCAAATTGGACCGAATTAAAAAGCATCAACAATGAACTAGAATTGAATGGAAACACTATTTAAACCAGCTTATCATTGTGAGTAGAGAACATGTCTGAGGAGGAGGTGTTATTTTAGGGACACTTTCCAAAGCTTGCAGCAGCTGCAGTACTCTATGTGGAGGCTGCAGAGAGGCTACATGGAGGACAGGACAGGGAACATGTGTCAGGATCAGACAGCCTCGTTTTTTAAAAGGAGATTTAGTCATCTGTACGAGCTGTCTGATGACGAGGTTGTTCGTCATTTTACACTAAATTACACTTATAGCAAAATGGGCGATTTGTTCGAGCCCAGGATGAGGCAGATCTTACAGTTTCATGGATCCAGTAAAAAACAAGGACCACCTAGTTGTCCACCTTCCTAAGGCACAAATACAAATGCATGAGCATGTATTGGGTGTGAAAATAAAAGCGTGAAAACGCCAAGAAACGCCAAGTCGCCCTTTGGTCCGCATTACTGAACCGCTACTAGCGCGACTTTGGCCTGCAAAAAGTGTACCAATTAGAGATGTCCGAACTTCGAAAAATCTGGTCCGCTCGAGGATCCGCGGATTTTCAAAAAAAATCAGAAAATTCTAAAATCCGCGAGCGGACCTGTTAAAACGTATTAAAATGAAAGTTCGGCAAAATCCGCATTAAAAGTGGTCTATATAGCCTTGGTAACGTACACTAAATCACTCAGGGACCTGGGTAATGACCTTGGAAACACGTATCAATGCCTACAATACCTAAAAATTACAGTCCGCTAGCGTGAATTTAAAAAAAACGAGGATTCCCGTAAAAACGAAGATTTCCGTAAAAACGAGGATTCTCGTAAAAACGAGGATTTCCGTAAATACGAGGATTTTCCTAAAAACGCGGAAATACGGACCTGAACCGGAACTTCGATGATCCATTGCTTTTTACTACATCCTGCCTGCACAATGGCGAGCTCTGTAAGGCAGCTCTATGCCACCCAGTACCTCCTGGCCAGGGGGTACGATGATTTCCCCCCAGGAACCCATCATGTGCGGCGCCGAAAGCGCAGGATAATGGAGGGGCTCCAGCACCGGCTGGTGCGCCGCTTCCAATACCAGACCACTGTCTCTACCCTCCAGAGACAGTGGTCTGATCTCAAGAGGCAAAGGCCTCATTATGTTGAAGCCATGCGGCAACTGATGGAAGGCAAGTATAATTTTTATTATATTACTGTATTGTAATAAGTAGTAAAATATTTTAATTCACTTCTGACAAAAACATATTTATATATATATATTTTTAAAAACATCAACAATCCATAAATTTGGCTTGAGAGAGAGAGAGAGATCCAAGTTCTTTGTATTTCTCATTCACTGGTTATTACATTATTATTATTCTTATATTATTCAATATCAGCCCTATTTAAAGGGTAAGTAAAGTCAAAATATAAATCACTGAAAAGTTACTTTATTTAACATATCACCTATAAATTCAAAATGATACCCACACATAGACACAGGTAAACACACTTGGCCCACCCTTCCATTTCCATGGCAGCCTTATTTAAAGGCTAAGTAAAGTTAAAAATGAAATAGATCATTAAAAATTGATTTATTTTTACCTTATAAATGCACACTGATACCCACACATAGACACAGTTCAACACACTTACTGACCCACACTTTTAGTTACATGGCAGCCCTATTTAAAGGGAAAGTAAAGTCAAAAAGAAATTTTGATCAATTATTAAAAATTGATTTTGTTCTTTCAAAAATGTCATCTTCAAATATTTATTTTTACACTCCAAAATTAATTAATAAATTTGTGTTACCCACAAAAACTATACAAATACAAGTACCACAGCTACTGATGCTCCCTACACCCAACCAACTTCCCTTTCATGGCTACAATACACAAAATAAAATATAAGAGTTAGCCAGAATAAGGTATGAAATCATTGCCATAGAAATATGATTGACTTTTAAAGCAACTATAACATATTGCCTTATTTAATCTGTATTTTCAAGTATTTTTCAAGGGTATAATTAAATATACCCTTTAGATATATCATTCATTATGTATTTTTATTTAATTGCAGCAGAATCATCCTCCGACACCCCACCCCCACCACCGTCCCCGCCAGAGGAAGAATGTAAGTGCAGCCTATGAAAAAAAAAAAAATTCTAACATTTTTCATTTAACCAAGGCCACATTACAGCGCACACGAGCACTCCAGAAACAAGCATACAAGCGTGTGTTTCCGGTGCGTCATGTGTATTGCCGTGCTAGTGCAGTACAATAGCACAATTGTGCAAAAATTGAGGATCACATTAATTGTGCCACACTATTGTGTGCTTTTAACAGTTGATGTGTCCAAGCCCTATCCAAATGTTTGCATATTTTTGACAACTTCTCCGAGAATTGTTTTAGTAAATGTATTCGAACATTTAATGACAGTGAGAGTTAAAATAAATTTCTTTTTTTTTTTAGCACTACCACCAACTAGCCCTCGGGCTCCCATCGCCCCACCGGGCCGTCCACTGCCCCAAGTGGAGGCACCTGGCATCAGCCAGACATGTAAGTGCATCCTAAGCAATTTTTTTATCTTTTTATTGACCTTGATTGTCAGCAAATAATTAGTGAAATTATCAGTGATAATTAAGTGAATTATTATTTTCACTGATAAAAATTTTTGTAAAAAAAAAATGCAACAAATTATTTATTGGCTTGAGAGACAGATTTTCTCATTTCTCATTCCCATTTATTGTCCCCGACGCATTGTTTGTGTGATCTTGTCCCTCAGTTTTTGGCTTAAGTCACGAAATTCGGTCCAAACGTCCAAAAGAAATGTTCCCTACATAGCCTTTTAGGAAATGTTCTTATACATGTAATATTACTAAGGATGGACAGTGATTGTTGAAATAAAACATTTTTTTTCTAGAAGCAGGACCAGCCTCTACAGGCCTCACCCCTCCATGCCCTCCCCCCTCTCCAGCCCCTCCACCCTCTCCAGCCCCCTCAGGCCCTCCACCCTTTCCAGCCCCTCCAGCCCCTCCAGCCTCTCTGGTGGCCATGATGAAAATCGTAAGTAAATCATATGCAACGTAATGAAATGTTATATACAAGACTATTAATATCTGCATTTCCAGTGTAAAATCCACGCTACATGATGCAACAATTGGGTACTGTGGGTTTGACAATGCTTTTATGGGGGCTGCACCACTTCCAAAAAATTTTGTATGAGCACAGTCCTAGTGATACAAAACCAAGAATGTTCTGATACAATTTCGCAATAAACGTAATGTTTATGCCAGCATTACCTCCTGCTGTTTTATCAGTGATCCCCCATGATGCAAAATTATCGCTTTAAGTGGAGTTCAGGATAATATACATAATTTAAGATTTTATCCATTCCAATGACCTTAAAGGGCATGTCCACCCCCAAAACTATAATCCCCCCAACTACTGGCCCCATCATGTAGTGTAGTGTAATCCTTACCTCACATCCCAGCTCCATAGGGTTCTCCTGTAGTCCCCCCCAAAGTCCCAAAAACTGCCCACCAGGAGGCTAGCAGTCCATATAGGACACTGCCTGCTAGCTGGCCTCAGGTAGATTTTTGCCATGCGTACTGCAGCCCTTCTCCCCCTCCCTCCCCCTCCCTCTCCCTCCCGTTCTGCTATCCCTCCCCCTAGCATAAAACCCCTTTTATACACTATCCCCCATGTTCCCCGCCCCAACCGCATATTTTTTATTTTAGAAAGCTCCCCAAACCTACTTACCTCTCCTCTTTCCTCCGGCGAAGTGAGCTGCCGGCAGCGCGTCTGTGATGGCTGCCGCTCAGCCAATCACAGACGCGGCTGCCGGTCCCGCCCCTCTGCTTGCATTTCCTTGCAAGCAGAGGGCCGGGAGGGAGGCGGCGGAGAAAAGAGGGGAGGTAAGTAGAGTTTGGGGGGCTCTTCTAAAAAAAAAATATAGCGGTTGGGCGGGGAGCCCAGGGGGGACCTTATATAAAAAGTTCAATTTTAGGGTGGACATACCCTTTAATCTGCCAATTCAGCATTGTGTCTGTGTATAAATAAATGCAACGGAAATACTGACTTCCTGTTTGCAGGACCCCTAATAGAGATCGTTATGCCCTTGACCCAGTCCCTGGGTTGATTCAGTTGCTGCTCAGTAGAGATCTGAGCATGTGTAACCCATCCAACAGCCAATCAGTGTAAAATCACTGTTACCATAACTAGGTATGCATATATAAAATAAGAATTTAGAAATAAGATATTTTATACTGAGCTTTCCTTTTTATGACATACCGCAACATTATTGCATTGCAGTACCATGTATGGTGTAACTAGCTGTCAGGTGCAAAATGCATCACCCGCATGGTGCTTTAGGAAATGTGCTTGAACATCTTCAACACAATTCCCTCAATATCTTCCTCCACAGATTACCAGAACATACAGCGGGATATCCGCCACATGGGGCGGTGCCTGGACTGCCACCTGACAAGAGGAGGGTTACCAGGCTGGAACCACACTGATTTTTTTATTTTATTATTTTTTTTTCTGTAAATAGTTTAAAAAAATATATATATATATATATTATATTGTTATATATAAAAACTGTTTTTGAAAAAAAAAATGTTTTTGGGCTTTATTTTTCGATATATCAAATTATTCAGATAGATTCATAAAAAATTACAATACACATATCTATTTAGCTAGCTATATGTCTGGTACTTATAATTGTATATACCTTACCATTAATGCCATTACACACACCACATTGGCCACATTCCCCTATATAGTAGTTTGCACACAACAAGGGAAAGAAGGCAATGGGGGTACTGGGTTACATAATGTCCACTGCGGTTTGCCACCATTACATACCCCTCACCCCATTGGCCTCTCTTCCCCAGAGTATGCTTCGTGCAAGGGAAAGCGGATGAACGGGTAAGGCTTCGTAGGAACAGCACCATTGAGTTACAGCAGGCCCACTGTGGTTTGCCACCATTGTTGTGGGGCCAGGCAGGCTTAGCCCCACTGGACATACCCCTCACACCATTGGCATCTCTCCCTCAGAGTATGCTTCGTGCAAGGGAAAGCGGGTGAACGGGTAAGGCTTTGTAGGAACCGCACCATTGAGTTACAGCAGGCCCACACTTTGTAATATGGAGTATTAAACAACAAGGTTAGTCCTTAAAAGGACTGTTGGGTCTCAAGATGTGTGAATACAGGGGTGATTAACAACAAGTGCTAAACCACCATACTGAAATCCACACACAGAAAGCTCAAAAAAAGCTCAAAAAGCACAAAAAACTCTCTCCAACTCCTACACTGTCAGGTCTCCACTAAACACACTCCAACACACTGACAAAATGGCACCTGTGAAGCAACCTTTTTATTGCCAGGGGGCTGGCAATAATCATGTTAGCTGCCATTGGATAATTTGGGACATGTGGCTTGCTCCGTCTTGAAAATAATCCCCAAAATGCTAAAATTCCGCGAATTTACAAAAATTTCTCGTATTTTCCTGAATTTTCTAAAATTTTGAAAATACGGAGATCCTCGTAATTTCGAAAAATTTCGAAAATACGGGAAATCCGCGGTTCGGAAGTTCGGAAGGCGGAAAATCCGGAATAATCCGCCGTTCGCGGACGGGATGAATCCGCGGCGGATCCGGGTTTGGGTCCGCGAACCGGCCATCCCTAGTACCAATGAGCGAATACACGCCCTATTTCCAAAACCCTATAAAGACCACCATCTTCACATACACAAATGTGGCCGTGAGTAGTTTTTCAATATGGAAAAAGAGCAAAGAGGCGGAGGGAAGAAAACCAAAAAAAAAAACAAGCACATTGAAGGTTAGTACATTTGGAAGTCTTTTTGTTTTTCAAAAACAAAAACTGCAGCAATATCCTGACCACATTTGGCTTATTTTTGCATACATTTTTACATACTAGTAGGGAGATGTAAGCTAAAAAGACTAGCGTTCAAAATGATTTCATTGTGCTTTTAAATGGGAAATAACATCAGATTGGACCCAAATTAGCCACATTTGGAAGTGCTTTCATGACATCTCCCTCTATGTATGTATTGCCACTATGAATTGTGAAAACACACAGGGAGTTTACTCCTCTCACTTAGCTTGTTGGTTGGATGACCTTAACCCCTTTGTGTGTGGGGTGTAGAGTTTGGAGGATTGTACCTACGGTAAGTAAATATAAATACACATTATGCAACAGTCACTCTGGAAATGTTAGCATAATATTTACAATCCATGTTCCCTTTTTTTGATGCCCTTATTTGGAGTGTCATAAACATGCATTAGGTGTGTATCTGCACAAATGATGTTGTCTTAAAGGGCATCTATAGTGAAAAAAAACACATTGCCCCTTTGCAAAGTTAAATTCATGTACTCTGTGCTGCCTTAATCCTATCTATTGTCAGTGACTCTGTTTAACCATGGTGTCAGATCTGTGTGCAGCACTCCCCCCCTCCCCCTCCCCTCTGTTACCTCCTCCATATCTCAACTCCGGCTAACCGACAAGCTTATCATGTGCAGTAGGAGTTAAAAGTTCAACATCCTGAAAAACACACCCACTTACAGTGGCCAATAGAAAGCAAGCTGTCCTAGAGACACGGAAGAAGAAGGAGAACAGTACAGTTTACATTCTCTCACTTTGTGACCCATCATCAATCAGTAAAAGCTATTAAGAAGGGGGGTCAAGTGCAGCCTTATATCAACCATCAAAGCTACCTCTCTCTCCCTGCTAATGCTCTTATCTCTATGTTTATTACAGAGCAGGAAGGGGGGATCACGGCACAATGATTTGATTGACAGTTCAAGTAGGAGTACAATCAGGTATTCTTCTAACTGGTGTATCTCAGGACAGAGAGTGAATCTGAAAAAAGTGAAGACACTCTGGGGGTTGTGGGAAATTATAGAACACATGGAAAGAAAGAAAAAAAAGTTAATTTTCCCACTACAGATTCCCTCTATTTCTCTAACATGTGTTATATATTTTAGTTTGGTCAGCATGTACTTAAGTACATACTGACCAAACTAAAATATATAACATATGTTAGAGAAATAGACAGTACCTTTTTCCATTTTATGCCTTGTGCCTTGAACATATACTGTTCTTCTTTTCAGGTAAATACAGCTGTACTGGACTGCAGTAGAAAGCCATATTTGCTTGTCTTGCCGATTTTAAGCGCGAAAACACCACCTTCTTATGGTGCCAAAACGGCATGCCCCCTTCTTTTGGCGCCAAACTGCCGTCCACAAAGGCGAAAATAGGACAATCTGACGTTAAAGATGCGGAAAATAGGAGTGTCATTAAATAGATAGCAATGCTGTATTGTTCCGAACAATGTAAAAATATTCCTTTATACACATTGAGACAATATTGTGCATCAAATATTAATTCACAGCATAGGGTCTTTTATTCGCTTTCCTAATTTCATGTTTTGCTTTATTTTGTTGCTTTTTCGCTTTTTGGGTTTCCGGTTTATTTGAAAAAATCCCATACCCTGTGTCTCCTATTTTGAAACACAAACCAGACCTCTGGCATCTGTCCGCTGGTAAACTTGCGATAGAGAGCTGACTGGCGCAAAATATGGGAGTCGTGGCAACTTCCAGGAAACGCACTGTTTATACTCATAATGTGCAGGTGGGAATCACACACCACCTGAACATTAAGAGAATGGAAGGGTTTTCTATTAAGATACACTTCCATTCTCTATCTGTTTTGATGTTTTGCCACTGTGACTCACTGGATGAAAACCGCCTTGTTGATGGCTCCAACAAATCACCCAGTTTGCCGTACAACTCCTGTATGGCTGAGCGATTTAGGGCGAAAGTGACGCTCTTCCAGAATACAAAATCACCTTAGAAAAAAACGAGGCTACCTGATCTTAACTGACACATTTCCCCTCTTCTGCTCTCCATGCTGCTCATGTTCAAAAAGCGAACGCGTATTCAAAAGGAGAACGCACATTCCAAAGGCGATCACCGATTAGCGAGATGAAAGCGCATTCAAAAGGCAAGCGTGTATTCAAAACGCGAACACGTATTCAAAAGGCGAACGTGTGTTCAAAAGGCGAACGTGTATTCAAAAGGCGAACGCGCATTCCAAAGGCGATCGCCGATTAGCAAGACGAAAGCGCATTCAAAAGGCGATCAGGCATTAGCAAGACGAACAGAAAGAATGAGTTGTTTAAAGGGTGAAGCCACACCAGCGCGTTTTTCGCATTTGCGTTCGCGATTGTGCCCGCGATTTTTGCTAAAAGGGAAATTGCGGGAATGCAAAACTTGCTGCGATTTCAGATTGCATGTCAATTTGCGTTTTGCTAACGTTGCGTTTCCATAACACAAGACGGCAAAAATGCATGCGCAAGCCAAAACGCACAACAATCACGGGCAATAGCGCTTGCAATTTTGTGTGCGATTCCTGGGCCTTAGGCTGAGGCCACACTGAAACGCACAGGAATCACACACAAAATCGCGAGCGCTATTGCACACAATTGTGCACACGATCCGTGCGTTCGCTTTGTGCGTGTGATTTCACCTTTTTCGGTTATGGAAATGCATGCATTAACGCACCAAAAATGGTGAACACATGCGTTAACCAAAAGGGAAAAATGAAAAATCTCTCATAGATGTGTTCAGAAAACATGTAAAACAATTTGTATGAATGGCTTTAAAGTTTTTTGTGCATTAAAAATTATGAACAAATCCAAAATCCCAACAGACATGCTAAAAACATGCCTTTTCGCTAAAAACATGCCTTTTCGCCACCTTCAGGGTCGCGCTAATATTCCGCTCCATTTAAAGCGAAAACACACTTTTCGCTTTTTATAAATCGCGTTATGCCTTTTCGCTCCCTTTTCGTTAAAATTACCATTGCGATGTATGGTGAAGTAAGGCAAAAAGGGTTTTAGCGATAGCTCGCGGAAACGTTTTCGCCACTCGTTAACGCTACCTTTATAAATCGCGTTAACTGGCTTTTTGGCGAAAAACCATGTGAAAAGCGAATGCAAAAATTTTTCGCGACTTTTTGCTCTTTTATAAATATGCCCCCAGGTAGGGGGGGAGGTTACATTGAACTACACAGGGGTTGATAGAGAAGTTAGGGATCAGGGGGCTAATAACAACGGAGGAGAAGGGGGAGGGGAGAGCATAGAGGATAAGGAGGCATGTACGACCATGTATGGAAGTAAATCAATTGAAAATCTAAAATGTATTTTAGAAGTCTGGCTGGAAAAACTGGGGAACTTGAAATAATAGCTTTAAAGGAAAGGTATGATGTGATTGGTATAGCAGAATCATGGCTATTTATTAAACTAATTGCTTGTATTTATCCAGGGTTTAGCAGACTGTTTGTAGTCGCAGCCTTATGGAGGTAGCCAATATGCAATTAGAATTGTTTGTGCACTAGCATTCTGTTTTTTGTGAGTATAAAGGCTGTAATAAAGAGTGCAAGAAAGCAATTAAACTAGCTAAAATAGAAAATGAAATACGGATTGCCGAACAAAGCAAGTCCAACCGCAAAATGTTTTTTGAGAATATAAATGGTAAAAAGATGAGGACTGAGAATGTGGGACCATTAAATAATGGGGCTGAGATGGTTGTAGAGGATGCCAAATAGGCTAATCTGCTAAACTGTTTTCTTATATCGGTTTTTACTGTTGAGAATTCTTGTCCTTACAGCAGGGATTGTAATAATATGCAGGGTAGAAATGAAGAGTATTAACATTGGCTAACAGAGGTTATGGTACGGAAACCATTAGACAAAGTTAATATCAATAAGGCCCCAGGACCAGATGGATTGCATCCTCGGATTTTAAAAGAGCTTAGTTCAGTTCTATCTAGACCACTGTTTCTCTTCTTTTCAGATTCGCTTTGGTCTGGGGATGTACCGCTGGATTGGAAAAAAGCCAATGTAATACCAATATTCAAAAAAGGTAGTCGTTCACAGCCTGGTAACTATAGACCTGTAAGCCTAACATCAGTGGTAGGGAAGGTGCTGGAAACTTTGTTACGGGATCATATCCTTGACTTTGTCTCCAGAGATCATCTTATTAGTAGTAGTCAACATGGATTTATGAGAAATAGATCATGCCAGATAAATTTAATTGGCTTTTATGAAGAAGCGAGTAAGAAGTTAGATTCAGGCACGCGCAACTTCCGCTCTGCGCAAGTGACGTCGCTTACGTCGCGTCACTAACGCGCCCAACGCTTGGGGGAGGTACCAAACTACGAGGTATACTACAGCAGCAGGCCAGCACAGCAGCAGTTCTTAATGTCCAGGACTCCGGGACCGGGTGGCAGCGAGAGGTAGGGGGAGGAGAGATAGTGCTTGTCTCTGTCAGTGAATGTGTGTGTGTGTGTCAGTGAATGTGTGTGTGTGTCAGTGGCTGTCTGTCAGTCTGTGTGTGTGTGTGTGTGTCAGTGGCTGTGTGTGTGTGTCAGTCAGTGGCTGTGTGTGTGTGTGTCAGTGGCTGTCTGTGTGTGTGTGTGTGTCAGTGGCTGTGTGTGTGTCAGTGGCTGTGGGTGTATGTATCAGTGGCTGTGTGTGTGTGTCAGTCAGTGGCTGTGTGTGTGTGTGTCAGTGGCTGTCTGTGTGTGTGTGTGTGTCAGTGGCTGTGTGTGTCAGTGTGTGTGTGTCAGTGGCTGCGTGTGTGTGTGTGTGTCAGTGGCTGTGTGTTTTATGTAGGTGCAGGGCCCTTCTTGTATGCATGCATTGCACCCCCTGTGTGTGTGTGTGTGTGTGTGTGTGTGTGTGTGTGTGTGTGTGTGTGTGTGTGTGTGTGTGTGTGTGTGTGTGTGCGTGTGTGTGTGTGTGTGTGTGTGTGTGTGTGTGTGTGTGTGTGTGTGGTGTGTGTGTGTGTGTGTGTGTGTGTGTGTGTGTGTGTGTGTGTGTGTGTGCGTGTGTGTGTGTGTGTGTGTGTGTGTGTGTGTGTGTGTGTGTGTGTGTGCCCCCCCCCCCCCCCCCCCCCCCCCCCCCCCCCTCCTTACGAAAAAAGGCACACCATACTCACCTTCACGGTATTTCACAAACTCCTCCCAACTCATCTTGTGCTGATATAGAAATAAACAATAAAATAAGGTAAATTAGATCACAATCAAACACACACAATGTACATATTACACATTAATATATATATGGACTATACAATACCTAAAGCTTCGCTCTCCATCTTTTCTGCCATCTGGGAGGTGGAGAATGCAGATAGTTTATAGTAAGTAATAATAATAAAGCACAGAAAAAACATTATATTTTCCCCCTATAAATTTCTCCCACAATCCTCCTGACCGATTCGAGCCTGTATGCATATATTTCATTTTATTTGTTGTCTATAAGTGAAAGGTGAACTCAGACATCCCACCCTGACAAATTTGGCTTCCAGGCAGGGTGAGAGAAAGGCTTGGCGGGCTGACGTGACGTGTAAACCGCCATAAGAGTCGTCGGACAGAGGAATAGTTAGGGGCATGTCAGTGGGTGGGACGTACAAACATAACAAAGAGGCAGAGTTAGGGTGTATCAGATAAAAGGGGGTATTCCAGAGGCAGAGACTAAAGGCAAGTATGGTTCATGGGAGTTTGGGGTGGTCTTGTGAACTTTGCTCTAATACTGTATATAGCGATTTGGTTAAAATGGAGAAAAACAGGAGATTGTACCTATATGATTAATATTATCTGATCTACTTTAGAGCCCTTTGCAGGTGACATGTTTGGTTGTTATTTTTTACAATATAATCTGTATTTTGGGGTTTAAAGGAAATTAAGGGTAACTAACTACCCTGTACCTGGGGAAAAAACCTAAAACACATTTAGTACGTAGTAAGTAACAACAGCTGAAATCACTGTTTTCCATCTTAGGAGAACTAAACTCACATTTTTTACTTAGATCTGAGAACATCCCCCTAAGAAACCCCAACACCACTCCAGCAAATGGCAACAAAGTAAATGTAAAACCCTGATGAATGGATAAAGTAACTTGTGAATGTACACTGTTTGGCACCTCCTGACCCAGTCACATGTCCCTTGTCAATCTGTCCTGTAAAGGATTGGTTTGATACTAATAGTGGATGTGACCATCTGTGACACGTTTCTACAGTAGCATAAGACTGGGCATGTGTATCGCATCTAATGGTCATTGACCAAACTAGGTGAGCCCTTAGAGCCATTTGCAGGGTACATGTCTTCATTTATTTTCTACATATGCTGTTAGGGAGATTCTTCTAGATCCGCAGGCACTCTGGTAAATTCTCAGAAGGGATTCACCTGGGGCTGTGCGGCTCGGGTGAATGTCAGGGGCTTTAAGTATTTAACGGGCGCTATCAGCCAGCACTTAATACTTACGGCTTGCAGAGCCACGCAGCCTTTGGTGGATAGATGTCAGCTGCTGTGAGTGTATCTTGCGATACTTGTGCAGCCACCGTTACTAGGGGTTAAAGTTGCGCTAACTGAACGTGAATCAGTTAATATGACTATGACCCTATTTAAAGGTTCGCGTGCACACGCGTGCAATCGCAGCCCGAACGGACGTTCAGTTGAAGTCATTGCTATGCAATCTTTAATTGTGTATTTCATATGTTGGTCATGTTATGTACCTGTTTTATTAGGATTCCGCTCTAAAATGCAAATTACTGGTTACTGGTTAATAGGGAGAAACATGTTAGACCTGTACAAGCCTTTGTATTGCCTTACTAAGTCCCTAGGAAAGGGGGTTTATATGGACATACTCACCACTGTATTGGAAGGCAAATGGGTTGGGTAGAGTGTGAACCACAATCAGCTAATGTCTGATTTCTATTATTTAGCTTTATGTTAAATAAAAATGTTTGGTGTTAAATAGCAAAATCTTCAACCAACTGTTGCTATGGTCAGCGCCGCTCTTCCATGAAGCAACCTGAAACAGTTGCTCATGGCGGCACTCAGACCCCCCAAAAATAATATGAGGCTAAGGCGGCATTTCCCCCTTGTAAAAGCGCCGCCGCAGTGTGTGTACCTTGACTCATGAACCTGCCAGGCGCTTGGGGCGAATTCGTGGCTATTCAGGAGTGTCGGGACTCGGGACCCAAGATCATCCATCACTGCAGCCTGCCAAATTGAATCCGGAAGTTCGGAACCAATAAGAAAACGGAAAATTGATTTTTTTTTAAATTTCCCCATGTGAGCTCCCTGATTGGCTGGTCTTCTGTCTTCCGCGCGCTGGTATTGACGTCACGTACGTCACCTGACTTGCGCGCCCAATCTGCTTGGGGGAGGTACCAGCGCATATAAGGAGGGGAATTGGCGGTTATTAAGTGTCAGAGCGAGCGGAGCAGTCCTGGTGAGAGGAGCAGTGTTGGCATTGGGTAGCGAGAGCGAGCTAAAGCTTTTTTTCAGTCTATCTTAAACTTTCTGGAAGAATATTGTGAGCGCTTGTTGTGACAATCCATACATTGATTTCATTTGACATCAGAGGCCTGTCTGTGAGTGTGAGGGGCTGAGGGCATTTTGGGGGGGGGAGAGAGGGGTGGGGGGTGCCGTTGTTGCCTTTGGGCTTTGGAAGGCTTTTGTTGTTGCCTTTGGGCTTTGGCTTGTCTCTGTCAGTTGCTGTGTGTGTGTGTGTGTGTGTGTGTGTGTGTCAGTGAATGTGTGTGTGTGTGTGTGTGTCAGTGGCTGTGTGTGTGTGTGTGTCAGTTGCTGTCTGTGTGTGTGTCAGGGTGTGTGTGTGTGTGTAGGTTTTGCTGTGTGTGTCGTGTGTGTGTCAGTGGCGTGTGTGTGTGTCAGTGGCTGTGTGTGTGTGTCAGTGGCTGTGTGTGTGTGTCGTGGCTGTGTGTGTGTGTGTCAGTGGCGTGTGTAGTGGTCCAGTGGCGTGGTGTGTGGTGTCAGTGGCTGTGTGTGTCAGTGGCTGTGTGTGTGTCAGTGGCTGTGTGTGGTGTCAGTGGCTGTGTGTGTGTGTCAGTGGCTGTGTGTGTGTGTCAGTGGCGTGTGGGTGTGTGTGTGGCTGTGTGTGTGTGTCAGTGGCTGTGTGTGTGTGTCAGTGGCTGTGTGTGTGTCAGTGGCTGTGTGTGTTGTGTCAGTGGCTGTGTGTGTGTGTGTCAGTGGCTGTGCGGGCTGTGTGTGTTGTGTCAGTGGCTGGTGTGTTGTGTCAGTGGCTGCGTGTGTGGTGTCAGTGGCTGGTGTGTGTGTGTCAGTGGCTGCGTTGTGTGTGGTCGTGGCTGCGTTGTGTGTGTCTGGTGCGTGTGCTGTGTGATGTGTGCGGCTGGTGTGTGTGTGTGGCTGCGTGTGTGTGTGGCTGAGTGTGTGTCGTGGCTGTGTGTGTCAGTCGGCTGTAGTGCGGTGTGTTTTATGTAGTGTTGCAGGGCCCTTCTTGTATGCATGCATTGCACCCTCTTTATCCCCCTGTACATGCACCCACAGCACCCTCTCTATCCCCCTTTACGTACACCCACAGCACCCTCTCTATCCCCCTGTACGTACACCCACAGCACCCTCTCTATCCCCTGTACGTACACCCACAGCACCCTCTCTATCCCCTTTACGTACACCAACTGCACTCTCTCTATCCCCCTTTACATACACCCACAGCACCCTCTCTATCCGACCGGAAATTAACATACACCCACACAATGTGTGTGAGAGTGTGTGGGTGAGAGTGTGTGTGTGTGAGAGTGGTGTGTGTGAGAGTGTGTTGTGTGTGAGTGTGGTGGTGTGTTTGGTGTGAGAGTGTGTGTGTGTGTGGTGTGAGGAGTGTGTGTGTGTGTGGAGGGGTCATCTTGTCTGTAGGGCCCATCTTTGTTCACAACTGCTGACAGTAGCCGACGATAACAATTGCCGACAGCTCCTACCATGCCCTTGCACCGGAACAGCTGTGGACTGGGACCAATCAGTGACATCCTGATTCCTGATGTAATTGGTGCGGAGTCGAGACACTGACACTCTCTGCTTGAAATTGCCACGATCAACAAAGTAAGACAGCGCAGCGCTGCTAGAACAGGTTTTGGGAGGTAGGGGGGGGGACATACTGTAAGCGAATATTGTGATTTGTGAGAGTGCATTTTCAGGGGGCTGCCTACCTATTTGTGTGCTGGGGTTCACCTACCTACTTGGGGCCTGCCTACCTATTTTGGGGCTGGCTACCTACTTGTGTGCTGGGGCCTACCTACCTACTTGGGGGCTGCTACATACCTACTTGTCTGCTTGGACCTACCTACTAGTGTACTAGGGCCTACCTACTTACTTGGGGGCTGGGACCTACCTATCTAATTTTGTGCTTCACCTACCTACGTACTTCCAGCCCTCTGCTGAATAAAAGAGAAGACGCACCAGAAGGTATTGAAGGTTGACTTGTTGACTTTGCCTAAATAACAGATATGATGGGGACACATTATTTAACAGATTGCTCTTCCAAACATATATTTTGCTGCAGATATTTTTTAAATATTTCTCTTTGACTAAAGATATGTTGATATTGTTAAAAGGAATTTCATATGGCTAGGCTAGCTTTAGCTGGTTTGTTAGGTTAGGTCAGCGCTGCCCCTACCATGACGCAAAAAGTTGCTCATGGCGGCATTGTACTGTCTGTGTTTTTTGAAAAAGAAAGGCGGCATTTTCCCCGGCCGTGAGACTCAGCAGCGCTGGAAGTTCGGGTAAGGCAAGCGGGACTCGACTCGGACTCAGCAGCGCCGGTGTGTGGTGTTTTCTACACAGCTTTGGTTTACTCCTTGCCATGCTGGGTGTCCCTCATCTGTCTCATCCACGGTCGGTTACAGTAAGGGAATTTTTTTTAAAAATTAAGTTGCCAGCTAAATTGTTTTAGGAGTGCTGAAACTCCTTCCTGGCAGCAGGGTCGGACTGGCCTGCTGGGTACAAGGGGGTGGTAGGTAGGAAGATAGAAAGATAGACACACAGAGATAGTTAGATGATAGACAGAGATACATAGGTAGGTAGGTAGGTAGATAGATGATAGATAGCACAGATACATAGATAGCACAGATACATAAATATCAGAGATAGATCGATAGATAGATAGTAGCGATAGCAGAGAGAGATACGGCAGAGAGAGATGGATAGCCGAGAAAGATGGATAGCCGAGAGAGATGGATAGCCGAGATAGGTATCACAGATAGATAGATATATAGATAGCAGAGATAGATAGATAGCAGAAAATAGATAGATAGATAGATAGCACAGACAGATAAATATCAGAGATAGATAGACAGATAGAAGAGATAGATAGATAGATAGATAGATAGATAGGTAGGTAGGTAGGTAGGTAGATAGAAAGATGATAGATAAATTGGATAGATAGTAGTATCTAGATAGATAGATGGAAAGATAGATAGATAGACAGACAGATGATAGATAGATAGCGAGGTAGGTAGAGCAGAGAGATGATAGCAGAGAGAGATAGATAGCGAGAGATAGATGCAGAGAAGAAGAGAGATAGCGAGTAGATAGCAGAGATAGATAGCGAGATAAAGCAGAGATAGTAGAGATAGATAGATAGATAGATAGCGAGATCGATAGATAGATAAGCAGAGATAGATAGATAGATGCAGAGATAGATAGATAGCAGGATAGATAGATAGATAGCGAAGATAGCTAGATAGACAGAGATAGATAGATAGATAGCAGAGATAGATAGATAGATAGCAGAGATAGATGATGCAGAGATGTAGATAGATTGATAGTGAGATAGATAGATAGATAGATAGCAGAGATAGATAGATAGATAGATAGATAGATAGATAGATAGATAGCAGAGATAGATAGATAGATAGATAGAAAGCAGAGATAGAGATAGATAGATAGATAGATAGATAGATAGATAGATAGATAGATAGATAGATAGATAGATAGATAGATAGAAGAGATAGATAGATAGATAGAGAGATAGATAGATAGATGATAGCAGTAGATAGGGAGAGCTAGATAGATAGATAGATAAGATAGATAGATAGATATAGATAGATAGATAGCAGAGATAGATAGGATAGATAGAGAGATAGATAGATTAGCAGAGAAGAGAGTAGATGATAGATGAAGATAGATAGATAGATAGCAGAAGAGATAGATAGATAGATAGATAGAGATAGATAGCTAGATAGATAGATAGATAGATAGATTAGCAGAGATAGATAGATAGATAGATAGATAGGATAGATAGATAGATAGATAGAGTAGATAGAAGATAGATAGATAGATAGATAGATAGATAGATAGATAGATAGATAGATAGATAGCAGATAGCAGAGATAGATAGATAGCAGAGATAGATAGATAGATAGATAGATAGATAGATAGATAGATAGAACTTAGAGATAGATAGATAGCAGAGATAGAAGATAGATAGATTAGATTAGATAGATAGATAGTAGATTAGAGATAGATAGATAGATAGATAGATAGCAGAGATAGATAGATAGCAGAGATAATAGATAGATCAGAGATAGATAGATAGATAGATAGATATAGCAGAGATAGAGATAGATAGATAGATAGATAGGATAGCAGAGATAGATAGATAGCAGAGATAGTAGATAGATAGATAGATAGATAGATAGCGAGATAGCAGAGATAGCAGAGATAGATAGATAGATAGATAGCAGAGATTATAGATATATAGATAGGAGATAGTAGATAGCAGAGATAGATAGATAGCAGAGTAGATAATATATAGCTAGATAGATAGATAGATAGTTAGCAGAATAGATAGATAGATAGATAGATAGCAGATAGATAGATAGATAGATAGCAGAGAGATAGAGAGATAGATAGATAGATAGATAGATAGATAGATAGATAGATAGATAGATAGATAGATAGCAGTAGATAAGATAGATAGATAGATAGCAGAGAGATAGATAGCAGAGATTAGTAGATAGAAGAGATAGATTAGATAGATAGCAGAGATAGATGAGAGATAGATGAGATGATAGATAGCAGAGATAGATAGATAGATGAGAGATAGATAGATAGATAGCAGGATAGATAGATAGATAGATAGCAGTAGATAGATAGATAGATAGATAGAGATAGAGATAGATAGATAGCAGGTAGATAGATAGATAGATAGCAGAATAGTAGATAGATAGAGGATAGATAGTAGTAGCAGTAGATTGATAGATAGCAGAGATAGATAGCAGAGATAGATAGATAGATAGGAGATAGATAGATAGAGAGATAGATAGCAGAGATAGTCAGATAATAGCTAGATAGATAGCAGAGATAGATAGATAGCAGAGTAGATAGATAGATAGATAGATAGGATAAGCACGAAGATAGATAGATAGCAGAGAGTAGATAGATAAGAGAGGAGAGATAGATAGATAGATAGATCAGATAGATAGATAGATCGATAGATAGATAGATAGATAGATAGCAGAGGATAGATTAGATAGATAGCAGTAGATAGATAGATAGCAGTAGATAGATAGATAGCAGAGATAGATAGATAGATAGATAGATAGATAGATAGATAGATAGATAGATAGATAGATAGATAGCTAGATAGATTAGATAGATAGATAGATAGATAGATAGATAGATAGATAGATAGGAAGATCAGATAGATAGATAGATAGCGATAGATACGGATATATAGATAGATAGATAGATAGATAGATAGATAGATAGATAGAGAGATAGATAGATAGAAGAGAGATAGGATTCGAGATAGATAGATAGATAGCAGAGATAGATAGATAGAAGATAGAGAGCTAGATAGATAGATAGCAGAGATAGATAGATAGATAGATAGCAGAGATAGATAGTAGTAGCAGAGATAGATAGAGATAGCAGAGATAGATAGATAGATAGATAGATAGCAAGATAGATAGTAGATAGATAGATAGATAGATAGATAGATAGATAGATAGTAGATAGAGTAGATAGATAGATAGATAGCAGAGATAGATAGATAGATAGATAGCAGAGATAGATAGATAGATGATAGATAGATAGATAGCAGAGATAGATAAATAGCAGAGATAGATAGATAGAAGAGATAGATAAGATAGATAGATAGATAGATAGATAGATAGATAGATAGATAGATAGATAGCAGAGATAGATAGATAGATAGATAGATAGATAGATAGATAGAAGCTGATAGATAGATAGTAGATAGATAGATTAGCAGAGATAGAGGTAGATAGATAGCAGAGATAGATAGATAGCGAGAGATGTAGAGAGATAGATAGATAGCGAGAGATAGATAGATAGATAGCAGATAGATAGAGATAGCAGTAGAGAATAGATAGCATAGATAGATAGATAGATAGATAGCAGAGATAGAAGATAGATAGATAGATAGATAGATAGAAGATAGATAGATAGCAGAGTAGTAGATAGATAGATAGATGAAGATAGATAGATAGCAGAGATAGGATAGATAGCAGAGATAGATAGATAGTAGATAGATAGATAGATAGATAGATGATAGATAGCAGAGATAGATAGATAGAGAGATAGATAGATAGCAGAGATAGATAGATAGAGAGATAGATAGATAGATAGAATGATAGATTAGATAGATAGCAGAGATAGATAGATAAGATAGCAGTAGATAGATCAGATAGATAGATAGATAGATAGATAGATAGATAGATAGATAGCAGTAGATATATAGATAGGATAGATAGATAGATAGATAGATAGATAGATAGATAGATAGATAGATAGATAGATAGCAGAGATAGATAGATAGATAGATAGAGATAGATAGATAAGGATGATAGATAGATAGATTAGATAGCTAGATAGATAGATAGAGAGATAGAGAGATAGAAAGATAGATAGTAGCGTAGATAAGATAGATAGATAGCGAGATAGATAGATAGATAATAGCAGAGATAGATAGAGATTAGATAGATAGCAGAGATAGATAGATAGATAGATAGAGAGATAGATTAGAGAGATAGATAGATAGACAGATAGATAGATAGCAGAGATAGATAGATAATAGATAGAGAGATAGATAGATAGATAGCTAGTAGATAGATAGATAGATAGATAGATAGATAGCAGTAGATAGATAGATAGATAGATAGATAGCAGAGATAGATAGATAGATAGATCAGAGATAGATAGCATAGATAGATAGATGTAGATAGATAGATAGATAGATGAGATAGATAGAAGATAGATAGATAGATAGATAGCAGAGATAGATAGATAGATAGCAGAGATAATAGATTAGATTAGATAGCAGATAGATAGATAGATAGATAGATAGATAGATAGATAATAGATAGAGATAGCAGATAGAGAGATAGATAGCAAGATAGATAGATAGGAGGAGATAGATAGATAGCAGAGATAGATAGATAGATAGCAGAGATAGATAGATAGAGAGATAGATAGAGAGATAGCAGAGATAGATAGATAGAGATAGATAGCAGAGATAGATAGATAGATAGCAGAGATAGATAGATAGATAGATAGATAGAGATAGATAAGATAGATAGATAGATAGATAGATAGATAGATAGATAGATAGATAGATAGCAGAGATAGATTAGATAGCAGAGATAGATAGATAGCAGAGATAGATAGATAGATAGCAGAGATAGATAGATAGATAGCAGAGATAGATAGATAGATGAGAGATAGATAGATAGATAGATAGATAGATAGATAGATAGCAGAGATAGATAGATAGATAGATAGTAGATAGCAGAGATAGATAGATGGAAGATAGATAGATAGAGAGATGATAGCTAGAGAGATAGATAGATAGATAGATATATAGATAGATAGCAGAGATAGATAGATAGGATGAGATAGAGATAGATAGATAGATAGATAGATAGATAGATAGCAGATAGAATAGATAGATAGCTAGAGATAGATAGATAGCAGATAGATAGAATAGATAGATAGATAGATAGATAGATAGATAGATAGATAGATAGATAGATAGAATAGACGAGATAGATAGATAGATAGAGCAGAGCTAGACTAGATAGATATAGCAGAGCTAGCAGAGATAGATAGATAGATAGCGAGATAGCTAGATTAGATAGATAGAGAGTAGATAGGAGAGATAGCAGAGATAGATAGATGAGATAGCAGAATAGAATAGATAGATAAGCAGAGATAGATTAGATAGATAGATAGCAGAGATAGATAGATAGAAGATTAGATAGATAGATAGATAGATAGCAGAGATAGATAGAAGATAGAAGATAGATAGATAGCAGAGATAGATAGATAGATCGATAGTGATAGATAGATAGATAGATAGCAGAGATGATAGATAGCAGAGAGAGATAGATAGCAGAGATAGATAGATAGATAGATAGATAGATAGATAGAAGATAGATAGCAGAGATAGATAGATAGATAGATAGAGAGGATGATAGATAGATTAGATATATGAATAGATAGATAGCAAGATAGATAGATAGCAGAGAGATAGATAGATAGATAGAAGATAGATAGATAGATTAGATAGATAGCATAGATAGCAGTAGAAGATAGATAGATAGCAGAGAGAATAGATAGATAGCAGAGAGTAGATAGATAGATAGCAGAGAGTAGATAGATAGCAGAGATAGATGATAGATAATAGATAGCAGTAATAGATAGATAAGATGATTAGATGCAAGAAGATAGATAGATAGATAGATAGATAGAAGATTAGATAGATATAGATAGCAGAGTAGAGATAGAATAGATAGCAGAGGATAGATAGATGCAGAGATAGAGAGATTAGATAGATAGATAGCAGAGATAGATAGATAGATAGATAGATAGATAGATAGGATAGATAGATAGATAGATAGGATAGAGAGATAGATAGATAGATAGATTATAGATAGATAGATAGATAGATAGCAGAGATAGATAGCTAGCAGAGAGAGATAGATAGATAGATAGATAGCAGAGATAGATAATAGAAGATAGATAGCAGAGATAAATAGATAGCAAGATAGATAGATAGATGATAGATAGATAGATTAGATAGATAGCAGAGATAGATAGATAGATAGATAGATAGAGGAATAGATAGATAGATAGCAGGAATAGATAGATAGATAGATAGCAGAGATAGATAGATAGATAGATAGATAGATAGTAGATAGTAGATAGATAGATAGATAGATCAGATAGATAGATAGATAGAAGAGATAGATAGATAGATAGATAGATAGATAGCTAGATAGATAGATAGATAGATAGATAGATAGATAGAGAGATAGATAGATAGATAGATAGATAGATAGATAGATAAGATAGCAGAGTAGCTAGATAGCGTAGATAGATAGATAGATAGGATAGAGCAGAGTAGATAGATAGATAGATAGAGAAGAGACTAGATAGATAGATAGATAGTATAGAGATAGATAGATTGCAGAGCTAGAGTAATAGATAGATAGATAGAGAGTAGAAGATAGATAGATAGATAGATAGAAGAGTAGATAGATAGATAGATAGATATAGCAGAGCTAGATAGATAGAAGATAGCAGAGCTAGATAGATAGATAGATAGAGAGCTAGTAGATAGATAGATATGCAGAGTGATGATAGATAGATAGCAGAGTAGATAGATAGATAGATAGCAGAGCTAGATAGATAGATAGATAGCAAGCTAGTAGATAGATAGATAGCAGATGTGCAGAGTTAATAGCAGAGATAGATAGATAGATAGATAGCAGGGCTAGATAGATAGACAGCAGAGCTAGATAGATAGCATGAGATAGATAGAGCAGATAGATAGATGATAGCAGAGAGAGATAGATAGATAAATATCAGAGATAGATAAATAATATCAGAGATAGATCAGAGATGAGATAGATAGATAGAAGTAGATAGATAGCAGTAGATTAGCTAGAATAGATCAGATAGATAAGATAGATAGATAGATAGATAGATTAGATAGCAGAGCTAGGATAGATATAAGATGATACGATGATAGATAGATAGAAGATAGCAGAGTAGATAGCAGAGATAGATGATAGATAGATAGATAGAAGTTAGCGAGATAGATAGATTAAGATAGATAATAGATGATAGATAGATAGAGAGATAGAGAGATAGATAAGATAGAAGATAGCTAGTAGATAGATAGATTAGATAGATAGATAGATAGAATAGATATAGATAGAAAGATAGCAGAGATTAGATAGATAGATAGATAAGAGAGATTAGATAGATAGATAGATAGAATAGATAGTAAAGCAAGAGATAGATAGATAGATAGATAGAGAGATAGATAGATAGCAGAGATAGATAGATAGATAGATAGATAGATAGATAGCAGAGATAGATAGATAGCAGAGATAGATAGATAGATAGATGGATGGATAGATAGATAGATAGATAGATAGCAGAGATAGATAGATAGATAGCATGAGATAGATAGATAGAAGAGAGTAGATAGATGCAGATAGAAGAGCGATAGATAGATAGCAGAGATAGATAGATAGCAGGATAGATAGATAGAGTAGATAGATAGATAGATAGATAGATAGATAGATAGATAGAGATAGATAGGATAGCAGAGAGATAGATAGATATAGTAGAGAGATAGATGAGATATAGATATAGATAGCAGAGATAGATAGATAGCAGAGATAGATAAAGATGATAGATAGATAGCAGAGATAGATTAGATAGATACGATAGAAAAATCAGATAGATAAATAATAGATAGATAGATCGAGATAGCTAAATGAGTAGAATAGATAGGATATATTAGCAAGATAGTCTAGCAGAGATAGATAGAAGATTATAGCATAGATAGGACGTAGTGGGGGGGGATAGATATGAAGATAGTAGATAGCAGAGATAGAATAGATAGCAGAGATAGATAATAGATCTCTTTGTTTTTTTTTTTTTAGTTTTTTTTTTTAGTGTTTTAGTTTAGTTTTTTATTTTAGGTTTTTTTATTTTTAGTTTTTAGTTTTTTTTTCGTAGTTTGTTTTTTTTAGTTTTTTTTTTTTTTTTTTTGTTTGTAGTTATTGTTTATTTTTTTTATTAGTAAGTTTTTTTTTTTTTTTAGTTTTTTTTTTTTAGTTGTTTGAGTTTATTTTTTAGAGTCTAGTTTTTTTTCGATAGTTTTATTTTTTTTTTTTTATTTTCGTTTTAAGACTTTTTAGTTTAGATTTTTGTTTTTTTTAGTTTAGATTTTTAGTTAGTAGTTTTTTTTAAGATGTTTTTTATTTTATAGTTTAGCTTTTTTTTATAGTTATTTTAGGTTTTTAGTAGTTAGTTTAAGAAGATGTTTTTTTTTTAGATTTTTTTTTTGAGATTTAGTTTTTTTTAGATTTAGTATATTAGTTAGATTTAGAGTTTTTTTTTTTATTAGATTGATTGTTAGATTAGTTAGTTTTTAGATTTAGTAGATTTATTTTAGTTTTTTATTTAGATAGATAAAGATTAGTTAGTTACGTTTTTAGTAGATTTAGTTAGAGTTAGTTTTTATTTAGATAGATTTAGATTTTTAGATTCTTTTTTAGATAGTAGATTTTTAGTAGGGTAGTAGATTAGTTGTTTAGAGTTTTTAGTATTTTAGTTTTTTAAGTTTTTTTTTTTTTTTGTAGTATTTTAGATTTAGTTAGATGATAGATTTTTTTTTGTCTTTAGGTATTTAGTTAGTTAGTTTAGTGTAGATAAGATTTTTTTAGATTTATTTTTATTTAGATTAGATAGATTTTTAGTTTTTTTTTAGTTTTTTTATTTTTATTTTTTTAGTAGATTTATTTAGTTATAGTAGTATGATTTAAGTTAGTTTTAGATTTAGATTTTTTTTAGATTTAGATTTTTTTGTTAGTTATTTTTTATTATTAGATTTATTTAGTAGTAGATAGATTATTTAGATTTTTTAGTTTTTAGTAGTATTTGTTTTTTTAGATAGTAGTTTTTTTATAGTTTTTTCAGTTTTTTTTTGTTTTTTTTTTTTTAAGATAGTTCGATAGCTTTTTTTTTTAGTTTATTAGTGTATTTTATTTTTATTAGATTTTTTTATAGATGTTAGTTTCAGTTTTTTTTTTTTTTTAGATAATAGTTTAGGATAGTAGATTTTTTGTTTTTGTTTTTAGTAGTTTTTAGTTATAGTTTTTTTTTTTTAGATAGAGATTAGATTTTTTTTTATTTAGTTTAGTTTTTTAGTTAGTAGTTTAGTTAATTAGATTATTAGAATTAGTTAAGTTGTTAGTAGTTAGTTTAGTTTAGCTTTAGTTTTAGATTTTTTTTTAGAGTTAGATTTAGATTTAGTAGTTTAGTTAGTTTTTTATATAGTAGTATTTTTTAATTTAGATTTTTTTTATTTTTAGTTTAGTGTTTTTAGATTTTTAGTAGTAGTGATAGAATAGTTTAGAGATAGTTTTTTGTAGATAGATTCGATTAGTCTTTTTAGATTTAGATTTTTAGTTTTATAGTAGAGTTTTTTTGTTTAGGTTTATTTTTTTTAGTCTTTTTTTAGATTTATAGATTTTAGTTTTAGTTATAGTAGTTGTCTTTTTTAGTTTTTTTTCTAGTTTTTTTTAGATAGTTTTAGTTTTTGATTTTTAGATTAGTTAGTTAGTTTTAGTAGATTATAGTAGATTTTAGATAGTTATAGTTTTAGATAGTTAGTAGATTTATTTTAGTAGAAGTAGTTTTTTAGTTTTTTTTTCTTTTAGATAGTTAGTAGATCTTTGTGTTTGGGATAGATAGATAGATCAGCGAGATAGATAGATAGCAGAGATAGATAGATAGATAGCAGAGAAGATGATAGATAGATAGCAGGAGATAGATAGATAGCAAGAGATAGCTAGATGATACTAGATAGATAGATTAGCATAGATAGCAGAGAGGGTAGATAATTGATAGAGAGATAGCAGAGTAGAATATCGATAGATATAGCAGAGAATCCGAGATAGATAGATAGCAGAGAATAGATCAGAGATAAAGATAAAATGAGAGATAGCAGGAGATAGATAGATAGATAGATAGATAGATAGATAGATAGATAGATAGAGAGATAGGAGTAGATCGATAGCATAGTAAGAAGATAGATAGAAGCTAGTAGATAGATAGATAGATAGATAATAGATAGATAGATAGATAGATAGATAGAAGAATAGATAGATGATAGATAGATAGCATAGATAATAGATAGAAGATAGCAGAAGCTAGATAGATAGATAGAGTAGATAGGTACAGACTAGAGATAGATAGCATAGACAGAGTAGATAGATAGATAGAGATAGATAATAGATAGACAGAGCTGGAAGATAGCTAGATAGATGATAGAGACTAGATAGGATAGAAGATAGATAGATGAGTAGATAGATAGATAGAAGATAGCAGAGACTAGATAGATAGAAGATAGATGATCCAGACGAATAGTAGATTGCAGACTAATAGATAGATAGATGAGAGGCAGAGAATTAATAGAAACAGAGCTAGATAGATAGATGATGCAGAGCAGTAGATGAGATTGCAAGCTAGAAGACGATGCGAGATAGATAGTAGATAGATGGAGCAGAGATAGATAGATGAGAGTAGTAGATAGATAAGATAGAAGCTAAGATAGATAGGATAGATAAAGAGCTAGGAAGGGAAGATAGGAAGATAGCAGAGATAGATAGACAGAGATTAGATAGATGGAGGAGATGATAGATAGATATTTTTATGATCAGATAGATAGATATACAAGATAGATAGATCAGCAAGATGACGATAATAGAAGCGCAGAGATAGATAGGCAGAATAGATAGATAGATAGATAGAAGATAGAGATAGACGTAGATAGAAGAGATGAGAGATAAGATACGATAGATAGATAGATAGATAGATAGATAGTAGATAGATAGATAGATAGCAGAGAGTAGATAGAAGCTAGCTGCGAGTGCTATAGATAGATAGCGAGAAGATAGATTAGATAGATAGATAATGATCATAGATAGATAGATAAGATAGATCCGAGATAGATAGAAGAGAGGATAAATAGATAGATAGATTATGAGAGATAGAATAGATAGATAGATAGCAGTCAGAAGATAGATAGTAGCAGATAGATTAATAGTAGATCAGACTAGATAGGATCGAAGATAAGGATAGATAGATAGATAGCGAGTAGATAGATGAGATAGCACGCTAGTAGATAGATAGATGAGCTAGATTAGATAGATAGCAGACAAATAGATAGAGCTGCAGATAAGATAGATGACAGCAGTAGCTCAGATAGTAGCAGAGATCGGATAGAATGACGAGATAGATAGATAGATGAGATAGAGTAGATGTTAGATAGTAATCGAGAGGAATATCGAGATAGTTAAGAGATATAGTTTCGAGAGATAGATAGATAGTGATAGATAGAAGATAGATAGATAGCAAAAGACATGAGATTAGAAATAGAAGAGAAGTAGACTAGACTACGATAGATAGATAGATAGAGAGATAGATAATAGATAGCAGAGATAGATAGATAGCATAGTAGATAAGCAAGATAGATAGATAGATAGATAGATAGATAGAATAGATAGATAGATAGATAGATAGAAGATAGCAGAGATAGATAGATAGATAAGATAAAGATGGTAGCAGAAGATAGCTAGATAGCAGAGATGCTAGATCGAGATAGATAGATGGAGGAATAGATAGATAGTACAAGAGAGATAGATAGATAAGATAGATAGATAGATAGATATACGAGATAGTACGGCAGTAGATGATAGATAAGATAGATAGATAAGATAGAGAGATAGATAGTGAGATAGAAGATGGATAGATAGATAGTAGCAGAGGAGAGATAGCAGAGATCGTAGATAGATAGCAAGATAGATAGAATTAGATAGATAGATAGATAGATGATAGATAGCAGAGAAAGATGAGAGACAGCAGCGATAGATAGATAGATAGCAGAGTAGATAGATAAGTAGATAGCAGCGATACTAATAGATAGATAATAGTAGCAGAGCTAGAAAGATAGTAGATACAGAGCTGATAGATAGATAGCTAGCAGAGCTAGATAGATAGATAGCAAGCAGACTAGATAGATAGATTAGAATAGCAGAAGCTAGATAGATAGATAGCAGAGCTAGATAGATAGATAGATAGCAGAGCTAAATAGATAGATAGATAGCAGAGCTAGATAGATAGACAGCAGAGCTAGATAGATAGCAGAGATAGATAGAGCAGAGATAGATAGATAGATGGATAGCAGAGATAGATTAGATAGATAAATATCAGAGATAGATAAATATCAGAGATAGATAAATATCAGAGATAGATAGATATCAGAGATAGATAGATAGATAGATAGATAGATAGATAGATAGATAGCAGAGATAGATACATAGCAGAGATAGATACATAGCAGAGATAGATAGATAGATAGATAGATAGATAGATAGATAGATAGATAGATAGATAGCAGAGATAGATAGATAGCAGAGATAGATAGATAGCAGAGATAGATAGATAGATAGATAGATAGATTTAGGCAAAGTCACAATCCTTTAGTTATTTTTTTGGGCAAACATTTTCATACCTTAAACACGGAATTATCTGGTGCCGGCTTCTCACATTTTATTCATTAAGAAGGGCTGAAGTCGGTAGGTAGGTGCAGCACAAAATTAGGTAGGTCCCAGCCCCCATTAAGTAGGTAGGCCCTAGTACACTAGTAGTCGGTAGACCCAATCAGAAAGTAGTCTGTCCAGCCCCAGTAGGTGATCCCAGCCCCCCAAGTAGGTAGGTAGGCCTCAGCACCAAGTATGTAGCCAGCCCCAAAATATGTAGGCAGGCCCCAAGTAGGTAGGTGAACCCCAGCACACAAATAGGTAGGCAGCCCCCTGAAAATGCACTCTCACCAATCGTCAATAATTAACGTCTTCAGTATGTCCCAACCACCCCCCTTCCCCTCCCAAAACCTTGTTCTAAGCGGCGCGGCCCTGTCTTACTTTTTTGATCGTGGCAATTTTCAATGCAGAGAGGTCGTGTCTGGCTCCGCACCAATCCAAAAACCTACAGGAATCAGGATGTCACTTGTTGGTCCCAGTCCCACAACTGTATCCGGTGCAAGGGTTATGGTAGGAGCTGTCCGCAATTGTTATCGCTGCTACTGTTCAGCCGTTGTGAACAAAGGAGGGGCCCTACCGACAATATGGACCCCTCCACACACACACAACCCTCCTCACCACAGCACTCTTACACACAACACACTCCACACACACACACTCCACACACAGCCACACACTCACTCTCACACACACTCACTCTCACACACACACTCACACACTCACACTCACTCTCACACACACACACACACACACACACACTCTCTCACACACTCTCACACACACCCACCACACCCTCTCACCCACACCCTATCCCTCTCACACCTCTCACACCACACCTCACACACAACACTCACACATCACACAAACACACACACTCACACACACAACTCACACACATCTCACACCCACACTCTCTCACACACCCCTCTCACCCCCACTCACACCAACGACATTGCTGTGGGTTTATGTTCCGGTCGATAGAGAGAGTGCTGTGGGGTGTACGTACAGGGGTATCGGAAGAGAGTGCAGTTGGTGTACGTAAAGGGGATAGAGAGGGTCTGTTGGTGTACGTAAAAGAGGGATAAGAGGGTGCTGTGGTGTAGTAATTGGGATATAGAGTGTGCTGTGGGTGTACGTAAAGGGGATAGAGAGAGTGCTGTGTTGTACGTAAGGGGGATAGAGCGGGTGCTGTGGGTGTACGTAAGGTGGATAGAGAGAGTGCTGTGGGTGTACGTAGGGGATAGAGAGAGTTGCTGTGGTTGGTTGTAAGGGGGAATAGAGAGAGTGCTGTGGGTGTATGTAAAGGGGGGAAGAGAGAGTGCTGTGGGTGTACCTGTAAAGGGGGATAGAGAGGTGCTGTGGGTGTATGTAAAAGGGGGATAGAGAGGGTGCAATGCATGCATACAAGAAGGGCAAAACACACAGCCACTGACACACACACACACACGCAGCCACTGACACACACACACACAGCCACGACAGACACACCAGCCACTGAACCACACACACACAAGACAGCCACTGACACACACACACAACAGCCACTGACTGACACACACACACAAGCCCTGACACACCAACACACACACAACTGACAGACAGCCACTGACACACACAGCCATTCCTGACAACACACCACACCATTCACTGACAGAGACAAGCACTATCTCTCCTGCCCCCCTCTACCTCTCTCTGCCACCCGGTCCCGGATTCCTGGACATTAAGAACTGCTGCTTGTGCTGGCCTGCTGCTGTAGTATACTCGTAGTTTGGTACCGCGACCACCGTTCCCCAAGCTTTGGGCGCGTTAGTGACGCGACGTAAGCGACGGCACTTGCGCAAGCGGAAGTTGCGCACCACTGTCCAATGGGAAGGGCGGCCGCAAGCAATTTAAAAAATAACCAGTGCTTATTGGTTCCGAACTTCCTGGTTGAGGATTTTTGCAGGCTCGACAGGCACTGCTGGGTGCGCCGAGACTTCACAGGTGCTCGACAAAAGTCGCTTGCTTTCGGCTATACGGTATTTTATGCGCTGGCAGGAGTTGGGAGGGTTCGGGGAAATGCCACCTATTAGTCTTTTTTTTTGTGGGGGGGTGCCCAGGTGGCCGCCATGACAACTGTTCAGGTTGCTTCATGGTAGGAGCGGCGCTGCCATTATTCCACTTGTTCTGTGACTGTTTTGCACTTGACACTACACTAGTCGGGGGTCCCTATATGTAAGCCACATTTTTTATGCGAACATCCTTCTGGGGCTGGATTTCTTCCATCAATTGGGCTTTGACTTATGACGCTATAACAACAGCCACTTTGGTGGATGAGAGATGCACGTGTGGGGGCGGGCTGGGGGTGTGTAGGGGTGGGTGTCCTTGCCTTCTTAACCTTGTTTCGTCCATAGGTCTGTACCCTTATGACGCCCTAAAAGGCGTAGTTTGTTTGACCTACTTTTGTCCAATAACTTATATTTGTTCGTCTTGGAGTGCATAGTGTCATATATATAATATATATTATATATAATATATATATATAATATATATATATATAATATATATATATATATATAGATATATATATATATATAATATATATATATTACCCTCTACCAGTTGATCCAATGAGGCAAAAAAACAACAAGCAAAAAGGGGGGTAAATTCCTTCCTGACTCCAAACGGCAATCCGAAAAGTTCACTGGATTCAACCAGATCTTATTTTATTACTACCCAAGTAATTCTCATATTTTTTAGTTTAGGAAACTTATCCAGGCCTTTTTAAAGCTATTTAATGAACTTGCCATACCCACATCTTTCCTAACCTGAAGATGAAACTTCTTTTCTTTCGAACCTTAAAGAATGCAGATTCCTTTGTATGAACTATTAGTTAACATGCACCAGAAGGTTCATTGTATGGCCCCATTAATTATTTGTATAAGATTATCATATCCCCACGCAAACTTTGTCTATCTGCCTGAATATTCAAGCCCCCTCCTCCCCTTATTAATTTAGATTCCCAAACATGCCTTGCATTTGCCAATGAGGCCTTATCAGTGCCCTTGTAAAGGGGAACATATATCTTTCTCTCTTGAATCCATTTCGCCTCTTTATACAAGACATATCTTGCTAGCTCTAGCCATTGCTACCTGGCATTGTTTGCTCCATAGCTAAGTCCCTGTTTATCTACCAGAGACCCCCCAAATCTTTTTCCATTAACAGATGCACTTAACAGAGTTATTTAGGTGTAGGTGCACGGTGTTATTAAAACTCCAAAGGCATCAACCTTAGAACTTTAGCCCACATAATGTAGCTCCATTTAAACCCCCACCTCTGTTTGCGATCCTTACTCTCTTCTTCATAAAACCAATTAATTTTGTTCTGCATGATCTATTTCTCATAAATCCATGGCTGACTACTACTAATAATATGAAGCTCTGGAGACGTCAAGGAATAATGATCCCGTTAAAAAGTTTCCAGCATCCTTCCCTACCACTGATGTTTTAGGCTTACAGGTCTATAGTTACAGGCTGTGAACGACTACCTTTTTTGAATATTGGTATACTTGGCTTTTTTTATTTCCATTCCAGCGGCAACATCCCAGACCAAGCGAATCTGAAAAGATGATAACCAGTGGTCTAGATAGAACTGAACTAACTATTTTCAAATCCGAGGATGCCATCCCTCTGGTCCTGACTTTATTGATATTAAGTTTTTCTAATATTTTTCCGTACCATATCCTCTGTTAGCCAATCTGACTACTCTCATTTCTCCCCTGCGTATTATTATAATCACTGGCTATAAGGACTAGGATTCTCAACAGTAAATCCGATGTAAAAAGAACCTGTTTCGCAGATTTAATCCTTTTTGGCATCCTCTACAACCCTCTCAGCCCCATTATTTAATGGTCCTGACATTCCCGAGTCCTCATCTTTTTATACCATTTTATATACTTAAAAAACATTTGGGTTTGGCCTTGCTTTGTTCGGCAATCCATATTTCATTTTTCTATTTTGCTCGTTTATTGCTTTCTTGCCCTCATTATTACAGCTTTATACTGTGGCCCTGTAAGACGTTTTCTGTTCCCTTCTATTTCATTTTAAAATTTTAAAAGTCTTTTTCTTTTTTCCCATTCCTTGTATCTGAGTATTAAGCCATATCCTCTGTTAGCCAATCTGAATACTCTTCATTTCTCTTCTTCTCCCCTGCGTCTTATATTACAATCCCTGCGATAAGGTACTAGATTCTCAACAGTACGAAACCGATGTAAAAAAAAAAAACGTTTAGGCAGATTATCCTTTTGGCATCCTCTACAACCATCTCAGACCCCATTATTTAAGGTCACCACATTCTCAGTCCTCATCTTCTTTTACCTTTTATACTAAAAAACATTGGGGTTGGAACTTGCTTTGTTCGCAATCCATATTTCATTTTCTGACCGTATAACCTATATAAGTCGAGGTTTTCAGGCTTGTGAAAACAGCCTGAAAACTGAACCTCGACTTATACTCGAGTCTGTCACTTTGCCGGAGCGTCCCGGGCCCCCGACATCATCCTTGATGGGGAATCCGGCTGCACGCGTCCACTTGATGGTCGCAATCCCCATGACGTCACGACTCGGCGCCGGGAATTAGACCAGCGCCGATCGTGAACGTCATTGGATTCGACCATCATTGACGCGCAGCCGGATTCCTTATCAAGGTGCAATGATGTCGGGGGCCCTGACTCTCCTGCAAAGTTTATGGTTGCAGCATAGTAGTATGTAGCCGTAGTGGCAGGGTGAGAAGACATTAGTCAGGGAGTAGGTATTGTACTGTATAGTGTAGTGTAGTGTAGTGGCAGGGTGAGAGATGGGTGGCAGGAGTAGTGTAGTGACTGTAGTAGTTTATGTATGTATGGCAGGGTGAGAAGATGGGTGCAGGAGTAGTGTATGTACTGTATTAGTGTCGTGTAGTGGCAGGGTTAGAAGATGGGTGCAGGGAGTACGTGTAGTGTACTGTAGTAGTGTAGTGTAGTGTAAGTTGCAGGGTGAAGAAGATGGGTGCAGGGAGTAGTGTCGTGTACTGTAGTAGTGTAGTGTAGTGGCAAGGGTGAGAAGATGGGTGCATGGGTTAGTGTATTGTACTGTAGTAGTGTAGTGTAGTGGCCATGGTTGAGAACGATGGTGCAGGGAATAGGTTTTATTTCTGGGGCTGGACCTGGGGCTGGAGGTGAGAGTAGGAGTCCAGGGACGGGTAGTGGTGTTGTGGGGTTCGTGTGTTGGACAGGGTAGTGTGTTTTGGGGTTAGTGTGTGCAGTTCCACTCCAGATGTTGCTAACTCCCTACTTCCCCTCCCTTTCTAACTATACTCTACCCTCGCCTTATACTCGAGTCCAATTGGTTTACTCATTTTTGAGTACAAATGGGTCCCCCCTCGACTTATACCGAGTATGTATTTTAGCTAGTTTAATTGCTGTCTCCACTACGTTTTTTTTACAGCTTTTATACCTCCCTGTAGACTTGTTCTTTCCTCTTATTTCAAATTTTTAAACCTTTTTCTTTTTCCCATTTCCCTTTTTATTTGCGTATTAAGCATGCAGGAGTGGACCTAATTTTTTGTTACACTTGTTCCCTCAAAGTACAATTTCGAAATGTAATGTTTAATATCCCTTAAAAGTGGTACACATCTGCTCTGTATCTTTTACCTCGAACAATTACCCCCAGCTAGATCAGGAGTGATTCCTTTAACAAAGCATAAAATCGCTTTCCTAAAGTTAAAGGGTATGGTCCATATCAAAATTAACTTGGCTTTCTAATCTGTTTTCTGAAGACTCAGGGAGGTAAATGCACTATTTCTTACTCCCGTTCTTCGTAAAATCTTGTGCGGAGAGCAAGAATTACCGGGTTTTTCCACGCACTGAACCAGACGGCCGCGGACGAAATCCAGAACGGCCTCCGACGCATCTCCAGTCCTTGGCCATGCACATTGGCGCATAGCGCACACTGTGCCTAAGAGAGTGGAAGCGCCGGAGGTAATCGGGGATTACGGCCTGCGGCTCTGTCAGCGCGGAACTATCCCGGTAAGTTCTCCTGCTTCTCCTGCAAGATTTAACTGCAGACCGGGAGGATTATCCTTCAATATTACTGTCCTGTCGTGTGAGTCATTTGCCCTATTCTGCTATACCAATCACATCATACCTTTTTTTTTTTTTGTCCTTTAAAGCTATTATTTCAAGTTCCCCAGTTTTTCAGCCAACGTCTAAAATACATTTTAAGATTTTCAATTGATTTACTTCGCATACATGGTCTATCTGTACATGCCTCCTTCCTCTATGCTCTGCCCTCCCCCCTTCTCCCTCCTTTGTTCTTAGCCCAAGAAACCTGATCCCTAACTTCTCTATCCACCCGTGTATTTCAATGTAACTCCACCCCTACCTGGGGCATATTTATAAATAGCACAAGTCCGAAAATTTTGCATTCGCTTTTCACATTGTTTTTCCGCCAAAAGCCATTAACTGCGATTTAAAAGTAGCGTTAACGAGTGGCGAAAACGTTTCCTCCGCGACTATCGCAAAACCCTTTTTGCCTTACTTCACCATACATCGCAAATGGTACTTTTAACAAAAGGGAGCGAAAAGGGCATAACGCGATTTATAAAAAGCGAAAAGTTGTTTTCGCTTTAATGGAGCGGAATAGTAGGCGCGACCCTGAAGGTCGAAAAGGCATTTTTTAGCGAAAAGGCATGTTTTTTACATGTCTGGTTGGGATTTTTGATTGTGTTCTAATTTTTAATATGCACAAAACTTTAAAGCCATTCATAGCAAATTGTTGTTTACAGTTTTCTGAACACATCTATGAGAGATTTTTTTCATTTTTCACTTTTGGTTTTAACGTCAATTGTTTTCAACCATTTTTGTGCGTTAAGCATGCATTTCCATAAGACCGAAAAAGGTGAAATCACACGCACAACCGCACGCACAAGTATCGTGTGCCACAATTGTGTGAAATGCGCTCGCGAATTTTGTGTGTGATTCCTGTGCGTTTCAGTGGTGGCCCTCAGCCTAAGGCCCAGGCATCGCACAAATTGCAAGCGGCCTAATTTTGCCCGTGATTGTTGTGCGTTTTTGGGCTTGCGCATGCATTTTTGCCGTCTTGTTTTATGGAACCGCAACGTTAGCAAACGCAAATTGACCCAATGCAATCTGAAATCGTGCAGCAAGTTTGCATTCCCCAATTTCCTTTTTAGCAAAAATCGCGGGCCCAATGCGAACTCAATGCGAAAAACCGCGCTGGTGTGGCTTCACCCTTAAACAACGACTCATTCCTTTTCTGTTCGGCTTGCTATGCCTTATCGGCCTTTTGAATGCGCTTCATCGTCGTGCTAATCGCGGATCGCCTTTGGAATGCGCGTTCGCCTTTTGAATACACGTCGCCTTTTTGAACACACGTTCGCCTTTTTAAATACGTGTTCGCGTTTTGAATACCGCTTGCCTTTGAATGCGCTTTCATCTCGCTAATCGAGTGATCGCCTTTGGATGTGCGTATCTCCTTTTGATACGCGTTCGCTTTTTGAAAGGAGCAGCATGGAAGCAAAGAGGGAAATGTTTCAGTTACGATCGGTAGCCTCGTTTTTTTTCTAGGTGATTTTGTATTCTGGAAGAGCGTCACTTTCGCCCTAACTCGCTAGCCATACAGGAGGTTGTACGGCAACACGGTGATTGTTGGAGCCAAAGCCTCACAAAAGGCGTTTTCAGACACAGTTGAGTCACAGTGGCACACAATCAAAACAGCTAGAGAATGAGTGTAATCTTAATAGAAAACCCTTCCATTCTCTAATGTTCAGGTGGTGTGTATTCCCACCTTCACATTATGAGTTAACATTGCGTTTCCTTTCCTGGAAGTTGGCACACTCCATATTTTGCGCCAGTCAGACTCTCTATCGCAAGTTTACCATCGGACAGATGCCAGAGGTCTGGTTTGGTTTTTCAAAATAGGAGACACAGGGTAATGGGATTTTTTCAAATAAACCGGAAACCCAAAAGCGAAAAACACACAAATAAGCAAACATGAAATTAGGAAGCAATACAGACCCTATGCGTGAATTTAATATTATATTTGCTGCACAATCTTCTCAATGTTCTAAAGAAATATTTTTACATTGTTTCTAACAATCAGCAAATGTGCCTATCTATTGTAGACACCCGATTTTCCGGCCTTTTAACGTCATATTGTCCTATTTTCGCCTTTGTGGACGGCAGTTTGGCCCCAAAAGAAGGGGGCATGCCTTTTTTGGCCCAATAAGAAGGTGGTGTTTTTCCGCCTTAAATCGCAAGACAAGCAAATATGGCTTTCTAACTGCAGTCCGTAACAGCTGTATTTACCTGAAAGAAAACGTATAATTTCAAGGCACAAGGCATAAAATGGAAAAATGTACTGTCTATTTCGCTACATATGTTATATATTTTTAGTTTGGTCATAATGTACTTTAAGTACTGCTGCCAAACTAAAACTATATAACACATGTTTATAGAAATAGAGGGAATCTTAGTGGAAAATTAACTTTTTTTTACTTTTCTTTCCATGTGTTTTCTATAATTTCCCCACAACCCCCAGAGTGTCTTCCCTTTTTCGATTCACTCTCTGCTGGATACACTTTAGAAGAATACCTGATTGTACTCCTATTGACTGTCATCAAATCATTGTGCCGTGATCCCCCCCCTTCCTGCTCTGGTAATACATAGATAAGAGCATTAGCAGGGAGAGAGAGTAGCTTTGATGGTTGCATAGTAAGGCTGACTTGACCCCCTTCTTCTTAATAGCTTTTACTGATTGATGATGGTCACAAAAAAAAACAGATACGATGGGATGGGGACACACAGTATTTAACAGATGCTCTTCCAAACATATATTTTGCTGCAGATATTTTTTAAATATTTCTCTTTGACTAAAGATAGTTGGATGTTAAAAGGAATTTCATATGGCTAGGCTAGCTTTTCGTGGTTTGGTAGGTTAGGTCAGCGCCGCTCCTACCAGACGCAACTTGAAAAGTTGCTCATGGCGGCATTGTACTGTCTGTGTTTTTTGAAAAAGAAAGGCGGCATTTTCCCCCGGCTGTGAGACTCAGCAGCGCTGGAAGTTCATGGTAAGGCAAGAGGGGACTTGACTCGGATCAGCAGCGCCGTGGTGGTGTGTGTGTTTTCTACACCTTGGTGTATCCTTGCCATGCTGGTGTGTCCCTCATCTGTCTCATCCACGGTCGGTTACAGTAAGGGAAATTTTTTTAAAAATTAAGTTGCCAGCTAAATTGTTTTAGGAGTGCGTGAAACTCCTCCTGGCAGCAGGGTCGGACTGGCCTTCTGGGTACAAGGGGGGTGGTAGGTAGGAAGATAGAAAGATGACACACTGAGATAGTTAGATGAAGAAAGGTAGGTCGGTTGATAGACAGAGATACATAGGTAGGTAGGTAGGTAGATAGAGATGAAGATAGCACGATACATAGATAGCACAGAAACATAGATAGCACAGATACATAAATATCAGGATAGATCGTAGATAGATAGTAGCGATAGCAGAGAGAGAATGGATAGCAGAGAGAGATGGATAGCAGAGAGAGAGATGATAGCAGCGAGAGATGGATAGCGAGAGAGATGGAGAGCGAGAGATGGATAGCCGAGAGAGAGATGGATAGCCGAGAGAGAGGATAGCCGAGAGAGATAGTACGAGATAGATAGATAGATAAATATCACAGATAGATAGATAGATAGATATATAGATAGACAGGAGATAGTAGATAGATACATAGATAGATAGCAGGATAGATAAATATCAGAGATAGATAGATAGATAGAGCACAGATAGATAAATATCAGAGATAGATAGATAGACAGATGAAGAGATAGATAGATAGATAGATAGATAGATAGATAGATAGATAGATAGATAGATAGAAGAGATAGGTAGGTAGGTAGATAGAAAGATGATAGATAGTAGTATCTAGATAGATAGATAGATGGAAAGATAGATAGATAGACAGACAGATAGATAGATAGCAGAGGTGAGATGAGAGATAGATACCAGAGATAGATAGATAGCAGAGATAGATAATAGATAGATAGATAGATAGTAGCAGAGATAGAGAGATAGATAGCAGAGATAGAAGATAGGATAGATGGATAGCAGGATAGATAGATAGATTGCAGAGATAGATAGATAGATTGGGTAGTAGTAGCAGCAGAGAAGAGTTAGATAGAAGCAGAGTAGATAAGATAGCAGAGATAGATAGTGCAGAGTAGTAGAGAGATAGAAGAGTGATAGATAAATAGTGATAGTAGATAACTAGAGATATAGATAATACAGATAGATAGCGAGATATAAATATCAGAGATAGAGAGATAGGGATAGAAAGGATAGATAGATAGATAGATTAGATAGTAGTAGCTAGATAGATAGATGGAGGTGAGTAGAGATAGTAGATAGATGAGAGATGATAGCAGAGAGAGTGATGGATAGCGAGAGAGAGAGTGATGGATAGCAGAGAGAGAGTGTAGGTAGCGAGAGAGAGTGATAGATAGCAGAGAGAGTGAAGTAGAAGAGAGGAGAGTGATAGAAAGCAGGAGAGAGGATAGATAGCAGAGAGAGAGTGATAGATAGCAGAGGAGAGAGTGATAGATAGCAGAAAAAAGAATAGCAGAGAAGATAGATAGCAGAGATAGATGGATAGCAGAGATAGAGATATAATGAGATAGGATAGCAGAAAGAAGATGAGAGAGTGATAGAGAGAGTGATAGCAGAGAGAGTGATAAATAGCAGAGAGAGTGATAGCAGAGAGAGTGATGATAGCAGAGGAGTGATAGCAGAGAGAGTGATAAATAGCAGAGAGAGTGATAGCAGAGAGAGTGATAGATAGCAGAGATAGAGTGATAGATGGATAGCAGAGATAGATGGATAATAGCGATTGATAGATAGATAGATAGACAGATGACAGAGATAGATAGCAGAGAAGATAGCAGAGATAGATAGCAGAGATAGATAGCAGAGATAGATAGCAGAGATAGATAGCAGAGATAGATAGCAGAGATAGATAATAGAGATAGATAGATAATAGCGATAGATAGATAGATAGATAGACAGATAGAAGAGATAGATAGATAGCAGAGATAGATAGATGGACAGATAGAAGAGATAGATAGATAGCAGAGATAGATAGCAGAGATAGATAGCAGAGATAGATAGCGATAGATAGATCGATAGATAGATAGATAGATAGATAGATAGAAGATAAGATAGAAAGCAGAGATGATAGATGAGAGATAGAAGAGATAGATAGAAAGAAGAGTAGATAGAATGGGAAAGATCGAGAGATAGTAGATAGAGAAGATAGATAGCAGAGATAAGAGATAGATATCAGAGAGATAGAAGGATAGATAGAGAGATAGATAAGTCTCATTATGGTAAGTATAGGATAAGGGTACATACTTACAGGTGCTCTACCCCTAAGCTGTCCGGCGGCGTCACTCGCTTCCTTCACCTCCCGACCACAGAGGTGTGTATGTCATAGTAACATAGTACATAGTAATTAAGGTGAATAAAGACATTCTCCATCAAGTCCAACTATTCCCTTTTTTTTTTTTTATTTTTTTTTTTAACCCACCTAACCGTTGATCCAGAGGAAGGCAAAAAAACCCAGCTAAAAAAGGGGGGGAAAAATTCCTTCCTGACTCCAAACGGCAATCGGAAAGTACTGGATCAACCAGATCACAGATATCAAAGGCTTTTGCAAAATCCAATATACCACATCCACAGCTGTGCCTGAATCTAACTTCTTACTCACTTCTTCATATAAAACCAATTTATGTCTGGCATGATCATTTTATCATAAATCCATGCTGACTACTACTAATAAGATGATCTCTGGAGACAAAGTCAAGGATATGATCCCTTAACAAATGTCCTTCCGGAACTTAATACGAATATATATGAAGCAGGCTGCACGCTCTCAGAAGCTAAAACAAATCCTTTATTTCACATGAATCCTTTTAAAAAAAACCACTTGGCACTGGATACAAACAAAGCAGACTCGTGGGGACACAGGTGGCCTAACGCGTTGTGACGTCAGTCACTTCGTCAGAGGCTGAACACCAATAGTTGAAAAATTGGTATTTAAAGGGGAGTCTTGAATTTGAAACACGTGTACGTGGTTCTCTGAATTAAAAACATCAAATAGAGTGGGCGAAAAGGAAATACAGGTAGGTATAGTGGACTGGGTCCTAAAGACTATTTGTACATTTTTAAATAGTACGATTGAATCTAAGAAACAGAATAAATAGGAATAGTACGTTTCAATAATATTACAAAGATGTTTCAAAAATATTAAGAATGTTGGAGAGATATCTTATGAAATCCGAGGTAAGGTCCAACATAACGGATGGCACATATACACCCAGAATCATCTGTGTGGTCATTAGTATAAATAATTAGAAAAAATGGCAGACATCATACTATCAATAATTAAATATGAGGAATTACACGTCACTGAGAGGAACATAAAAATGGTGAAAACATATGTATAACCTATATAAACAATTGAGGAGACGGAAACACAATACATAATTTATCTTGGTAGGTTATTGTAGTGCAACTGAGCATAAAAAACTCTGCAGCTATTCTTCAGCTGTGTGTAAAACATGAGGATGATGATATACATACAAGCTCATGGTTAGGAATGGTAAAAAATATGTGTACGTACTAATAAATAGATGATAATAATATAAGCAATTGCAATACGAACATTACCTTATCACAATAAATCTTAAGTCCCTCACCAAATGGGTAAATATGAATATAGGAACATGATATAGATTCAAACATGTTAAACCAGACTATATATATATATTATGATATCTGTTCTAAGGATGACTATCTAGCATACTCACATCATCAAATGCTGATAGTTCAAAGTCCCTATTGAGACCTCTAGGTGTCACTGTTTTCATCATGGAGATCCATACTGCTTCTTTTCTTATGAGTTTCTATCTATATCTCCCTGTCAGTATCTCTTTCGATGTATCTATAGCTTGAAAGGCAATATCCACTTTACCGAAATGGTCAGATATATATGTTTAGCTTTGCTGACCGCAGATCATTTTTAGGTATGGCATCATATGTTCGGCGATGCGTCGGCCAAAGGGTCTAATGGTCTTCCCAATATATTGAAGGCCGCAAAAGCATGGTGGCAAATATACGACACCTTGGTCTACAATTAGCAAAGAAATTAATAGTATATTCAACAATAGTATTAGTACTTCTAAATGTTTTGGATTGTTTGACATATTACATGTGTTACATCGAGGCATGTTACACTTAAAACAGCCTTTCGTAGATAACCATGTATTATTAAGGGAGAAGAAGACGTAGACATATCTGGCATATGACCACGATATGCTTGGTTCATAGCCTTTTTGACATCCGTAATTTATATCCCCTGGAGGCAAGTCTGTCCACAAGTCCATAGCATCTATTTGGAAATTCTCCCATGTTGAACTTATCGTCGAAGTCTAATAAACTGACTATACGGAATACCCTTAATAGTCGTACATGGATGGCATGAGGTAGCATGTAGTAAGGTGTTACGGGAAATGGGTTTGCGATACAACTTGTCTGTATACGTGATCATATCAAAAAACTGACATCTAGGAATTCTATTTCATAGTTACTTGAACTGTATGTGAATTGGATATCGGGATCCATATTGTTGCAATTATGTATGAAACCATCTATATTGATGATTCTCAAAATCTTCCCAAATGATTATAATATCATCAAGATAGCGATAAATTTCACTATATTATGTATAAATGGGTTGTTCTCATGAAAACTACTCGGATTCCCAAAGGCCCATATATAGATTGGCATACGAAGGGGCGAATTTCGCCCCCATCGCAGCCCCTTGCATTGTAAGTAGTATGTGTATCAAACATGAAAAAGTTTGAGGTTAACAGGTATTGTAAACATGATAGTATGAATTCATTTTGTATATAGGGATAGTCCTAGACTGATTTAACCAGAATTCTATAGCCTTTATACCCTTACAATGTTGTATGGATGAGTACAATGAGGATACATCCATGTCAGCCATTTATAAGATGGTTTTCCAAATTACATCACTCAATTTATTTATAATATCTGTCGTATCCCTAATATAACTAGGCAGTTTAACACGAATGGTATTAATAGTTTATCGACATATTCGCTCAGATGTTCATTGAGGGAACCTATGCCCGACACAATAGGTCTACCTCTGACATCATCAATGCTTTTATGTACTTTTGGAAACCAATGAAAAATGGGTGTACTGGTTTATTTGTATACATATATTCAAACTCGTCAGGGGTGATAACCGTAGTGAGTATGCCCTTTTCTAAATTCTCAATAGCTGTAAAGAATACATAGAGTGGGATCGTCCTTTAAATGTACATAAGTGGTTTATCCTCCAATTGACGTTTTGCTTCTAATACATAGTATGAGGAGTCTAATACAACTATCGATCCCCCTTTATCTGATGGACGTATAACTATATTTTTGTTATTGGCCAAATTTTTCATGGCTCTGTGTTCTAACATACTCATATTGTTATATGTCTTATTGGTTAAATCCAGAGAATCTAGTTCTCTCACCACTAGTCTGTAAAAATTATCAATATATGTGCTCTTACTTTGAAAGGGATAGAAGTTGGATTTCTTCTTTAGACCTGAGTGTGTTATTTCAGGACTAGTATGGTCATTATAAGAGCACATAAAATGTCAACATTTGTTTGATCAATGGAATCCAGATGTCAGAACCATCCCCAATGCAATTGGTCTGTAAATCGGATACTGTGTCTCAGAAACAATTATCTTCAATAGTAATATCTGAAAAGGAATTATTGTTATCAGAATCACATTCATTGTTAGAGTTCTCGTAACATTTATATTGGTTTGCATTATGTTTGAGTTTTTATCAAAGTGTCGCATTAAGGTCAATTTCCTGATGAATTTATTAATGTCTACTAATGTCTCAATTATCCATATTGTTAGAAGGGACAAAAGTTAAACCCCTATTAACAAATTTAGCTCCAGCGTGGATAGAGATGTGGAAGACAAATTAATGACATTGTCACCTTGATGCTGATACATATCAGAAACACATGGGTGCAGAGTATGACTTATCTGTTCCTGCGATACGGATTGATTTGTTCTTTTATGGATCGTGGATTTTCTCCTTCTGCCTCTCTTAAAGCGCTTCTCGCGCGTGGACGTCTGGAGGGTCCGAAGTCCTCCTTGAGTTTCTGATGTTGTAGGTGTCCTCTGTTTCGCTCTGGGATGTCTCCGAGTATAAAAAAGTTGACGAGGATTGGTTCCATCTGATGAATCTCCATTATAATCTCCAAAACGTACCCTCTTCCGTGTCTGTTTGAATCGTGTAGGTTGTGCTTCCGAATTTGTATACTGGTTCCGTGTCCTCCATTCAGATCGACGTCCACCACTACGATTCCTTTGTAGCAATATTTTTAACTACACCTTGATTAGAAGGGAAAGATGGTACATTCCAATTATAAACATGGTTCAATTCATAATCCAATTTGTCCCGTTGAAATTTATTCCGTTTTACAGATTTTAGCTCCCTCTCCATGTGTGTAATATTTGATTTAATTTCTCGCATATTATTATTATATGAAGCATCTGAATCTGCGTTAGTAATTTGATGGGACAAATCTTCCTTAATCACATCATATTTTCGGTTGTAATGAAGTAAAATAGTTGCATCAATTTGAAAGAACATTCTGATAGTGTATCATTCCATGTGTCTATGAAAGATTTGTCTAATCTGAAAACGAAGGAAATTTATTTAACGTAGTCCTCTTGGGATACGTGTTGTCTAAATATTTTTCCAACATTACCGTGTCCCACCAGACTCTTACATCGGAACTCATTAATTTCTCACATTTGGAGTAGATAGTTTCAAAATCTGTCTCATTATCTCTAAAATCTTGAACACTGTTCGTATGACCGGCTGAAAACACTGTATCAGCTATTCGTCTCCTTTCCGTAGTTCTGACGTTTATATCAAAAGTCCTGCGAGTTGCCATATTGTCTAATTAGATATATAAACAAATCTTTAGTGTTATATATTTTCCACATATATGTATATGTTTTCCATAACCAATATATTCTCATTATATATGTATGTATAATCCCGTGTCCAAATGTGTATAAACAAATATGGGGTAGTAGGGGGAGCGAAACCTGTGCTAACACTCCTTGGTCGAATCTTTCAAAGTCTCTTATGGTAAGTATAGGATAAAGGTAGGTTACATACTTACAGGTGCTCTACCCCTAAGCTGTCCGGCGGCGCTCACTACTTCCTTCACCTCCCGCCCACCGAGGTGTGTTGTCCTTCGGAACTTATACGAATATATATGAAGCAGGCTGCACGCTCTCAGAAGCTAAAACAAATCCTTTATTCACATGAATCCTTTTAAAAAAAAACCTTGGCACATGGATACAAACAAAGCAGACTCGTGGGGACACAGGTGGGCCTAACGCGTTTCGTGACGTCAGTCACTTGTCAGAGGCACCCTTTAAATACCAAGTTTCAACTATTGGTGTTCAGCCTCTGACGAAGTGACTGACGTCACGAAACGCGTTAGGCCCACCTGTGTCCCCACGAGTCTGCTTTGTTTGTATCCAGTGCCAAGTGGTTTTTTTAAAAGGATTCATGTGAAATAAAGGATTTGTTTTAGCTTCTGAGAGCGTGCAGCCTGCTTCATATATATTCGTATTAAGTTCCGGAAGGACATACACACCTCTGTGGTCGGGAGGTGAAGGAAGTGAGTGAGCGCCGCCGGACAGCTTAGGGGTAGAGCACCTGTAAGTATGTACCTACCTTTATCCTATACTTACCATAAGAGACTTTGAAGAGATTCGACCAAGGAGTTGGTAGCACAGGTTTCGCTCCCCCTACTACCCCATATTTGTTTATACACATTTGGACACTGGATTATACATACATATATAATGAGAATATATTGGTATTGGAAAACATATACATATATGTGGAAAATATATAACACTAAAGATTTGTTTATATATCTAATTAGACAATATGGCAACTATGTGCTCTTTATAATGACCATACTAGTCCTGAAATAACACACTCAGGTCTAAAGAAGAAATCCAACTTCTATCCCTTTCAAAGTAAGAGCACATATATTGATAATTTTTACAGACTAGTGGTGAGAGAACTTTTTTAATTCAGAGAACCACGTACACGTGTTTCAAATTCAAGACTCCCCCTTTAAATACCAAGTTTCAACTATTGGTGTTCAGCCTCTGACGAAGGACGAATGTCTTTATTCAACCTTAATTACTATGTTACTATGTTACTATGACATACACACCTCTGTGGTCGGGAGGTGAAGGAAGCGAGTGAGCGCCGCCGGACAGCTTAGGGGTAGAGCACCTGTAAGTATGTACCTACCTTTATCCTATACTTACCATAAGAGACTTATCTATCTCTGCTATCTATCTCTGCTATCTATCTCTGCTATCTATCTCTGTATCTCTGCTATCTATCTCTGCTATCTATCTATCTCTTCTATCTGTCCATCTATCTATCTCTGCTTTCTATCTATCTCTTCTATCTGTCCATCTATCTATCTCTGCTTTCTATCTATCTCTTCTATCTATCTATCTATCACTATTATCTATCTATCGCTATCTATCTATCGCTATCTATCTCTGCTATCTATCTCTGCTATCTATCTCTGCTATCTATCTATGTCTTCTATCTGTCCATCTATCTATCTCTGCTATCTATCTATCTCTTCTATCTGTCTATCTATCTATCTATCTATCGCTATTATCTATCTATCTCTATTATCTATCTCTGCCATCTAACTCTGCTATCTATCTCTGCTATCTATCTCTGCTATCTATCTCTGCTATCTATCTCTGCTATCTATCTCTGCTATCTATCTCTGCTATCTGTCTATCTATCTATCTATCAATCGCTATTATCCATCTATCTCTGCTATCCATCTATCACTCTATCTCTGCTATCTATCACTCTCTCTGCTATCACTCTCTCTGACTATTATCACTCTCTCTGCTATCACTCTCTCTGCTATCACTCTCTCTGCTATCTATCTATCTCTATTATCTATCTATCTCTGCTATCCATCTATCTCTGCTATCTATCTATCTCTGCTATCTATCTATTTCTGCTATCTATCACTCTCTCTCTGCTATCTATCACTCTCTCTCTGCTATCTATCACTCTCTCTCTGCTTTCTATCACTCTCTCTCTGCTATCTATCACTCTCTCTGCTATCTATCACTCTCTCTCTGCTATCCATCACTCTCTCTCTGCTATCCATCACTCTCTCTCTGCTATCCATCACTCTCTCTGCTATCTATCTCTCCATCTATCTATCTATCACTCCATCTATCTATCTAGCTACTACTATCTAATCTATCTATCTATCTATCATCTTTCTATCTACCTATCTCTCTATCTCTGATATTTATCTATCTCTGCTATCTATCGCTATTATCTATCTATCGCTATTATCTATCTATCACTATTATCTATCTATCTATCTCTGCTATCTATCTATCTCTGCTATCTATCTATCTCTGCTATCTATCTAACTATCTCTGCTGCTATCTATCTATCTCTGCAATCTATCTATCTATCTCTGCAATCTATCTATCTATCTCTGCTATCCATCTATCTATCTTCTATCTCTGCTATCTATCTCTCTATCTCTGCTATCTATCTATCTATCTATCTATTTATCTATCTCTGCTATCTATCTATCTCTGGTATCTATCTCTCTACCTCTGCTATCTATCTATCTGTCTGTCTATCTATCTATCTTTCCATCTATCTATCTATCTAGATACTACTATCTATCATCTTTCTATCTACCTACCTACCTATCTCTTCTATCTATCTATCTATCTATCTATCTATCTATCTATCTATCTATCTATCTATCTCTTCTATCTGTCTATCTATCTATCTCTGATATTTATCTATCTGTGCTATCTATCTATCTATCTATCTCTGATATTTATCTATCTCTGCTATCTATCTATGTATCTATCTATCTATCTCTGCTATCTATATATCTATCTATCTATCTGTGATATTTATCTATCTATCTATCTCGGCTATCTATCTCTCTCGGCTATCCATCTCTCTCGGCTATCCATCTCTCTCGGCTATCCATCTCTCTCGGCTATCCATCTCTCTCGGCTATCCATCTCTCTCTGCTATCCATCTCTCTCTGCTATCCATCTCTCTCTGCTATCCATCTCTCTCTGCTATCGCTACTATCTATCTATCGATCTATCTCTGATATTTATGTATCTGTGCTATCTATGTTTCTGTGCTATCTATGTATCTGTGCTATCTATCATCTATCTACCTACCTACCTCCACTACTTGTATCTCTGGTCTATCAACCAAACCGAACCTACCTTTCTATCACTCTAACTATCTCAGTGTGTCTATTTTCTATCTTCCTACCTCCCACCCCCCCTTGTACCCAGCAGGCCAGTCCACCCTGCTGCCAGGAAGGATTTTCAGACACTCCTAAAAAAAATTTACTGGCAACTTATTTTTAAAAAAAATTTCCCTTACTGTAACCGACCGTGGATGAGACAGATAGGGACACCCAGCATGGCAAGGAGTAACACCAACTTTGAAAAACACAACACCACACCGGCGCTGCTGGTCCGAGTCAAGTCCCGCTTGCCTTACCTGAACTTCCAGCGCTGCTGAGTCTCAAGCCGGGGAAATGCCGCCTTTCTTTTTAAAAAACACAGACAGTACAATGCCGCCATGAGCAACTTTTTCAAGTTCGTCATGGTAGGAGCGGCGCTGACCTAACCTAACAAACCAGCTAAAGCTAGCCTAGCCATATGAAATTTCCTTTTAACAATATCCAACATATCTTTAGTCAAAGAGAAATATTTAAAAATATCTGCAGCAAAATATATGTTTGGAAGAGCAATCTGTTAAATACTGTGTTTCCCCATCCCATCGTATCTGTTTTTAGGCAAAGTCAACAAGTCCTTTATTTTTTTGGGTCAAAACATTCAATACCTTGAAACACGGATTATCTGGTCCGTCTTCTCTTTTATTTCAGTAAGAGGGCTGAAGTAGGTGTAGGTGCAGCACAAAATTAGGTAGGTCCCAGCCCCAAGTAAGTAGGTAGGCCCTAGTACACTAGTAGTGTAGGTAGACCCAAGCAGACAAAGTAGTTATGTAGCCACCCCAAGTAGGTAGATCCAGCCCCCAAGAGGTAGGTGCCTCAGCACACATAGGTAGCCGCCCCAAAATAGGTAGGCAGGCCCAAGTAGGTAGGTGACCCCAGCACACAAATAGGTAGGCAGCCCCCTGAAAATGCACTCTCACAAATCGCAATAATTACGCTTACAGTATGTCCCACCCCCCTCCCTCCCAAAACCTGTTCTAGCGGCGCTGCACTGTCTTACTTTTTGTTGATCGTGGCATTTCAAGCAGAGTGGTCAGTGTCTGGACTTCCGCACCAATTACACCAGGAATCAGGATGTCACTGATGGTCCAGTCCACAACTGTTCGTGCAAGGGTATGGTAGGAGCTGTCGGCAATTGTTATCGACTGGCTACTGTCAGCAGTTGTGAACAAAGGATGGGCCCTACAGACAAGAGGGACCCCTCACACACACACACACATCTCACACATCACACTTTACCACACCATCACCCACACACACTCCACACAACCACACACTCACTCACACACACTCACTCTCACACACACTCACACACTCACACTCACTCATCACAACACCCACAACACACACACACTCTCTCACACACTCTCACACACACACACACACACACTCTCACACACACACACACTCTCACACACTCTCACACACACACTCTCTCACACCAAACACTCACACACACACACACACACACTCACACCACTCACACCACACTTCTCACAACCCACCACTCTCTCACACACACCCTCTCACACACACTCACACACACACATTGGCTGTGGGTGTATGTTCCGGTCGGATAGAGAGAGTGCTGTGGTGTACGTACAGGGGGATAGAGAGAGTGCAGTTGGTGTACGTAAGGGGATGAGAGGTGTGTGGGTACGTAAAGGGAGAGGTGCTGTGGTGACGTAAAGGGGATAAGAGGGTGCTGTGGGTGTACGTAAAGTGGGATAGAGAGGGTGCTGTGGGTGTACTAAGGGGGATAGAGAGGGTGCTTGGGGTAGACGTAAAGGGGGATAGAGAGAGTGCTGTGGGTGTACGTAAAGGGGGATAGAGAGAGTGCTGTGGGTGTATGTAAAGGGGGATAGAGAGAGTGCTGTGGGTGTATGTAAAGGGTGGAGCCTATGAGAGAGTGCTGTGGGTCTATGTAGGGGATAAGAGAGTGCTTGGGTGATGTAAAGGGGATAGAGAGGGTTCAATGCTGCATACAAGAAGGGCAAACACCACAGCCACTGACACACACACACAACCAGCGACACCCAGCACACCCTCCACGACACACACACAGCCACTGACACACACACACCACAATGAGCCACACACACACACACAGCCACTGAACGCCACACACACACAGCCACTGCACACACAACACCACACACAGACTGACACGACAGAAAACCACTGACACCACACACACATTCACTGACACACACACACACATTCACTGACAGAGACACACACTATCTCTCCTCCCCTACCTCTCGCTGCCACCCGGTCCCGAGTCCTGGACTTAAGAACTGCTGCTGTGCTGGCCTGCTGCTGTAGTATACCTCGTAGTTTGTACCTCCCCCAAGCGTTGGGCGCGTTAGTGACGCGACGTAAGCGACGTCCCTGCGCAGAGCGGAAGTTGCGACCCACTGTCCAATGGGAGGGCGGCAGCATGCAATTTAAAAAAAACAGTGCTGTTGTTCCGAAACTTCCGGTTGAGGATTTTTGCAGGCTCTACAGGCAGCTCTGGTGGCGCCGAGACTCACAGGTGCTCGCAAGTCGCGGCTTCGGTCTATACGGTATTTATGGCGCTGGCAGGGGTGGGAGGTTCGGGGAATGCCACCTATTAGTCTTTTTTTGTGGGGGGTGCCCATTTCCGCATGAGCAACTGTTTCGTTGCTTCATGGTAGGAGCCGGCGCTGCCATTAGTTCACTGGTTCTGTGACTTGTTTTGCACTTGACTACGAACACTATCGGTGGTCCCTAATGTAGACACCATTTTTATGCTACAGTCCTTCTGGGGCTGGATTCTCACATCAGATTGGCTTTGACTTATGAAGTATACACAGGCCACTTTGGTGATGGAGATGCACGTGTGGGGGGCGGTCTGGGGGTGTGTAGGGGTGGGTGTCCTTGCCTTCTTGACCTTGTTCGCATAGGTCTGTAACCGATGACGGCCTAAAAAAAGGCTGTAGGTTTGTTTGAACCTACTTTGTCCAATAACTTATATTTGTCGTCCTTGGAGTGCATAGGTGTCTATATATATATATATATATATATATATAATATAGATATATATATACTATATATATATAATATATAGATATATATATATAGATAATATATTATATAACCCTACCTAACAGTTGATCCAGAGGAAGGCAAAAAAAAACAGCAAAAAAGGGGGGTAAATTCCTTCCGACTGCCTCCAAACGGCAATCGGAAAGTATCACTGGATCAACCAGATCTATATGTATTAATACCAGTAATTCCAATATTTTTTAGTTTTAGAAACTTATCAGGCCTTTTAAAGCTATTTAATGAACTTGCCATACCCATCTTTCTAACCTGAAGATGAAACTTCTTTCTTCCAACCTTAAAGAAGGCCAAGAGTCCTTTGATATGAACTATTAGTGAACAATGCACCAGAGAGTTCATTGTATGGCCCATTAATATATTTGTATAAGATTATCATATCCCCACGCAAACTTGTCTATTCTGCCTGAATATTCAAGCCCCTCCATTCCCCTTATTAATTTAGATTCCAAAACTGCAACTGCATTTTCCAAATGAGGCCTTATCAGTGCCTTGTAAAGAGGGAACATAATATCTTTCTCTCTTGAATCCATTCCCTCTTTATACAAACAATATCTTGCTAGCTCTAGCCATTGCTACATGGCATTGTTTGCTATAGCTAAGTCTGTTATCTACCAGACCCCCACATCTTTTCATTACAGATGCACTTAACAGAGTATTATTATGGTGTAGGTGGCACAGGGATTATTAAACTCCAAATGCATCACCTTAGAACTTTAGCCCACATAGATGTAGCTCCATTTAACCACCACACTCTGTTTGCGATCCTTACTCGCTTCTTCATAAAAACCAATTAAATTTTTCTGGCATGATCTATTTTCATAAATCCATGCTGCTACTACGTAATAAGATGAGCTCTGGAGACGTCAAGGATATGATCCCGTAACAAAGTTTCCAGCAGCACCTTCCTACCACTGATGTTAGGCTTACAGGTCTATAGTTACCAGCTGTGAACGACTACCTTTTTTGAATATTGGTATTACATTGGCTTTTTTCCAATCCAGCGGCACATCCCCAGACAAAGCGAATCTGAAAAGATAGAAACAGTGGTCTAGATAGAACTGAACTAAGCTCTTTTAAAATCCAGGATGCAATCCATCTGGTCCTGAGCTTTATTGATATTAATTTGTCTAATTGTTCGCCTGTACCATATCTCTGTTAGCCAATCTGAATACCTTCATTTCCCCTGCGTATTATTAATCACTGCTATAAGACTAGGATTCTCAACAGTAAAATCCGATGTAAAAAAAACGTTTAGCAGATTATCTTTTGGCATCCTCTACAACCATCTCAGCCCCATTATTTAATGGTCCTACATTCCCAGTCCTCATCTTTTAACACATTAGTATACTTAAAAAAACATTTGTGGGGTTGGACTTGCTTTGTTCGGAATCCCTATTTCAAATTTTCTGATTTTAGCTAGTTTTATTGCTTGCTTGCACTCTTATTAACAGCTTTTTACTCCCCTGTAAGGAACTGTTCTGTTCCCTCTATATGTCAAAATTTAAAGTCTTTCTTTTTCCCTTTCCCTTTTTATCTGATGTATTAAGCCACTATCCTCTGTTAGGCCAATCTGAATACTCTTTCATTTCTCCCCTGCATTATTACCAATCCCTGCGTAAAGGACTAGGATTCTCAACATTAAAAACCGATGTAAAAAAAAAAACGTTAGCAGTTATCCTTTTGGTCATTCCTCTCAACACCATCTCAAGTCCCCTTATTTAAATGGTCCCACATTCTCAGTCCTCAATCTTTTTACCATGTATATACTTAAACAAAAATTTTTGGGGTTGACTTGCTTTGTTCGGCAATCCATATTTCATTTTCTACTCGTATATACTCGATATAAGTCTAGGTTTATCAGGCTGTGAAAACAGCCTGAAAACTGAACCTCGACTTATACTCGAGTCAGTCATTTGCAGGAGAGTCCGGGCCCCGACATCTGCACTGATGGGGAATGCCGGCTACCCGCTCCACTGATTGGTTCGCATCCACGACGTCACGACTCGGCGCCGGGAAATTAGACCAGCGCCGAGTCGTGACGTCATGGATCGACCATCAGGGACCGCAGCCGGATTCCTATATCAAGTGCATATGTCGGGGGCCCGGACTCTCCGCAAAGGTAAGGTTGCAGCTTATTAATATGTAGCGTAGTGGCAGGTGAGAAGAGATTGCAGGAGTAGTGTATGTACTGTAGTCGTGATTGTAGTTTGTAAGTGGCAGTGTGAGAAGAATGGGGTGCAGGGAGTGTGGGTGTACTGTAGTAGTGTATTGTGTGTAGTGGCGGGGTTTTTTGAGAAGATGGGGGTCAGGAGTAGTGTAGTTTAACTGTAGTAGTGTGTGTTAGTGCAGGGTGAGAATATTGGTGCAGGGAGTAGTGTAGTGTACTGTAGTCATGTAGTGTAAGTGTGTGCAGGGTATAGATGGGGTTTGCAGGGTAGTATTTAGTGTACTGTAGTAGTTTAGTGGTAGTGGCAGGGTGAGAAATGGTGCAGGATTAGTGTAGTGTACTGTAGAGTGTAGTGTAGTGGCAGGGTGAGAAGATGGGTCAGGGAATAGGTTTTATTCCTTCCTGGGGCCTGGACCTGGGGCTGGAGGGGAGAGTAAGGAGTCAGGGACAGGGTTAGTGTGTTTATGGGGTTAGTGGTTTGGGACATGGTAATGTGTTTTGGTTAGTGGTGTGCATTTCCACTCCAGATGTTTCTACTTCCCTACTTCCCTCCCTTCTACGTACTCTACCCTCGACTTATACTCGATTCAATTGGTTTTTACTCATTTTGAGGAAATGGGTACCAATTCGAACTTAGGACTCGAGTATAGTTAGTTTAGCTAGTTTAATTGCTTTCTCCACTAATTTTTAGCAGCTTTTATACTCCCTGTAAGACTGTTCTGTTCCTCTTATTTCAAATTTTAAAGCTTTTTCTTTTTTCCCCAAAATTTCCCTTTTTATTTAGTTTAAGCCATGCAGAGTGGACCTAATTTTTTTTACAACTTGTCCCGGTAAAGGTACAGATTTAGAAAATGTAATAGTTTAATATCCCTTTAAAAGTGGTACACATCTGGCGTCCTTTAATCTTTACCTAAGAACAATACCCCATTCTATGATGGCAGTGATTGATTCCTTTAAACAGCATAATTCGCTTTCCTAAAGTTCAGGGTATGTCATTCAAAATTAACTTGCTTCTATCTGTTTTTCCTGAAGAACAAGAGTATGCACGATTTCTTACCTCCCCCTTCTTTCCAGTAACTCTGCGAGAGCAGGATAACTTCCGGGATTGTTCCATCAACTGACAGAGCCGCGGACGAAATCCCAGACCCTCCGCGCATCTCCAGTCCTTTTTGCACAGTGCGCGCATGGCGCACACTGTTGCTAAGGAGAGTGGAAGCGCCGGAGGTATCGGGGGATTTCGCTGCGGCTCTGTTCCCGCTGAAGATCGCCTAAGTTCTCCTGCTTCTCCTTCAGATTTACGAAGAACGGAGGAGATCCTTCAATATTTACTGTCCAGTCGTGTGAATCAATTAGCCCATGATTCTGCTATACCAATCACATCTACTTTCCTTTAAAGCTATTTATTTCAAGTTCCCCAGTTTTTCCAGCCATACTTTCTAAAATACATTTTTAGATTTTTTCAATTGATTTACTTCATACATGGTCTTACTGCTCCTTATCCTCTAGCTCTCCCTCCCCCTTCTCCCTCCGTTGTTATGAGCCCCCTGAGCCCTAACTAACTTCTCGATCAACCCTGTGTATTTCAATGTAACCTCCCCCCCTACCTGGGTGGCATATTTATAAAAGACAAAAAGTCGCGAAAAATTTGCATTCGCTTTCACATGGTTTTTCGCCAACAAGCCAGTTAACCTCGATTTATAAAGTAGCGTTAACGATGGCGACAACTTTTCCTTCCTCCGCGAGCTATCGCTAAAAAACCCTTTTTGCCTTACTTCACCATACATCGCAATGGTAATTTAACGAAAAGGGAGCGAAAGTCATAAAACGCTTTTTAAAAAGCGAAAATTGTGTTTTCGCTTTAAATGGAGCGAATATTACGCAAACCCTGAGGTTGGCGAAAAGGCATGTTTTTTAGCTAAAGGCCTGTTTTAGCATGTTCTGGTTGGGATTTGGGATTTGTTCATAATTTTAATGCACAAAAAAATTTAAAGCCACATACAAATGTTTTACATGTTTTTCGGAAACACATCTATGCGAGAGTTTTCTTTTTCCCTTTTGGTTTACGCATTTTTTTCACCATTTTTGGTGCGTTAATATACTCATACTTCCATACCGAAAAAGGTAAATCACATCGCACAAATCCGACGCACAAGATCGGTGCACAATTGTTGTGCAATAGCGCTCGCGATTTTGTGTGTTGATTCCTGTTCGTTTCAGTGGCCTCAGCTAAGGCCCAGGATCGCACTACAAAATTGCAAGCGCTATTGCCCGTGACGTGTTGTTCGTTTTTGGCTGCCGCATGCATTTTTGCCGTCTTGGTGTTTATGGAAACGAACGTTAGCAAACGCAATGGACATGCAATCTGAAATCGAGCAAGTTTTGCATGCCCAGCATTTCCCTTTTAGCAAAATCCGCGGGCACAATCGCGAACGCAATGCGAAAAACGCGCTGTGTGGCTTCACCCTTTAACACAAACTCATGTCTTTCTTCTGGTTCGTCCTTGCTAATGCCTGATCGCCTTTTTGAATGCGCTTTCGCCTTTGCCAAACTAATCGGCGTCGACTTTGAATGCTCTTCGCCTTTTGAATCACGTTCGCCTTTTAACCCCCGTTCGCCTTTTGAATAACGTGTTTCGCTTTTTGAATACACGCTTGCCTTTTGAATGCGCTTTTTCCATCATCTCGCTAATCGTTGATAAATACTAGCTCATGGTTAGGAATGGTAAAAATATGTGTACCTAACTAAATAGATGATAATAATATAAGCAATTGCAATACGAAAACCTTATCACAATAAATCTAAGTCCCTCACCAAATGGGTAATTATGAATATAGGAACATGATAAGATTCAAACATGTAAACCCAGACTATATTATATATATTATGATATCTGTTCTAAGGATGATATCTAGCATACTCACATCAATCTACAAATGCTGATAGTTCAAGTCCCTATGAGACCTCTAGGTGTCACTGTTTTATCATGTAGATCCATCTTGCTTCTTTTCTTATGAGTTTTCTATCTATATCTCCCTGTCTAGTATCTCTTTTGCATGTATCTATAGTTGAAAGGCAATATCCACTTTACCGAAATGGTCAGATATGATATGTTTAGCTATTGCTGACCGCAGATCATATTAGGTATGGCATTCATATGTTCGGCGATGCGTCGGCCAAAGGGTCTAATGGTCTTCCCAATATATGAAGGCCGCAAAAGCATGTGCCATACGACACCTTTGGTCTTACAATTAGCAAAGAATTAATAGTATATTCAACATTAGTATTAGTACTTCTAAATGTTTTGGATTGTTTGACATATTTACATGTGTTACATCGAGGCATGTTACACTTAAACAGCCTTCGTAGATAGCCATGTATTCAAGGGAGAAGAAGACGTAGACTTAAACAGACTAGGTGATTGATGGAGCCAATGTTACGTGCTTACGATATGAAAAATTAGGTTTATCAGGTAAAGACGGCATAAGATAGGATCATCAAAAGAATGCCCCAATATTTGGATATAATGCGTTTCATTCTACTAGTTTGTGTGGTAAAAGTGAATGATGTACGGTATGGTTGTGGACCCGGGTCCTAGTCTTTAGTTAAGTTTCTTAGACTTATTGGTATGTAACAAGGTTTCTCTATCCAAAAGTAGTGCTTGGTCTCATATGCCTTTTTGACACTGTAATTTATATCCCCTGGAGACAAGTCTGTCCCACAAGTCCATAGCATCTATTTGGAAATTCTCCCATGTTGAATTATTCGTCGAAGTCTAATAAACTGACTATACGGAATACCTTAATAGTCGTAATGGATGGCATGAGGTAGCATGTAGTAAGGTGTTACGGGAAAGGGTTTGCGATACAACTTCGTTGTATACGTTGATCAATTATCAAATAACTGACATCTAGGAATTCTATTTCATAGTTACTGAACTGTATTGTGAATGGATATCGGATCCATATTGTTGCAATATTGTATGAAACCATCTATATCTGATGATTCTCAAAATCTTCCCAAGATTTAATATATCATCAATCTATGCATATAGCGATAAATTTCACTATATTATGTATAAATGGGTTGTTCTCATGATAAACATACTCGGATTCCCAAAGGCCCATATATAGATTGGCATACGAAGGGGCGAATTTCGCCCCTATCGCAGCCCCTTTGCATTGTAAGTAGTATTGTGTATCAAACTGAAAAAGTTTTGTTAACAGGTATTGTAAACATGATAGTATGAATTCATTTTGTATATAGGGATAGTCCATAGACTGATTTAACCAGAATTCTATAGCCTTTTACCCTTACAATGTATGGATGAGTACATGAGGATACATCCATTGTCAGCCATTTATAAGATGGTTTCCAAATTACATCACTCAATTTATTTAATATCTGTCGTATCCCTAATATAACTAGGCAGTTTAAACACGAATGGTATTAATAGTGTTATCGACATTCGCTAGATGTTCATTGAGGGAACTATGCCCGACACAAAGGTCTCCTTGAAATCATCAATGCTTTATGTACTTTTGGAAACCAATGAAAAATGGGTGTAACTGGTTATTTGTATACATAATTCAAACTCGTCAGGGGTGATAACCGTAGTGAGTATGCCCTTTTCTAAAATTCTCAATAGCTGTACGAATATATAGATGTTGGGATCGTCCTTTAAATGTACATAAGTGGTTTTATCCTCCAATTGACGTTTTGCTTCTATACATAGTATGAGGAGTCTAATACAACTATCGATCCCCCTTATCTGATGGACGTATAACTATTTTTTGTTATTGGCCAATTTTTTATGGCTCTGTGTTCTAACATACTCATATGTGATATGTCTTTGGTTAAATCCAGAGAATCTAGTTCTCTCACCACTAGTCTGTAAAAATTATCAATATATGTGCTCTTACTTTGAAAGGGATAGAGTTGGATTTCTTCTTTAGACCTGAGTGTGTTATTTCAGGACTAGATGGTCATTATAAAGAGATAAGAACAAATGTCCACATTCGTATGCAATGGATCCAGAGTACAGACCATCCCAATGCATTGGTCGTAAATCTGGTACTGTGTCTCAGATAAACAATTATCTTCAATAGTAATATCTGAAAAGGATATTGTTATCAGAATCACATTCATTGTTAGAGTTCTCGTAACATTTATATTGGTTTGCATTATGTTTGAGTTTTTATCAAAGTGTCGCATTAAGGTCAATTTCCTGATGAATTTTAATGTCTACTAATGTCTCAAATTTACCCATATTGTTAGAAGGGACAAAGTAAACCCCTATTTAACACTTAGCTCCAGCGTGGATAGAGATGTGAAGACATTAATGACATGTACCTTGATGGCTGATACATATCAGAAAAACATGGGTGCAGAGTATGACTTATCTGTTCCTGCGATACGGATTGATTGTTTCTTTTATGGATCGTGGATTTTCTCCTTCTGCCTCTCTTAAAGCGCTTCTCGTGCGTGGACGTTCTGGAGGGTCCGAAGTCCTCCTTGAGTTCCTGATGTTGTAGGTGTCCTCTGTTTCGCTCTGGGATGTCTCGAGTATAAAAAAGTTGACGAGGATTGGTTCCATCTGATGAAATCTCTTCATTATACTCTCCAAAACGTACTCCCTCCGTGTCTGTTTGAATCGTGTAGGTTGTGCTTCGACCTTATTGATACTGGTTCCGTGTCCTCCATTCAGATCGATCTCTCATCACACACGTCCTTTGTAGCATATTTTTACTACACCTTGATTAGAGGGAAAGATGGTACATTCCAATTATACATGGTTCAATATAATCATCAATCCTTGTCCGTGAATTTATTCCGTTTAACAGATTTTAGCTCCCTCTCCATGTTGGTAATATTTGATTTAATTCTCTGGATATTATATTATATGAAGCATCTGAGTCTGCAGTTAGTAATTCTTGTATCTGGGACAAATCTTCCTTAATCACATCATATTTTCGTTTGTGATGAAGTAAAATTGTCTTTGGAAGTGGCTTTGGTTTAGTATTTTGTTTTAGGTAATTGCCGCACTAGGGTCGTTTGTCCGTTCTTTTTTATGTTTTGTATTTCACGTCCCCTCCTTCTGTCCCCCACCCCCTCCCTTCCCTCCCGCCTCCCCCCGCCCCCCCCCCCCCCCCCCCCCCCCCCCACCCCCCCCCCCTTTTGTTTTGTTTTTTCCCCCCCCTCCTTTTTTTTTTCTGCATCATTTGAAAGAACATTCTGATAGTGTTATTCATGTTATATGAACTATGAAGATTTGTCTATATCTGAAAACGAAGGAAATTATATAACCGTAGTACGTCCTCTTGGGATACGTTTGTTGTCTAATATTTTCAACATTACCGTGTCCCACAGATCTTTACCGGAACTCATTAATTTTCCACTTTGGAGTAGATAGTTCAAAATCTGTCTCATGATCTCACTAAATCTTGAAAACCACGTTCGTATGACCGGCTGAAAACACTGTATCAGCTATTCGGCCCTTTCCCGTAGTCCTGATCGTTTATATCAAAAGTCGCGAGTTGCCAATGTCTTAATTCAGATATATAAACCAAATCTTAGTGTTATGTCGGGCTGAACACCAATAGTTGAAACTTGGTATTTAAAGGGACTACATAACACTAAAGATTTGTTTATATATCTAATTAGACAATATGGCAACGTATCCCTTTAAATACCAAGTTTCAACTATTGGTGTTCAGCCTCTGACAAGTGACTGCCGTCACGAACGCGTTAGGCCCACCTGTGTCCCCACGAGTCTGCTTTGTTTGTATCCATGTGCCAAGGGTTTTTTTTTTTAAAAGGATTCATGTGAATAAAGGATTTGTTTTAGCTTCTGAGAGCGTGCAGCCTGCTTCATATATATTCGTATTAAGTTCCGAAGGACAACACACCTCGTGGGCGGGAGGTAAGGAAGTGAGTGAGCGCCGCCGGACAGCTTAGGGGTAGAGCACCTGTAAGTATGTAACCTACCTTTATCCTATACTTACCATAAGAACTTTGAAGAGATTCGACCAAGGAGTTGGTTAGCACAGGTTTCGCTCCCCCTACTACCCCATATTTGTTTATACACATTTGGACACTGGGATTATACATACATATATAATGAGAATATATGGTTATGGAAAACTATACTATATGTGGAAAATATATAACACTAAAGATTTGTTTATATATCTAATTAGACAATATGGCAACTCGCAGGACTTTTGATATAAACGTCAGAACTACGGAAAGGAGACGAATAGCTGATACAGTGTTTTCAGCCGGTCATACGAACAGTGTTCAAGATTTTAGAGATAATGAGACAGATTTTGAAACTATCTACTCCAAATGTGAGAAATTAATGAGTTCCGATTAAGAGTCTGGTGGGACACGGTAATGTTGGAAAAATATTTAGACAACACCGTATCCCAAGAGGACTACGTTAAATAAATTTCCTTCGTTTTCAGATTAGACAAATCTTTCATAGACACATGGAATGATACACTATCAGAATGTTCTTTCAAATTGATGCAACTATTTTACTTCATTACAACCGAAAATATGATGTGATTAAGGAAGATTTGTCCCATCAAATTACTAACGCAGATTCAGATGCTTCATATAATAATAATATGCGAGAGAATTAAATCAAATATTACAACACTGGAGAGGGAGCTAAAATCTGTAAACGGAATAAATTTCAACGGGACAAATTGGATTATGAATTGAACCATGTTTATAATTGGAATGTACCATCTTTCCCTTCTAATCAAGGTGGTAGTTAAAAATATTGCTACAAAGGAATCGTAGTGGTGGACGTCGATCTGAATGGAGGACACGGAACCAGTATACAAATTCGGAAGCACAACCTACACGATTCAAACAGACACGGAAGAGGGTACGTTTTGGAGATTATAATGGAGATTCATCAGATGGAACCAATCCTCGTCAACTTTTTTATACTCGGAGACATCCCAGAGCGAAACAGAGGACACCTACAACATCAGAACTCAAGGAGGACTTCGGACCCTCCAGACGTCCACGCGCAGAAGCGCTTTAAGAGAGGCAGAAGGAGAAAATCCACGATCCATAAAAGAACAAATCAATCCGTATCGCAGGAACAGATAAGTCATACTCTGCACCCATGTGTTTCTGATATGTATCAGCATCAAGGTGACAATGTCATTAATTTGTCTTCCACATCTCTATCCACGCTGGAGCTAAAATGTTGTTAATAGGGGTTTAACTTTTGTCCTTCTAACAATATGGATAATGAGACATTAGTAGACATTAATAAATTCATCAGGAAATTGACCTTAATGCGACACTTTGATAAAACTCAAACATAATGCAAACCAATATAAATGTTACGAGAACTCTAACAATGAATGTGATTCTGATAACAATAATTCCTTTTCAGATATTACTATTGAAGATAATTGTTTTGAGACACAGTATCCGATTTACAGACCAATTGCATTGGGGATGGTTCTGACATCTGGATTCCATTGATCAAACAAATGTTGACATTTTATGTGCTCTTATAATGACCATACTAGTCTGAAATAACACACTCAGGTCTAAAGAAGAAATCCAACTTCTATCCCTTTCAAAGTAAGAGCACATATATTGATAATTTATCAGCTAGTGTGAGAGAACTAGATTCTCTGATTTAACCAATAAGACATATAACAATATGAGTATGTTAGAACACAGAGCCATGAAAAATTTGGCCAATAACAAAAATATAGTTATACGTCCATCAGATAAAGGGGGATCGATAGTTGTATTAGACTCCTCATACTATGTATAGAAGCAAAACGTCAATTGGAGGATAAACCACTTATGTACATTTAAAGGACGATCCCACTCTATGTATTCTTTACAGCTATTGAGAATTTTAGAAAAGGGCATACTCACTACGGTTATCACCCCTGACGAGTTTGAATATATGTATACAAATAAACCAGTACACACCATTTTTCATTGGTTTCCAAGTACTAAAAGCATTGATGATGTCAGAGGTAGACCTATTGTGTCGGGCATAGGTTCCCTCAATGAACATCTGAGCGAATATGTCGATAAACTATTAATACCATTCGTGTTTAAACTGCCTAGTTATATTAGGGATACGACAGATATTATAAATAAATTGAGTGATGTAATTTGGAAACCATCTTTTAAATGGCTGACATGGATGTATCCTCATTGTACTCATCCATACAACATTGTAAGGGTATAAAGGCTATAGAATTCTGGTTAAATCAGTCTAGGACTATCCCTATATACAAAATGAATTCATACTATCATGTTTACAATACCTGTTAACTACCAAACTTTTTCATGTTGATACACATACTACTTACAATGCAAGGGGCTGCGATGGGGGCGAAATTCGCCCCTTCGTATGCCAATCTATATATGGGCCTTTGGGAATCCGAGTAGTTTTCATGAGAACAACCCATTTATACATAATATAGTGAAATTTATCGCTATCTTGATGATATTATAATCATTTGGGAAGATTTTGAGAATCATCATATATAGATGGTTTCATACAAATTGCAACAATATGGATCCCGATATCCAATTCACATACAGTTCAAGTAACTATGAAATAGAATTCCTAGATGTCAGTTTTTTTGATATGATCACGTATACAGACAAGTTGTATCGCAAACCCATTTCCGTAACACCTTACTACATGCTACCTCATGCCATCCATGTACGACTATTAAGGGTATTCCGTATAGTCAGTTTATTAGACTTCGACGAATAAGTTCAACATGGAGAATTTCCAAATAGATGCTATGGACTTGTGGACAGACTTGCCTCCGGGGATATAAATACGGATGTCAAAAAGGCTATGACCAAGCATATCGTGTCATATGCCAGATATGTCTACGTCTTCTTCTCCCTTAAAATACATGGTTATCTACGAAAGGCTGTTTTAAGTGTAACATGCCTCGATGTAACACATGTAATATGTCAAACAATCCAAAACATTTAGAAGTACTAATACTATTGTTGAATATACTATTAATTTCTTTGCTAATTGTAAGACCAAGGTGTCGTATATTTGCCCCATGCTTTTGCGGCCTTCAATATATTGGAAGACCATTAGACCCTTTGGCCGACGCATCGCCGAACTATGATGCCATACCTAAAAATGATCTGCGGTCAGCAAAGCTAAACATATATATCTGACCATTTCGGTAAAGTGGATATTGCCTTTCAAGCTATAGATACATCAAAAGAGATACTGACAGGGAGATATAGATAGAACTCATAAGAAAAGAAGCAAGTGGATCTCATGATGAAAACAGTGACACCTAGAGGTCTCAATAGGGACTTTGAACTATCAGCATTTGTAGATGATGTGAGTATGCTAGATAGCATCCTTAGAACAGATATCATAATATAATATATAGTCTGGTTTAACATGTTTGAATCTATATCATGTTCCTATATTCATATTTACCCATTTGGTGAGGGACTTAAGATTATTGTGATAAGGTAATGTTCGTATTGCAATTGCTTATATTATTATCATCTATTTATTAGTTACGTACACATATTTTTTACCATTCCTAACCATGAGCTTGTATGTATATCATCATCCTCATGTTTTACACACAGCTGAAGAATAGCTGCAGAGTTTTTTATGCTCAGTTTGCACTACAATAACCTACCAAGATAATATTATGTATTGTGTTTCCGTCTCCTCAATTGTTTATATAGGTTATACATATGTTTTCCACCATTTTTATGTTCCTCTCAGTACGTGTAATTCCTCATATTAATTATTGATAGTATGATGTCTGCCATTTTTTCTAATTATTTATACTAATGACCACACAGATGATTCTGGGTGTATATGTGCCATCCGTTATGTGGACCTTACCTCGGATTTCATAAGATATCTCTCCAACATTCTTAATATTTTTGAAACATCTTTGTAATATTATTGAAACGTACTATTCCTATTTATTCTGTTTCTTAGATTCAATCGTACTATTTAAAAATGTACAAATAGTCTTTAGGACCCAGTCCACTATACCTACCTGTATTTCCTTTTCGCCCACTCTATTTGATGTTTTTAATTCAGAGAACCACGACACGTGTTTCAAATTCAAGACTCCCCTTTAAATACCAATTTCAACTATTGGTGTTCAGCCTCTGACGAAGTGACTGACGTCACGAACGCGTTAGGCCACCTGTGTCCCCACGAGTCTGCTTTGTTTGTATCCAGTGCCAAGTGGTTTTTTTTAAAAGGATTCATGTGAAATAAAGATTTGTTTTAGCTTCTGAAGCGTGCAGCCTGCTTCATATATATTCGTATTAAGTTCCGGAAGGACATTGTGTTAAGGGATCATATCCTTGATTTTGTCTCCAGATCATCTTATTAGTAGTAGTACAGCATGGATTTATGAAAAATGATCATGCCAGACATAAATTGGTTTTAATGAAGAAGTGAGTAAGAAGTTAGATTCAGGCACAGCTGTGGATGTGGTATATTTGGATTTGCAAAAGCCTTTGAATCTGTGATCTGGTTGATCCAGTATCTTTCCGATTGCCGTTTGGAGTCAGGAAGGAATTTTTCCCCCCTTTTTTAGAGCTGGGTTTTTTTGCCTTCCTCTGGATCAACGTGTTAGGTGGGTTAAAAAAAAAAATAAAAAAAAAAAAAAGGGAATGTTGGACTTGATGGAGAATGTCTTTATCACCTTAATTACTATGTTACTATGTTACTATGACATACCACCTCTGTGGTCGGAGGTGAAGGAAGCGAGTGACGCCGCCGGACAGCTTAGGGGTAGAGCACCTGTAAGTATGTACCCTTATCCATACTTCCATAAGAGACTTATCTATCTCTGCATCTATCCTGCTTCTATCTTCTCTGATATCTATCTCTTATCTCTGCTATCTATCTATTCTCTATCTATCTATCTCTTCGATCTTTCCCATTCTATCTATCTTCTTTCTATCTATCTTTCTATCTTCATCTATCATCTCTGCTTTCTATCTCTCTTCTATCTATCTATCTATCGCTATCATCTATCTATCGCTATCTATCTATCGCTATTATCTCTGCTATCTATCTCTGCTATCTATCTCTGCTATCTATCTATCTCTTCTATCTGTCCATCTATATATCTCTGCTATCTATCTATCTCTTCTATCTGTCTTCTATCTATCTATCTATCGCTATTATCTATCTATCTCTATTATCTATCTCTGCTATCTATCTCTGCTATCTATCTCTGCTATCTATCTCTGCTATCTATCTATCTATCTCTGCTATCTATCTATCTCTGCTATCTATCTCTGTCATCTGTCTATCTATCTATCTATCAATCGCTATTATCCATCTATCTCTGCTATCCATCTATCACTCTATCTCTCTATCTTCATCTCTCTGCTATCACTCTCTCTGCTATTATCACTCTCTCTGCTATCACTCCTCTGCTATCATCTACTCTTCTCTGCTATCACTTCTCTCTGCTATTTATCACTCTCTCTGCTATCACTCTCTTCTATCACTCTCTCACTCTCTCTCTCTTGCTATCAGCTATCTCATTATATTCTATCTCTGCTATCCATCTATCTCTCCTGCTATCTATCTATCTCTGCTATTATCTATTTCTGCTATCTATCACTCTCTCTCTGCTATCTATCACTCTCTCTCTGCTATCTATCACTCTCTCTGCTATCTATCACTCTCTCTCTCTGCTATCTATCACTCTCTCTGCTATCTATCACTCTCTCTCTGCTACTCACTCTCTCTCTGCTATCTATCACTCTCTCTCTGCTATCCATCACTCTCTCTGCTATCGATCTCTCATCTATCTACTATCCTATCACTCCATCTATCTATCTAGCTACTACTATCTAATCTATCTATCTATCTATTCCTTTCTATCCCTATCTCTCTATCTCTGATATTTATTCTGCTATCTACTTATTATCTATATCTCTATTATCTACTATCGCTATTTATCTATCATCTTTCTACTCTCTCATCTCTGCACTATCTATCTCTGCTATCTATCTACTCTGCTATCTATCTACTCTTCTCTGCTGCTACTCTACTACCGCTAATCTATCTATCTATCTCTGCAATCTATCTATCTATCGCTGCTATCCATCTATCTATCTTCTATCTCTGCTATCTATCTCTCTATCTCTGCTAGCTATCATCTATCTATCTAGTTATCTATCTCTGCTATCTATCTATCTCTGGTATCTATCTCTCATCTACCTCTGCTATCTATCTATCTGTCTGTCTATCTATCTATCTTTCCATCTATCTATTATCTAGATACTACTATCTATCATCTTCTATCTACCTACCTACCTATCTCTTCTATCTATCTATCTATCTATCTATCTATCTATCTATCTATCTACATCTATCTCTTCATCTGTCTATCTATCTATCTCTGATATTTATCTATCTGTGCTCTATCTATCTATCTATTCTCTGATATTTATCTATCCTGCTATCTATCTATGTATCTATCTACTATCTCTGTCTATCTATATATCTATCTATCTATCTATCTGTGATATTTATCTATCTATCTATCTCGGCTACTATCTCTCTCGGCTATCCTCTCTCTCGGCTATCCATCTTCTCTCGGCTATCCATCTCCTCGGCTCTCCATCTCTCTCGGCTATCCATCTCTCTGCTGCTATCATCTCTCTCTCTGCTATCCATCTCTCTCTGCTATCCATCTCTTCTGCTATCGCTACTATCTATCTACGATCTATCCTGATATTTATGTATCTGTGCTTATCTATGTTTCTGTGGCTATCTATGTATCTGTGCTATCTCTCATCTCTATCTCCTACCTACCTACCTATGTATCTCTGTCTATCAACCGACCTACCTTTCTTCATCTAACTATCTCAGTGTGTCATCTTCTATCTTCCTACCTACCACCCCCCTTGTACCCAGCAGAGGCCAGTCCGACCCTGCTGCAGGAGGAGTTTCAGCACTCCTAAAACAATTTAGCTGGCAACTTAATTTTAAAAAAAATTTCCCTTACTGTAACCGACCGTGGATGAGACAGATGAGGGACACCCAGCATGGCAAGGATTACACCAATCGGTTAGAAAACAACCACACACCACGGCGCGCTGAGTTCCGGTCAAGTCCCCTTGCCTTACCACCTGAACTTCCAGCGCTGCTGAGTCTCACAGCCGGGGGAAAATGCCGCCTTTCTTTTTCAAAAAACACAGACAGTACTGCGCCCTGAGCAACTTTTTCAAGTTGCGTCTGGTAGGAGCGGCGCTGACCTAACCTCCAAACCATGAAAAGCTAGCCTAGCCATATGAAATTCCTTTTACACATACCAACTATCTTTAGTCAAAGAGAAATATTTAAAAATATCTGCAGCAAAATTATGTTTGGAAGAGCAATCTGTTAAATACTGTGTGTCCCCATCCCATCGTATCTGTTTTTGGTGATGTGAAAGTGTTCTAAAGTTTACAAAAGTAGTTTGCATACAATTTGTGCCCCCCCGCTCCTCGCCTTGCCGATCCCCTCTCCCCCGTCCCCCCCCCCCCCCACGGTTGCCGCCCCCGCCCTCAGGGCAAGCCCACACGAATACTGATTTTCTTTGGGCCCATGAAGTAACGAGACAGTGGGCATCAATGCAGAGGCTTGCTGGGACGATAGTGTATCATTCCATGTGTCTATGAAAGATTTGTCTATATCTGAAAACGAAGAAGGAAATTAAATTTAACCGTAGTCCTCTTGGGATACGTTTGTTGTCTAAATATTTTTCCAACATTACCGTGTCCCACCAGACTCTTACCTCGGAACTCATTAATTTCTCACATTTGGAGTAGATAGTTTCAAAATCTGTCTCATTATCACTAAAATCTTGAACACTGTTCGTATGACCGGCTGAAAACACTGTATCAGCTATTCGTCTCCTTTCCGTAGTTCCTGATCGTTTATATCAAAAGTCCTGCGAAGTTGCATAATAACACTAAAGATTTGTTTATATATCTAATTAGACAATATGGCAACTCGCAGGACTTTTGATATAAACGATCAGGAACTACGGGAAAGGAGACGAATAGCTGATACAGTGTTTTCAGCCGGTCATACGAACAGTGTTCAAGATTTTAGTGATAATGAGACAGATTTTGAAACTATCTACTCCAAATGTGAGAAATTAATGAGTTCCGAGGTAAGAGTCTGGTGGGACACGGTAATGTTGGAAAAATATTTAGACAACAAACGTATCCCAAGAGGACTACGGTTAAATTTAATTTCCTTCGTTTTCAGATATAGACAAATCTTTCATAGACACATGGAATGATACACTATCAGAATGTTCTTTCAAATTGATGCAACTAATTTTACTTCATCACAAACGAAAATATGATGTGATTAAGGAAGATTTGTCCCAGATACAAGAATTACTAACTGCAGATTCAGATGCTTCATATAATAATAATATGCAGAGAATTAAATCAAATATTACCAACATGGAGAGGGAGCTAAAATCTGTTAAACGGAATAAATTTCAACGGGACAAATTGGATTATGAATTGAACCATGTTTATAATTGGAATGTACCATCTTTCCCTTCTAATCAAGGTGTAGTTAAAAATATGCTACAAAGGAATCGTAGTGGTGGACATCGATCTGAATGGAGGACACGGAACCAGTATACAAATTCGGAAGCACAACCTACACGATTCAAACAGACACGGAAGAGGGTACGTTTTGGAGATTATAATGGAGATTCATCAGATGGGAACCAATCCTCGTCAACTTTTTTATACTCGGAGACATCCCAGAGCGAAACAGAGGACACCTACAACATCAGAAACTCAAGGAGGACTTCGGACCCTCCAGAACGTCCACGCGCGAGAAGCGCTTTAAGAGAGGCAGAAGGAGAAAATCCACGATCCATAAAAGAACAAATCAATCCGTATCGCAGGAACAGATAAGTCATACTCTGCACCCATGTGTTTCTGATATGTATCAGCATCAAGGTGACAATGTCATTAATTTGTCTTCCACATCTCTATCCACGCTGGAGCTAAAAGTGTTGAATAGGGGTTTAACTTTTGTCCCTTCTAACAATATGGATAAATTTGAGACATTAGTAGACATTAATAAATTCATCAGGAAATTGACCTTAATGCGACACTTTGATAAAAACTCAAACATAATGCAGAACCAATATAAATGTTACGAGAACTCTAACAATGAATGTGATTCTGATAACAATAATTCCTTTTCAGATATTACTATTGAAGATAATTGTTTATCTGAGACACAGTATCCAGATTTACAGACCAATTGCATTGGGGATGGTTCTGTACATCTGGATTCCATTGATCAAACAAATGTTGACATTTTATGTGCTCTTTATAATGACCATACTAGTCCTGAAATAACACACTCAGGTCTAAAGAAGAAATCCAACTTCTATCCTTTCAAAGTAAGGACATATATTGATAATTTTTACAGACTAGTGGTGAGAGAACTAGATTCTCTGGATTTAACCAATAAGACATATAACAATATGAGTATGTTAGAACACAGAGCCATGAAAAATTTGGCCAATAACAAAAATATAGTTATACGTCCATCAGATAAAGGGGGATCGATAGTTGTATTAGACTCCTCATACTATGTATTAGAAGCAAAACGTCAATTGGAGGATAAAACCACTTATGTACATTTAAAGGACGATCCCACATCTATATATTCTGTACAGCTATTGAGAATTTTAGAAAAGGGCATACTCACTACGGTTATCACCCCTGACGAGTTTGAATATATGTATACAAATAAACCAGTTACACCCATTTTTCATTGGTTTCCAAAAGTACATAAAAGCATTGATGATGTCAGAGGTAGACCTATTGTGTCGGGCATAGGTTCCCTCAATGAACATCTGAGCGAATATGTCGATAAACTATTAATACCATTCGTGTTTAAACTGCCTAGTTATATTAGGGATACGACAGATATTATAAATAAATTGAGTGATGTAATTTGGAAACCATCTTATAAATGGCTGACAATGGATGTATCCTCATTGTACTCATCCATACAACATTGTAAGGGTATAAAGGCTATAGAATTCTGGTTAAATCAGTCTATGGACTATCCCTATATACAAAATGAATTCATACTATCATGTTTACAATACCTGTTAACTACAAACTTTTTCATGTTTGATACACAATACTACTTACAATGCAAAGGGGCTGCGATAGGGGCGAAATTCGCCCCTTCGTATGCCAATCTATATATGGGCCTTTGGGAATCCGAGTATGTTTATCATGAGAACAACCCATTTATACATAATATAGTGAAATATTATCGCTATATTGATGATATTATAATCATTTGGGAAGATTTTGGAGAATCATCAGATATAGATGGTTTCATACAATATTGCAACAATATGGATCCCGATATCCAATTCACATACAGTTCAAGTAACTATGAAATAGAATTCCTAGATGTCAGTTTTTTGATAATTGATCAACGTATACAGACGAAGTTGTATCGCAAACCCATTTCCCGTAACACCTTACTACATGCTACCTCATGCCATCCATGTACGACTATTAAGGGTATTCCGTATAGTCAGTTTATTAGACTTCGACGAATAAGTTCAACATGGGAGAATTTCCAAATAGATGCTATGGACTTGTGGGACAGACTTGTCTCCAGGGGATATAAATTACAGGATGTCAAAAAGGCATATGACCAAGCAGTACTTTTGGATAGAGAAACCTTGTTACATACCAATAAGTCTAAGAAACTTAAACTAAAGACTAGGACCCGGGTCCACCAACCATACCGTACATAACATTCACTTTTACCACACAAAGCTATAGAATGAAACGCATTATATCCAAATATTGGGGCATTCTTTTGGATGATCCTATCTTATGCCGTCTTTTACCTGATAAACCTAATTTTTCATATCGTAAAGCACGTAACATTGGCTCCATCATATCACCTAGTCTGTTTAAGTCTACGTCTTCTTCTCCCTTGAATACATGGCTATCTACGAAAGGCTGTTTTAAGTGTAACATGCCTCGATGTAACACATGTAAATATGTCAAACAATCCAAAACATTTAGAAGTACTAATACTAATGTTGAATATACTATTAATTTCTTTGCTAATTGTAAGACCAAAGGTGTCGTATATTTGGCCACATGCTTTTGCGGCCTTCAATATATTGGGAAGACCATTAGACCCTTTGGCCGACGCATCGCCGAACATATGAATGCCATACCTAAATATGATCTGCGGTCAGCAATAGCTAAACATATCATATCTGACCATTTCGGTAAAGTGGATATTGCCTTTCAAGCTATAGATACATGCAAAAGAGATACTAGACAGGGAGATATAGATAGAAAACTCATAAGAAAAGAAGCAAGATGGATCTACATGATGAAAACAGTGACACCTAGAGGTCTCAATAGGGACTTTGAACTATCAGCATTTGTAGATTGATGTGAGTATGCTAGATAGTCATCCTTAGAACAGATATCATAATATATATATATAGTCTGGGTTTACATGTTTGAATCTATATCATGTTCCTATATTCATAATTACCCATTTGGTGAGGGACTTAAGATTTATTGTGATAAGGTAATGTTCGTATTGCAATTGCTTATATTATTATCATCTATTTATTAGTTATGTACACATATTTTTTACCATTCCTAACCATGAGCTATGTATGTATACATCATCCTCATGTTTTAACACAACTGAAGAATAGCTGCAGAGTTTTTTATGCGCATTTGCACTACAATAACCTACCAAGATATATTATGTATTGTGTTTCCGTCTCCTCAATTGTTTATATAGGTTATACATATGTTTTCTCCATTTTTATGTTCCTCTCAGGTACGTGTCGAATTCCTCATATGTAATTTATTGATAGTATGATGTCTGCCATTTTTTCTAATTGTTTATACTAATGACCACACAGATGATTCATGGGTGTATATGTGCCATCCGTTATGTTGGACCTTACCTCGGATTTTCATAAGATATCTCTCCAACATTCTTAATATTTTTGAAACATCTTTGTAATATTATTGAAACATACTAGTCCTATTTATTCTGTTTCTTAGATTCAATCGATACTATTTATAAATGTAACAAATAGTCTTTAGGACCCAGTCCACTATACCTACCTGTATTTCCTTTTCGCCCACTCTATTTGATGTTTTTAATTCAGAGAACCACGTACACGTGTTTCAAATTCAAGACTCATCCTTATGTAGTCCCTTTAAATACCAAGTTTCAACTATTGGTGTTCAGCCGATAGATAGATAGATAGATAGATAGATAGATAGATAGATAGATAGATAGATTATAGATAGATAGATAGATAGATAGATAGATAGATAGATAGATAGATATCAGAATATACAGAGAAGCTGAGGATCCACTTTCAATACTAAGTCTTATACCTATCTGCCTAATCTGATTATAATATATGCGAAGATAAACAAAGACTTTGGGAATATTACCATGTTTCCATGGGAACTTATGGATGTCCTATATGTCTTTTAAAAAGACTTGCTATGGCATTCCAGAATCTAATGCAATAACCAAGCGCCAATCTACAGACCATTGCGGCACTGTCTTTTGCATTTAGGCTTGTGGAATGTAGAATGCTTTTTAAAGACATAGCAATCGGCATAGAGCTCCATGAAATAATGTAAACTCTAAGAATCTTTGTTTCCTTGTTGCATATTGGGCTAGGAGGGAGATTTGATGTCCTGATCTCATCCTAGTGCTTATTCAATGTATTATGATGTCTGATCTGCATAGGCGAATCACATTGCTAAAGCAGAGGCTGCACTACACGGAGATGGCTTCAATAAGCTGAACACGGGTCTGTAGATTGGCTACTCTGGTTTGCATTTAGCTTGTGGAATGCGTAGAAGTCTTTTAAAGACATAGGCATCCATAGAGCTTCCAATAGGAAACATGGTAAATTCCCAGGAGAAGTCTTTATTTACCGATAACGATCCAGTTATTTTTGCGATAACGATAGGCGAGGTTTTATAAATATCCCCCTAATCTGATGATAATCAATTATGTATACTAACTGTAGGCTGGGTCTTTGCACTGTTTTCCTAGCACAGTGTTCACTAAATTGTATTTATATTTATCAACTCCCCAGTTCCATCACCGACAACCTCCTAAACTCTGTTTGATATCCACTCATCCCTCCCTGCTCTCATACCTACTTCCCTCTTAACTTGTGCATCCTGCTTCGCCTATACGACTGATAATCTTGTATCCACCTAGCTAACACGGAAAATACTTACAAATCCTCCTCACGCTCTGTCTCTGTCATACCTCCATACTATCTGTCTGCTGGGGATGTTGTCCTCCCCAAAATCCTGGGCCCGATGTAATATCTCTGTCTGCCTACCGTAGCCACCACAACACTCCCCTGTCTTACAATGTATCTTACCACTTCTCTCGCCCCATGTTGTGTTCAATTCCCTCGCCAACCTTGCTGGTTAACAAATTACATGTTATCATAGTTACAAAATAATTAATTGAAAGGTGAATAAAGAACGAAATCAAGTACCAAAATATCAAAGTCCAAACTATTTCACTATTCACTCATTTATTTAAATATATATATAATATAACTAATAACATCATATAATATCATATACTATCATCTATATTATTATCTCAATAAATATATATATATATATATATAAAATAAGTATACAAGGATTCCCGTTGACAATACAACTTCCGAAATCTAACATACAACTGTCAATGGGCTGAGGATAAAAAGTATACAGCTCCAACATCTGGTAAACCTAAAAAGGCCACCTTTCACATAAGTACGCAGAAACAAAATATAAATTTATTCGGAAACAAAGTAAGGTAAATCCAAACTGAAACCTAAACGCGATTTATTCAAGCACCCCACTGAAGTTTCTGTGGCCGTCTATCACAGTAGGTTACAGATCTATGGAACGACAAAAGTTAAGAAGCAAAGGACACAAAAAACTACCCCTACACAAACAACAACACACATGACAACCCCGCCCGCCCTCGCACACGATGCATCTCGCATTACCTAGTAATATTGGCTGTTGTATAAGCTTCACACGTCAAAGGCCAATCTGATGTGACGTACAACCAGCCCCCGCCAGAAGGACATGTAGGCATAAAAAAATGTGTCTAGCAATATAGAGAAACACCGGATAAGTGTAATTCGTAGGATCAAGGTATCAAAACAGTCAGCAGAACGTACAGTGACTAATGGTAATAGAACAGATGTATAAGTGGCATGCCAGAATAAAGTGCGCGGTAGGCATTTCTAGTATATCGAATCCAGGCACCGGCAACAACAGCTGCAAATGTGAATAAAAAGGACTTACTAAAGTGCTAGACAGGGGTAAAAACCAAGTGCGCACAGATAAGAACGAAACATATTGCGATAAAATCAAAAGTAACTGAATGTCTATAATGGCTATATGGATAAGTAGGGGGGAAACACAGTAACCATAATATGCTAAAATCCTGCAATATTTAGAAAAATATAGATCGATTAATATATATATATATATATTATATATATATATAGGATAATAATATAATAAACTGCTAAAGTTAACTCATATGTATACAATAGTATTTGTGCTTCATGATAGTATAATAAAAAAATCGGCCGCTGAACAAAAGGTGGTACAGATTAGGATTTAGATAACCAAGGGTTGATATAAAGCTAACTCTGGCTTTAAATTTTGATAGGAACTAGTTAAGGGCAAATAACAAGAGAGTGTATAGTGTGTATGCTGATTCTCTATGATCCATCTAATCTCATAAGCTGTAAGTAGAGCTACTTTTGCAGGTCACGGCCCTCCTGTTGCATGGAATTCCAAAAAGCTAACACATGGCGCATAACCATTGGCATATTTTAATGGGGTCAGCCTAAAGATGGCGTGCACTGTGATGTTCCCCACAAATTTTATCTGTGGTTCCGTGGGCGGCCTGCAATGGTAAGTTGACTTAATTATTTTTAGGCGATCATATAGCCAGTGCGATGGATTAGTATAGGCATTCACGGAGCGTCGTGTTGGTTTTTACTCTGGCACATGAACATATTTCGCCATGCGAGGGCAAAGTAATGATATAGATACCTATAAGTGGCTGCAAACAACTGAGTTTTGCTTTGATGTTGATGCTTATGCACCATGAGGTGTGGATGGGAAAAGTCTGGCCGGCGTACCAGGGCGCTCTGACGCATGCGCACAAGTAGACCCTGAGTCATTTGTAACAACAACCATGTCTTACGGTTGGCTGGAAGGCCACATGTTAGTCTTTGATGGAGCGTGTTGTCGAATCTGCTTGAAAATCTGTGGCGCATTAAGATACATTGCGCAAATTTCTTCTGCCTCGTCTATAGGTAAAACGAAGGGGGTACTGATATTTTTTAATAAGGAAATGTGGTCATTTGGTGATACATAGTCCCACACTAGTGCGTAATGCTATGTTTTAAAAGAGCGCCGACATTCATAGGAGTATTGTGCTGATAAAGGGTATAAAGTCAGAGTTGGTACTACTAGACTTTGCTTACCTCTGTGTTAAACCACTTTTTGCTCTGGGCTCGCAATTGGAAATTAGTAGCGTTCACCACTTGTTGGTTGAATCACATCTCTCTTGTTAGCCCCATGCTCAATGAACTTTTGAGACATACAATTCATTAACAGATTGTGTCATCGCTTTAAACATGGTCAGATTATTCCTAAAACCCTTAAGACCTTGGTAGTTATATAATTAGCCAACTTTTGGGTGTGGGCTGTCAGGATAATAACTTCCTGCGTAGCAATTAATGTATTGGCGATCTGTGGAACGTGTGCTTAGACATGTAGGGTGTATGGCTTATCAATCGCGTGGAAGCACGTGGGCAGAATTTCATATATTTTGTTTTTGAAAATGGTATATTTGCGCTCTCTATTTTAAGAAACACACTAAAAACATGTTTGGTGCTAACTGAGTACATTACATCAGAAAGCCGTCTAATCAAAAGGAAAACCCCATAGCTCTGTAGAATAAAGATGTTGGCCTGATAAAGATTGTAAGGGCCCTGCTACCTAATCGTCCGGAAGTTTCAACTCGTTCAGTCTGGGCCCTAACTAATAATATCTAACTATATATTTTTATAATACAATTATATATAATTCTAAATAGATTAATTAATTCTATCTCATATCTGTCTATCTAAATCTATCTCTGATTTTTATCTTCTCTATCTATCAATCTGCTAATCTTCGATCTATCTCTGCTATCTATCTATCAATCTGCTATCTAATCATAATACATGCTGCTATCTATCTATTAATCTATCATATAACTATAGCTATCTCTCTATCAATATCTAATCTATCTTATCTATCATATCATATCGATCTAAATCTTCTATCTCTCCTCATGCATCACATACTGACTAATCTATCATCTATCTTAAATCATATCTATCTAATCTATCTGATCTAAATATCTATCTAATACGATCTATCTAATCTCTCTATACTCTGCTATCAATATCTAATGCTAAAGATTCTATCAATCTCGAAATCATAATCTCTAGCTAGATCTCCTATCTAATCATATCTATCTAATCTATCTACTCCATAATCATATCTATCTATCTATCATATACTAATAGCATAAATCTATCTACTGCAAATATCTAGTCTCATAATCTATCTTCATATCTAAGCTACATCTAATTAAATCTAAATCATATCTATCCTCTACTATCATATGCCTATCTAATCTATCTAATCTATTAATCATATTCATATCTCTGATCTAATCTATCATCTAGCTAAATCTACTATTCTAATGCATATATCATATTCTCTCTATACCTCTGCTATCTACTAAATCATAAATCTATCGATCTGTTCTGCTATCTATCTATCTAAAATCAAGATACTAGCTATTCTAATCTCTCTACTCTCTCTGTGTTTTTGATCTCCTTGTTGAAATCCCTTGTTAAACTCCAATTTATTTAGGACATCTAGACTTGGGATGATCTAGACTTGGGATGATTCGGTTCTGCACAGCAACTTGACCAGCACAGCTCTAACCCCATGTCACAAACTTACCTGCTGCTCCGATCCGGCGCCGCTCTGGTCACAGCCGGGCGCTTCCGGGTAGGCAGCACCGCTGTCATGATGATACCATGATGCTGACGCATCTCCAGGCGCGAACTTTGAAAAGCTGGCGGCGTCCTCCTCTCGGTGCCTGATTGTAGCTCCTCTACCCCTGGCTCCTGTATGTATTCTTCTACTTACCTTTCCCGTTCCAGAGACTATACCTGCCTTGCCTGTTCCAGAGTCCTTACTTACCTTGCCAGTTCTTGAGTCAATACCTACCTTGCCTGTTCCTGTGACCACTTATCTAGCCTCAGGGCCGGATTATTCACAAGGCACCCGAGGCAAGTGCCTGGGGCCCGGATGCCATGGGGGCCCGTCGGGAGCCGTCCTGGGGCCCCAGTATCTATGTGCAAATTTTGGGTATTTATCTCTTTAAGATGTTAAATAGTGACGACTGGAGTCCGGTGGGTTAGGGGGGCCTGGCCCTGACTTCCAATCAGGAGGCACTGGCAGAATTACTCATTGGTGGTTCAGCTCCTCCGTCGGCGCGCAGCGTGCGCCTGTGTGTGGTCACATGGGGTGGTGCGTAACCTGTATGTCCTTGACCCGACATTGGCCCACTGTGGGTTCACAGCAGGAGAGGGGGGGTGTGCTGGTGGTGCCAGGGACAAGTTCTTGTGGTGCGAGGGGGTGTGCTGGTGGTGCCAGGGACAAGTTCTTGTGGTGCAAGGGGGTGTGCTGGTGGTGCCTAGGGTTGTGCTGATGGTGCCAGAGAGGATGTGCTGGTGGTGCAAGAGAGCATGTGTTGGTGGTGCCAGGGGATGTGCTGGTCATGCCAGAGGGTGTGCTGGTGGTGCAAGAGAGGATGTGTTGGTGGTGCCAGGGGATGTGTTGCTGGTGGTGCAAGAGAGGATGTGTTGGTGGTGCCAGGGGATGTGTTGGTGGTGCCAGCAAAATATACTTTAATCGTTAAATGGGACGTTAGGGGGGGCCCAAAAATCTGACTTGTGCCTTGGGCCCCATTTGGTCTTAATCCGGCTCTGTCTAGCCTATGTTTCAAGGCATACTTATCCTGCTTCTTCCAGTACTACTACTCCAGCAACTTGGGTTCCAGAATCCAGCCTACAGTTCCCAGCAGCACCTTGTTCCAGAATCCAGCCTACAGTTCCCAGCAGCACCTGGTTCCAGAATCCAACCTACAGTTCCCAGCAGCACCTGGTTCCAGTACAGGAGCTAAAGCAGCAGATAATTAGGTTCGGTGACCAGAGGATTGGACTTCTATTTTAGACGTCCAGCGAGCGTGTATAGATGCATATGGGAGGAACGAGTATGTCGAGTTTGATATAGATACAATATTATATTAATTAGTACATTATTCTTATCTGTGGGCTTCACAAACAAATCTGTGCTTAAAATGCAGTAAAATCACATGATGTTGATGTTAAACAACAAGCTGTGTCCTAAAGGGCATCTAAATGAAATTTATACATTGCTCCAATCCAGACATAAAAAAGGTTTAGGGATGTTACCTTATTCTTACCCTTCCTCTTGTGGTCGTTTGCACACAGTCTGATTTACTTCAGAGCTCCCTCTCTCCCCTCCCATCTGGAAAGCAAGATATCTACAGTACAGGTTTTTTTTTGAACCTCATTTAAGGCACTTCTCATGAGCGATTAGCTCTGAGCGAGTTTCTTTTTTAAAGAGATTTTCTGTTTTTAAGAGAATTGACAGCTTTAAAAAAACTAAGCGTTATTTAACTGTGGTTGCAGCCTAGTAAAGTACTAACCTAACACTATTTATTCTAGGAGGGTGCCTGTGTAAGTAATTAATCACTAGTGTATTTTTTTTTTTTTTTTTTACTACTTACTGCTGAATAAGGTGGTAGGAATTGTTTGAGTAAACTCAAAGCATGGATTACTAAAACAAATACTTGTGTTTAAAAAACACTGTTACCTGTGGAGCGGGGGCTGGTAGGAGACAAAGGAAAGGTTTTTTTTTTTTCTCTTTCTGATTGGATGGGGGGGTGTTGTAACTAATTGGTTTTAAATTGGTGAGGCCTATGATGGCTCTGGTTGGTTTTGAACCTCATTAAGGCACTTCTCATGAGCGATTAGCTCTGAGCGATTTCCTGTTATAAAGAGATTTTTCTGTTTTTAGAGAATGACAGCGTTAAAAAACTAAAGCGTTTTTTTAAAACAAGAAAGCGTTTAAGAACACACTATTCTCTGCTGTTGTCTCTGCTGTGTTATGCTGTTTAGTATGGACAGTTTTGCTGGGGCCGCGCAATGTGCATCCTGCCGCATGTATGGGATCTTGGAGCAGCCGCCCCAGGGGACCTATGTATGTGTCAGATGTGAGTGGGTTGCCCATTGGAATCTGAGGTACAGAGTCTAAGGGGTAAACTTGCAGCATTGCAGGACTTGGCCACTGGGGAAATGCAGGTACTGGCAGGGGCCAGTAAACTGGTGGGTGGAGATGGGGCAGATAGGTGGAGAAGGAAGATAGATGTAAGGGTCCCCAGGGGAAGTAGGGGACGGAAGGATAGGGGGGCTTCTTCCCAGCTGGTCGATCCCAACAGATTTGCCATTTTAGGTGAAGATGTGGAGGACGAGGCTCGGAAGCAGCATGTATGGAGCGGGCCTTTCCCTTGAGCACCCAGGGACGGCCATCTCCAATACAAGGGAGGGAGAAACTGGGGGCTAGGAAGGATAGACAGGTGGTAGTGGTAGGGGATTCTATTATTAGAAGGGTAGAAGGGAATCTGTCGCCAGGACCCTGCATGCCGAACAGTGTGTGTCTGCCTGGTGCTAGGGTTCGACATGTGGTGGATCGTGTAGACAGATTATTGGGTGGGGCTGGAGTGACCGGCGGTCTTGGTTCACATTGGTGCCAAGACAAAGTTAGAGTGGAGGTGAGGTCCTTAAAAATGATTTCCGAGATTAGGGGCCAAGTTAAAAGCAAGGACCTCCAGGGTAGTGATTTCAGAAATACTACCGCAGCCACGTGCTACGCTAGGAGGCAACGGGAGCTCAGGAGTATAAATGCGTGGCTAAGAGAGTGGTGTAAGGAGATGGGGTTTGGGTTGGGTTTTAGAGAACTGGGCTGACTTTCTGTTGGCTACAGGCTCTTTAGTAGTGACGGATTCACCTCAATGGTGGTGGTGCAACGTTTTGGGGGAGAAGATGGCTAGGGGGTTGGAGGAGATTTTTAAAATAGGTATGGGGGGGGAGGGAACGTTTAAACTACACAGGGGTAGATAGAAGTTAGAGTTAGGGATGGGGGCTAGTAAACACAACGGAGGGAGGAGAAGGGGAGGGGGGAGGCATAGAGGATAAGGAGGCATGTACGACGTGATGGAATAGTAAATCAATTGATAATCTAAAATGTATGTTTACAAATGCAAGGAGTCTGATGGAAAAAACGGCGAACTGTGAAATAAATGCTTTAAAGGAAAGGTATGATGTAATTGGTATAGCAGAATCATGGCTTAATATTCACACGACTGGACAGTAAATATTGAAGGGTACTCCTTATAGACATGACCGAGTTAATAAGAAAGGAGGAGGAGTATGTATGTATGTTTAAACAGGAATGAAGCCAAATTTAAAAGATGGAATAGATGGGGGAGCAAACGATGCGGCAGGAAACATTATGGGTGGAACTGTGTACAGAGAAGCAAGAAGGTGGGTAAATTAATTGTTGGAGTGTGTTATAAGCCGCCAAATGCGGGGAAGAGGTGGAAATGAATCTCCATATGCAGTTGGCGAGGCTGCTGGTATGGGGCATGTTCTGGTTATGGGGGATTTTAACTCCCTGAAATAGATTGGAGTAATGGAACTGCCAGCACTCAAAAGGTATAAAGTTCTTAAATTTCCTATAGAGCATTTTCTTTCACAGATGGTAGAAGTTCCTACTAGAAAGAATGCGTTGTTTGGATCTGGTGATATCTAATAACCCAGAGCTCATTTTGGAGATTAAGGTAATGGGAAGCTTAGGAATAGTGACCATGATATAGTGTCATTTAATATAGGTTGCAGAAAACTAAAGTGCACTGGCTTAACAAAAACTTTTAACTTTAGGAAAGCTAATTTATGCTTAAAGGAATCGCTCCTGCTCATAGACTGGGGGGAACTGTTTCTAGGTAAAGATACTGAGCAGAATGTGGACCACTTTTAAAGGGATATTAACTATAACATTTCCAAATCGGTACCTTTAGGAAACAAGTGTTAAAAAAATGAGGTCCACTCCTGCTGGCTTAATGCTCAGGTAAAAAGGGAAATGGGAAAAAAAGAAGGGCTTTTAAAATTTTGAAAGCAGAGGCACAGAACAGGCTTACAGGGACTTAAAAGTTGTAATAAAGAGTGCAAGAAAGCAATTAACTAGCTAAAATAGAAAATGAAATACGGATTGCCGAACAAAGCAAGTCCAACCCCAAGATGTTTTTAAGTATATAATGGTAAAAAAATGAGGACTGAGAATGTGGGACCATTAAATAATGGAGCTGAGGTGGTGTAGGGATGCCGAAAAGGCTAATCTGCTAAACCGTTTTTTTTACATCGGTTTTACTGTTGAGAATCTTACGTAGGGATTGTAACAATCGTTGAGGGAGGAAATGAAGAGTTTTCACATTGGTAACAGAGGATATGGTACGGAATCAATTAGACAAGTTAATATCAATAAAAGCCCAGGACCAGATGGATTTGCATCCTAGGATTTTAAAAGAGCTAGTTCAGTTCTAGCAAGACCATGTGTCTCATATTTTCAGATTCGCTTTTGTCTGGGGATGTGCCGCTGGATTGGAAAAAAGCACATGTAATACCAATATTCAAAAAAAGGTAGTCGTTCACAGCCTGGTAACTATAGACCTGTAGCCTAACATCAGTGGTAGGGAAGGTGATGGAAACTTTGTTAAGGGATCATATCCTTGACTTTGTCTCCAGAGATCATTATTAAGTAGTAGTCAGCATGGGATTTATGAGAAATAGATCATGCCAGACAAATTTAATGTTTTTTTATGAAGAAGTGAGTAAGAAGTTAGATTCAGGCACAGCTGTGGATGTGTATATTTGGATTTTGCAAAAGCCTTTGATACTGTGCCACATAGCGACAATGTAAAACTGAGGACTGTTGGCCTTGAAGAAAACATTTGTTCATGGATAGAGAACTGGTTATTGGACCGCAAACAGGAAGTGGTGGTTAATGGAGCACATCTATGTGGGCTAAAGTTCTAAGCGGAGTTCCTCAGGGTTCTGTACTGGGGGCCGCTTCTGTTTTAATCTGTTTATAAATGACTTAGAAGGGGGCATTGAGAGCAAGGTCTCTGTGGTTGCTGATGACACTAAATATTGCAGAGCTTTGGAAACTTCCAATGATGTGCAAGTGTGCAAGCAGACCTAGATAGATTATCAAAATGGGGCAGCAGAATGGCAGATGAGATTCAAGTGTTGATAAATGTAAGGTGATGCATTTGGATTTAATAATCCCTGTGCCACTACACCATAAATAACTCTGTGTTAAGTGCATCTTGAAATGGAAAAAGATGGGGGTTCTGGTAGATAACAGACTTAGCTGTAGAAACAATGCCAGGTAGCAACAGCTAGAGTAGCAAGATAGTCTTGTATAAAGAGGGGAATGGAATCAAGAGAGAAAAATAATATTCTCCCTCTTTACAAGGCACTGGTAAGGCCACATTTGGAATATGCGGTGCAGTTTTGGAATCCCATATACAAAAGGGACATCTTGGAAATTGAGGCAGTTCAGAGAAGGGAACTAATTATAAGGGGAATGGAGGGGCTTGAATATGCAGGCAGATTAGACAAGTTAGGGCTGTTTACATTGGAGAAGCGGCGGTTGCGTGGGGACATGATAACCTATACAATATATTAATGGCCCATACAGTGACTCTGGTGCATTGTTCACTAATAGGTCATATCAGAGGACTCGTGACATCCTTAAGGTTGGAAGAAAAGAAGTTTCATCTTCAGGTTAGGAGAGGTTTCTTTACAGTGAGAACGGTGGGAAACTGTGGAACGTCTTCCAGCGGAGGGTGGTAATGGCAAGTTCATGAATAACTTTAAAAAAGGCTGGATAAGTTTCTTAAAACTAAAAAATTGAGAATTACTGGTATTAATGCATATAGATCTGGTGATCCAGGGATACTTTCCGATTGCCGTTTGGAGTCAGGAAGGAATTTTCCCCCCCCTTTTTTAGCTGGGGGTTTTTTGCCTTCCTCTGGATCAACTGTTAGGTAAAAAAAAAAAAGATAGGTTGGACTTGATGGACGCAATGTCTTTATTCAACCTTAATTAATTACTATGTACTAGTAATCATACAGACCAGCCCCTGGTCTATATGGTCAAAAAATGACATTTTCCCTCTATAGATCCATTTAAAAGAAAATGTTTTGGTCTTTATTTTTGCCTATGATTTACGTTCAGTGCTAGAAGGTTGCTGTCTGTGTTCTCTGTGTTATTCCTTTGTATGGTCCAACCCACAAGATTTGCCAATGTTGAAAACTCCATTATGGGATGCAGAAGGTGCTATGTGAATGTATGCATCGTGGAGCGATTGCACGTTAGAGCGATAGCGCCTCTCGTGCAATGTTACAGGAATCAAAGAACTGAGGGTCGCACTCCAAAAAATGAATCAATTTATTTTGATCACACGCAACACAACTTTTCAACTGAAGAAGGGGGTATCCCCCGAAACTGTAAGTTGCGCGTGATGTGTGGTTCACAATAAATTGATTCATTTTTTGGAGTGGACCCTCAGTTCTTTGATTCCTCTAATACTGCTGGTTCCTAAGGGAAGAACCCACGAGGGTTCTGCACCCACATGTTGGACAGAGTGCACCTCCACCATTGCTTGCCTATTGGACTACCACTCTTCCGGCAATACCTGTTTATCTTCTCCAAGCTTCCCAATGTCCCTGGTGGTATCGGTAAATTAAACACAGCTAATTTTTCCTCTGGTTTCAAGGGAAACTAAGCCTATTTACTAGGAAATTTTGCAGAGGTACCATAAAGACAGATTTTAATTTTTAGGATTGTAAAGTGTGCAAAAAACTTTAAAACTCTATGTATGATAGCATCTGGAATTCTTATGCATGTATGTATGAAACCATGGGACCGGGATGTAGCTGAAGGTTGTAGATTCCAAATATGGAATGGGGAGGCCAAGTTTTCGAGCTTTAAGCTGTTTTCTTTAACTTTGATTTTTTCTTGTATTGCACTTGTGCATGCTTCCCATTTGAGTTAGTTGGTGACCATGTCTCTGTTTGCACCCATGCCTATGGCATACCATTTGCTTCAGGACATTTGGGAGATTGATATTGGTAAAAAAATTTAATTACTTGGGGTTTATGCCGGGATTTTAATTTTGAAACTTTTTTTTAATTTATTTTTTCAGAAAATCTGAGATCTGCGCACACAACATTGGTGGTATGAATGAAAAAATGGCACCATTGGTAGCTGAAGGTGTGTAGATTCCAAGAATATTAGTTTTGGGGGCTAATTCTAATATAGAAGGGTGTTAAGTCTGACAAATTTGAAAAAGTTGCTGTTATTGAACCCCTGTGCATTGGCTCACTTTGAGGCTTGTCGATTCCACGTCCGGTGTGTAACCATACATTAGCATACCGTTTGTTCGGGACATTTGGGAGATTGACATTTGGTAACATTGTTTTAAATTACTTGGGGTTTGACATGATTTCTACCTTTTTTGTTAATTATTAGAAATCTGCAAAAAGTTTTGCGAAGAACTCTCCAACACCATTGATTGTATGAATAAAAGAACTACAGAGTTATGTAGTTTGTGGGGGGTATTTCTGAGTTAGGCGGGTGTTTTGTGGACTGTTCAAATTCAGAGTTTGCTGAATATTTTCACTGTTTCTGAGCCATCATGCTCTTTATCTCAATTTGTGGCTTTTGGTTTCATGTCCGTGTGTTGTAACCATGCATATAGCATACGTTTGATTCAGAACTTTGGGGGATTGATGATTTTTTTTACATTCCATGGGGTTTTGGCATGATTCTATCTTCAAAAGTTATTTTGTTTATTTTTTCCGAAAATCTACGAAGAACTGTGCCCACTCATTGATGGTATGAATGAAGGAACTACAGCGTTTCGTACCGAAAGTGTGTAGATTTGAGGAATATTTGTTTGGTGGTGGGGTGAGTTAGGGGTTGTTTTGGGGAAAACCAGCAGACTGTTTCAAATTCAGAGTTGGCTGAATATTTTTGCTGTTTTTGAGCCACGTGCATTATCTCACTTGGTGGTTTTCCGCTTCCACGTCCACATTTGTAACCATGCAGATGGCATACTGTTTGATTCAGGACATTTGGGGTTGATATTTTGTATATTTTTATATTTTTTATATTTTTTATATATTTTTATTATATATCATATTGGATGTAGCTCTGCAGTAAATTATTATGATTCTGACTCTGATATCTGATACCTGATAACTGATATTGGAGATGATACATGATACCTGAAACAATGAGGAATGACAATGATTTTTCTGTACTTTTAACAAATGAATAGAACAGCTACATAAAATAGAAAGCGCTAATCCTAGCTTTAGTTTTATTGACAGGGGCAATCTATGTTTTGCTGCTGGAGCCAAACTTTTGAATGCCGCCCTTATTATTTCAGCATGTGCGAAGCCGCTTTTTAAAGTGGTGGCTCTTTCAGCAGGGCTAACTAACTAACGTCTAACTTCCCTAACAACTAACTAAAGCTAACCGACATAATTATAATTATTTTATTTTTATTTTAACACATCATATCTGTTACTAAGGAAAATTCCTTTTTTTCTTGACCAGTCAAGGGAAAAAACATTTTTTCCCCACCACTGCTGCTGCCGCCTTTCTTCTTCAGTGCAGGGGTGCCACCTGAGACAAAGTCTACTCTGCCTAATGGTAGAAGTGGCCCTGATTATGATCATTTAGACTGTACATATTATCAGCAGTAGTTTATTTAGAGTAAAAAAATGAAGTCCACCCTTACTACAAAAAAATCCTCATTGTTAATCACCCCAAAACCTGTTTCCATTTTAGTTGCATTTAATTTTTTTTTTTTTTTTTTGTTAATTAAATTTTTATTGATTTTTCATAAAATTTCTTAACAAAAATACAAATAAAATTTCAGTGATTTATCTGGATCCATTTCCAGTATCCAGCTGTCCCACGTTTTTGACCATGTTTTTATTGAGTTTTGTAGTGTATGGGCCATATACTCATATCATGATCCCACCAAATCTTCTTTATAAGAGAATCCCTTGTTGGGCTTGGTTTTTCAGTTGGCCGCTATAATGCTCTAGCTGCCGAGCAAATATACATGATAAGTGATAGAGCATACTTATTATATCCCTTAGTAGGGAGGTTTAATAGCGCTGTGTAAGGCGCATAAATAGAAAGGTTTGTGGGAAAATTTTAGTGTTAATAATTCACAATTTTTCCACATTTTTTATACTTCCGGGCAAGTCCACCAACAATGGAGTTGATCTGCTGGAGAACCACAATCTCTGAAGCAAAGTGCCGAGAAATTAGGATTTATCTTGTTTAAATAGGAAGGCGTTATATACCAGTCGAAAAGAATTTTGTAAGATGTTTCTTTTTGATTTGTTAGCTGAACATCTAGCAGATTGGGAGTAGATTTGTAACCATTGGGGTCAGATAGAATGTGTGTATAATCTTGTTTACCACTTTATGACTGGGGGGATCTTAATCTTTGGCTAGAGTGCCAGATCAGGGAATACAATACTGTTATCTGGCCTCTCGTGTTGTCCTTATTCAAAACAAATTTTTTGAAATTAGAGTGGTTAGGATGTGGGTTATCTTCGTTATCCTGTTGTAGAAATTATTATATTTGTATAAATTGGTACCATTGGAGGTATCTAGCTTGTAATTGTGTGCATGTTAGCATGTTTTGTTAGAGTCACGACATCTGATAATCTGAATATACTTTTGAGTCCAGTAATCTGCGAAATACCGGACATACCTGGTGGGAAACCGGGTTGAAAAAGAGTGGGGACTGAGTGTGTGTGTAATTTGGGATCAGTTTATATTTGAGTTTTTGCTATCCCAGAATTTTAAGTTTGAGACTATGGGCCCTCATTTATAAAAAATCGTTATCGTTATCGTAAATACCGATCGTTATCGTAAATAACGACCGGGTTTTTACCGATAACGACGTTATTTACCGATAACGACCGTTATTTACCGTTATCGTTAAATACCGGTCGTTATCGGTAAATAACGGTCGTTATTTACCGATAACGTCGTTATTTACCGATAAACGGTCGTTATTTACCGATAACGACCGTTATCGGTAAATAACGACCGTTATCGGTAAATAACGACCGTTATCGGTAAATAAACACGTTATCGGTAAAACCCCGGTCGTTATTTTACGTAACGATCGGTATTTTACGATAACGATAACGATTTTTATAAATAGGGCCCTATGTTGGGGATTAGTGTGTGGATAGAATTTGTCTTTTATTTAATGGAAACCATAATATGAAATACATTAAAGAGGAAGTAGTTCGTTTTCTTATGTCCACCCAACCTGTTTTACTGTACCCTGTACCCACCGAATTGTCTGAGTGAGTCTGCTGCTTCGTAATATTTAATTAATATTGGTAGGACCAAATCCCCCCCTAGCTAGATAATCCTTTGTCACGAACTTACCTGCCGCTCCGGTTCCGTGCCGCTCTGCACTTCCGGGTAGGCAGCGTGTAGACGTCATGAGTCACAATGCCGACGCGCGGCGGCCGGGGAGAGAATTCAAAAGCCGACGTCTCTGGACCCGGTGCCCACCTGCTTGGATCCTGTTCCTATCCTGCTACAGCTACTTACCTTCCCCGTCTCTGACCATACCTACCTGGCTTGTTACGTTCTCAGCGCACTTGTTCTAGTATCCAGCCTACAGTTCCCAGCAGCACTTGTTCCAGATATCCAGCCTACAGTCCCAGCAGCACCTGTTCCAGTATCCATCCTACAGTTCCCAGCAGCACTTGTTCCAGCATTCCGCTTACAGGTTCCCAGCAAGCACTGTTCCAGTATCCCGTCTACAGGTCCAGCAGCCAATTGTTCCAGCATTCGCTTACATTCAAATAGTCCTCGCACACCTATTTTAATTCAGATGGTGCTGTTCTTCTACTGCTGCCAACCACATGCAGCGTTATTCAGTTTGTTTTTTTGTTTGCAGATAAAACGCACTCTTTCTTACTTTGTATTCAATTTATTTGTGACTTACTGTGTGCGCAACGTTTCGGGGGTCCTCCCCCTTCCTCAGGTACATGAGAAACAACATACAATGTGCTCAATAAATATACACACACACACCCTTTCCGGGGTGTGGTTAACACAACACATCATGTAAACTGTTATACTAGTGCATATGCTCCATTCCTTCTCATCTGATAAACCTCATAAATATAAAGTGCTATCATTATTAAAACATACTTATAGTTTAAATCGTGCTGTAATGGCTTTTGAATCTCTATTACAGTTACATGTAATATGTAACAATTCTCATCTAATAAACATCATAAATATAAAGTGCTATGACCATTAAAACATACTAATGGTTTAAATCATGTTGTGATAACTTTAAAAACTCTATTACAGTTACACATTCAGGACTATAGAAGGTGAGGACAAAGAAAGAGACAAAAGGAGTACAGAGAGTACAAAAGGATAGGAACAAATCCGTTGCTTTGACCCCAGTCTTGAACAGCAATTATAAAGGGAGAAATGTTGCAAATCCTCCCAAGGGGATCAAATCAAACTTAAACACTTGGCAAGTTGAATCACTATGGGGGTTAATATTGTATATGTTAAAAAAAATGCCCATGTGGCACAGCTTACGATTGGAATAAACTAAAAGACAAGGGCACAGTAAGAACCTGCCAAGAGAACATTAAAAGAGATATATATAGATGAACTTGGGAACAAAGAATGAAAGGGGTGACATCGGTGTCAAAACCATCAAGAACAAGAACATTAATGCTGCCTCAAGTACGATGGATGGTGTTGGGAGGTGGTGGAAAAAGCACCAAGAGGTGGAGAGTACAATAAAAAAATTCCTTCAAAGGGAAATTATACTGGATCCACCAACCTAAAAACCATTTAGTATAGTATTTGGGGATAGTGTATAGTATTGGTGAATACAAGACATATGTCCATCCAGTCAAAAACCAATCTAGCGCATATTCCTCATTTCCCTTGCCTTAACATGTCGTGATCCAGAGGAAGGGTCAAAAAAAAACCACCCCCACCAATTTATGAAAGGGGGAAAATCCTTCCTGACTCCAAGAGGCAAGCGAAATTTCCCTGGATAACTCTACTTTATGTATCAAAATACCAGTAACGTGCAACTTTTCCTTGTTTGCAGAAATCATCAGCTTTTTAAGCCTAAAGGACTATA